>OZ038502.1:39505497-39680497 GCA_964036315.1 Acanthosepion esculentum
ATATATTTCTACATTACACAACAAAGAAATCCAAAATTACCTCATGGGTATAGTCTATTTCAACTGACGACGAATATGTCAGTATTATTCAACCCAGACAGATGGACTGTATTCAGTGTCGAAACAAGAGATTTAAAATTTAACAAAGGCAGCAGTTGAAAAATTGATACATAGCCTACCCATATCGAAGCCTCGGCAGGACAAACTGCCCGAGTAGTGGTAAGAGGAGGGCAGAAGTTATCTGTCATAAAAGGAAAGAAGCTCCACAACTTCAACCCAGATATTAACATTAAGGTCCCACGTTGGGTTTATATGAAAGATGAAGTGAAACTAAAGAATGACCGAAAAAAGGAGTTTTATACAAGAAAATTTTGAATTATTAATTATATAAAAATTGTTCTCACTAAAAAGTACAAAAAATAAGCTTACAAATAAGATATATTACACGGTTAACAATAAATCATATTTAAATAGTTTTTATTAAGAATGAATATATTAAAAAAATGATATTATTAAGGAATAAAAATAAAAATAATTTAACGATAAATATATTAACCATTTAAAATTTTAACGATAAGTTAAAATATTAAGAATACAAACCATATCCAGTAATATAAAAAAAGCCAAAAAAAAAAATGTTTAAAATATAAGGATAAGGATAAAGAATTAAGTAGTCTAAGAAAAGGGTGTTCTTAAAGTAGTGAATAGTTAGTTATAAGATAGGATTGATATAGAGAAAGCAAAATATAGAATTAACTATAGTAATATGTTTAACATTAGAAGGGTTAGATAATTAAAGAGTAGAGTAAGATTAATAATATTAGAAGTTTAAACCTACCTCTATGAAGACATTTTAAAATTAATTCATTCCTTTGGTTTAATAGTTTGCTTTTATTATTGAATGTTATTATTCTAATTTTACGTTACACCTATTCCTAAGACTATTAGGAGTATGAGCGAAACCTAAATATTTTAGTCTATCTGAACGTAATCTACCAAGCCACGATAAAATCACCAGATAATGAAGAAAAAGTATACATAGGAGTAATTGAAGGTCCCTGGAAACAAAGAAATTATGTACACAAAACATCTTTCACAAACAGTAAATATGCGAACAGCACAATGCTTTCTAAGTATATCTGGGAAATAAAAAACAAAACGCACACCACACCAAAAATACCTTGGAAAATAAGGAAAAAATCATCAGCCTACAACAACCTATCAAAAACTTGCAAACTTTGCTTGGAGGAAAAAATAGCTATCATTACCTTCCCAGACCAAAATAAATTATTAAATAAAAGATCCGAGCTAATCTCAAAATGCAGACATGAAAACAAATTTTTACTACGTAACTTAAAAATCGAAAACGGAAAAAATAAATAAATACATAAACAAATAAAATGACAATAAAATAAGCGAAATAAATTAATCCAAACAAATTACCAAATCACACCTGTTAGAATAGACGAAATAGAATAAAAAATAAGGGACAAAATCAATAAATAAAGTAAATAAAAAAATTATCAAACTATTATGACCAAAACATTAGACTATGAAAATCAAAACAAAAAATCGGACGAAAAATAGCTATAACTGTTATATAACGATAAAAAATGAATAAAAAATAATATACTGCGTTACTTAAAAATCGAAAACAAAAAAGAGAAAATATACAGTGTAACAAATAAATAACAAGTATAATAAATTGATCTAAATACATCCAAATATATAAATAAACTAACAACCGATACCGATAAACTAGCCATTTAGAAAAATAAACAAATAAAGATAATCAATCCAAATAAATAAATTAAAAACCGTTCTCACCAAAATAATAGTCAGAACAAACCACAACAATCAACCCCAAATAGCATTAATTATCTTCCGAAACAAAAACAAAACTATTAAATAAGCTACATAAACAAATTTTTATTACGACCAAAACACCGACCAAAATTAAAAAAATAAATAATAAATAAATAAATATATAAGATAAAAAATTAAAATTAAAATGAATAAAAACAAGCAAAACAATTTGATCCAAATAAATAAGCAAATAAACGACTTCCGGTAAAATAACGGCCATAATAGACTACCAACAATAAGCTATATAAACAAATTTTTACTACGTTAATAAAAACAGCGATCAAAATAAAATAAATAAATATATAAGATAAAAAATAAAAATAAAATTAAATAAAAACAAGCAAAATAATTTGACACAAATAAATAAATAAACAAATAAACGACTTCCGGTAAGAATAACAGCCAAAATAGACTACCTACAATGCACCACTGACCCGTATATATAAATAGCCGAGAAAAATGGCAGCACTAGTTGCCTGACGATTGCATCTAGCATGAAACAGACTGTCGCCTCTAAGTGTTGACTTCTATGCTCACTTTTATATTTACACACCCTCTATCTCTGATATTGAGCACTTTATCCCATAAATATAGCACACTTTAAGACTTTATTTCTTCATATATATATATATATATATATATATATATATATATATATATATATATATATATGTATGTGAATATATATATATATATATATATATATATATATATATATAAACAGTCATATGGATATGAGTTTGTAACCCTGGGTTTCACGATTTTGCGATCATCAGACAAACTTTATATATATATATATATATATATATATATATATATATATATATATATATATGGTTATACTCGTCTGGGAAACCTCAGTTAGCTCAACTTGTAACAATGGAAAAAAATGGAAAATAAAAAAAGAAGGAACTAAGAACAAAACACTGTGCGAATCCCTCGTCAACTGCTTGAGCTCCAAGTGCAAAGAACAAAACCCAAAGCAAGTAAAAGACTAAACTTAAAGTGCTCAAATCACTAAGTAGAGCAAAAACTAGTGGCAGCACAAAGAACGCTTTCAAAGATCGTTGCTATAACCACCTCTCCTCTTTTACTAATGCTACTTATCGACATAGAACTTCGCTTTCAAAATATTTTTGGAAGTTAAAACAAAAAAGAATAAAACCCCTAAAGTTAAATGGAAAATTTTAAAACGAGCTAGGACCTGTAGATCCTTATATGAACCGTGTTTTCTCTGTTTACAGTAGAAAATGCAGATAATCAAATTTTTTAATAACGATGAGTTGTTAAATCAAAGACATCAACTAACAGTTAATTGTAAACGCATTTCGCCATTGACTCTACAATCTTGCTAAACTTTAAATGTTAATAATCACTTCTTTTATAATGCATAACCTTGTACTAAACATTTTAACCTATCCTTGGTCAGTTAGATTCCTAGAAGGTATATTGTATGCGCATTATTCCCCCAACAATACTGGTTATATTTTATATAGTGGTATTTACGTTCGATTGATATTTTAACATTTTCTATTATTTTTATTTTATTAATATTACATATAAAAAACTCTTTAGTTAACTGTCATAATCTATTTAAGTTTAATTTTATAAAATGTATTATCTTATTGTTTTATTGTTTATATGATTTAGTTATGTGATCTATGTACCTTTAAGTTTTGGTTTGTTCATTTACTTATTTATTTATTTAGTTTGTTTATTATTTAGATTTATTTTCCTTTTTCTATTTTATGATTTTGTTAAAATTTCCGGTTTTTCCTTCTTTTATTTCTTAAAAGGTTTTTTATTTACATACAATTATATAATTATTGTTAAATTATATTACCTCTCCGGTCAAAGTGTCAACCGTTCGTGTGACGTTAAATTGTATCTAAGTTAGTCTATAGCAGATCATAAAAATTTCTTAACTGACCAACAAAATCTCATGTATATGCCAACTAATTACTAGCCATTGCATCTTTTCTTTCAACAACAATTTAAAAAGTATCGGTTTATCCACCATATGCGGTGTTTTTTCATGTCTATTCTTAATTAATTTTTAGAATCCGGTCTATTTCTTACCAAAAATTTCCCTTATCATAGATACGTATGTGGCATTTTATTGATATAACCCGTAAACAAGTACCTTCGAAATATTAAAAAAAAAGACTGAATAAAATCGAAACTACTATCGAATTCCGAAATAAAGGAGAAATAAATAACATCGTAACATTTCTAGTCATTCTGTTAATCCGGGACAATAAGGTGTTACAGAAATCCAACAAATAAATACAATCTAATTTTTCTCATCACAACAACAAAATAAAATCGAAATTAATTATAGGTTTCTATCTAACAACTATGTAGCATGGAATATGTAGATGACGAAGAAAATTATATCGAAATAAACCTTCAAACTCCTTGTTCTAATGAGCTCTCTTTTTGTTTCTACCTCGACTGCATGAATTTATTTTAAGTGCACTAGTAGATTAGCAAATAGGTCTCATCGTTTTACTGTTGAAGTAGCGGGATGTAATAGTAAGTTCTATTCTAATATTTTTTTTCTCGCACTTCTCGCCTGTGGAACTCCCTTCTGGTTTCTTGTTTCCGTCACCTCCGTTCTTCAAAAATTTAAATGCAACGTCAATCACCATTTTCTGTCTTCAGGATTCACCTGTCCTTTCATTATCCTTTTTTCTTTACTAAAGTTTTCTCATTTTCTGTCACCTTTAGTGACATTATCGCTTTGCTTGAGATGAAATGATTAAAAAACATCAATGATTAAAATTACATCACTTAAGGTTCCTCCATAGTTTCCTTTCCTTTCTCTAACGTCGGGATATTCTAGAATATTTTAGAATGTTCCCAAATTTAAATTTTTATGTATAACGTTATTTTTTTTTCGCAACGATACTTTTTGTTTGTGTATAAATATATTTTTCTCAATTAATTTCTACATTTGCCTTTAATGAAGTAGCTCGAGGAACATAATGCGCTGCAAAAAAATTCCTCTTGTAACTTCTTTTTATTAATAATGTCTTTGCAAATATATTCATTTATATCTCAATAAACCATTGCCCACTCTAATGTACAGGTGATGTAACGGTCAGCAGTTTAGGACGAGAAATCAGCGAATGGTCATTTGGGAACGATATAAAATATCTTTAAGTTGACATGTCCAGAATTTGAGAAATTATTTCATTAATTTAGTATCATAGATACCTAAACAATTTTAAATATAATAATCTTAAAAAATCTTGTTGCTATTCTAAGTTAGAAAATTTGGTTAGTGCTTTAGTTATCCTATAAAAATGCAAAACAATAGAAACATTAAATAACACTTACTGTCTGCACAGGATATAGTGGTAACGTGTGCAGGCGATAACCAGAATGAAGGCTTGCTGTTTGCATCTGAAAATAATTATAATTCATGATAAACTTCACTAATAAATCCATTTAAACTTATTTTTAAGTTAACATATATAAGCTATATTTTTTTTGTTTGAACGATTTTTAATAGTTATCAGTAGATGCTCGATTTAAAATAATAGTCAAATTATAGAAAAAAGAAAAGTATTTATATATTTTTTGGTTAATTCTCTAGTTAAGTTTGGTTTTTAGTTGATATAGTGAGTTACACACATTTTTTTTAGTTTCTTAACTTTCTCCAGGTTGTCATTTTTGAGTCTTTCACTGAAAATCTGACTAATTTATATACAAAGTTAGTTTATTTATTTTGGTTGTGTTCATGACATGTCTTCAGTTTTTATTCTGATTTATGAATTCTCTCTACAACTTAATGACATTAATAGTAACAATGCAAATTATAATTATAACTTTGCAATGATAAATATTTTATTGCCTAAAATAGTAGACCGGTAAAAACAGTTATTGTTTTAATTTCTGTATTTGTTACTGTATTCGTACGATTAAACAATTGGATAAAAATAAAAAATAAGGATATTCTCATCTTTTATTATATAGATTTAATGAATGTGAATATGATGAAAAATCAGATTATTACTGGGTTACCTAGGTTACTCCCTGTTTCCCCCAGTTTCTCTTTCTTCAGCATGTTCTGGGAATGTGAAATTATCTTAACTCCACTTTTCTCATCATATGTTTCACATGTAGTCCCTATTTTCTTTGTTCAGTTCATGATATTATTAGCAATCATCTTTAGAACCACATTTCGGTCTCTTCAAGTCAGTTCTTCATTTGCGAGATGACTGTCCGAAAATCATTACCACAGATGAAATTAGCTATTATAGGCAGTTCAGCACTCCTTTTAGTTTCTAGGGAGATTTTACTATTTCTCTTTGCTTAGTTTCTTGAAGATATGTTTTGGTATTCATATGAGCCTTAGGATTTCTGTGTAACACTTTCCATCGTCTGTTACTACTCTACCTAGATAGATAAATTTCTGTACCTGCTTGATTTTAATATTCCAAATACATAACTCAAACCTTGAGATGTTTCTTTTGCAGAAGACCGTGTATTCTGTCTTCTTTCTTTCCTCTATTACATTATGTAAGAGTTCTTTCAGTTGTCTTTCTAAGTCTGCAATCAACAGATTATATTAGTGTTAAGATGTGCCAATTATAAAATTCTGGTAGAACTTATAGTTCTCTTAGGATCAACTCGTTGTATAGGTTAAATAAATCTGATAAGAAAACTCACTAATTTCTTTGTCTTTTTATTTTTGTGCGTGTGTATTCACTGAACTCTGTTCTGTAGACGTGTGCAGGCTGTATATTTCAGTAGAGGTTACTGATTGCTAGAATTTATTTCCCGTCTGTATCCAGCTTTTAGCTTTTCATATATCTTTTTGCATTTGTATCTCTTGCTCTGGCAGCAGTCTGATCATAAAAATATAATTTCTTGTTTTGTACTACTGTCTCCTACATGATATATTCATTACGATCATTATGATAAGATTAGTTATACGGTTCAAAGGAGTTCACATGCATTTGCATATGGCTTCTTTGGCACCACTATGAAGATAATTTGAAGTCTTTCGGAATTTTACCACGCTTGTATATTTCACTTATTTTTGTAACCTTGATCCAAAAATCACCTACGGTCGACAGCTTCTGTATTGCAATCTCATAGGATCCTGCCGGTTTGTTTCTCTCCAGTGCCAGTATTACCTCATATTTGAATACTTCAGGTCATTCCAATTTTCTATGTACTTTAAGTTTCTCTTTTTTCTAAGCCCACAAATCTGGTCATTCCATCTTTGTAGTATCTTTTCTTTTTCTATTAGGAACATTTCTTTTCAAATTTGATGCATTCTTTCGAAGAGCGCGTTTTCTGTGCTGCTGTTTATCTTTTTATGCATGGCTGCTATGTCTATATTGTAATGTTTTTACCTCTGCAAACTTCCATTCATGAAGTCATTCATATTTTACTTGCTTACATTTATTTCTAATATTTTTTTTATCAGTATCTCATATTCTGTGCCATTCCTCGGCCCTGTATACTGTCTCTATTTCATTAATTCAAGAATTTCATCTGTTACCCACTTTTTCATGTTTCTCTTCATTTGGGAATACCATTTTTATTGTTGTTACTATAGCTAGGTGTTATATATTATATTACTGACATCTTCTAAACATTTATATTCTTAACAACATCTGTATATGTTTGCAAATTGAATCATTGTGGTGTTTGTTGTATGGAACTTTAGGTTTCTTTATTTTTTGTAAGTTTATCATTAGTTAGCATATTACTAGGGTGGTGGGTAATCACTCCATAATCTGCACTTGGGTAAGTTTTAGTGTGTAGAACGGCATTTAAGGATGTTTTACTGATTCTTAGGTTATCTATATGTCTCTTCCTGTGAATTTCCATGTTAACAAGCGACTTGTTTTTTTTAAACCATCCCGCGATACAAGTTCATATTTACCTGTTGTATTGTAATGTTCTACGACACGTGATCCGGAGTCAACTTCCGCTTGTCTATAGTACACTTTATATCACTTCTACTATATATTTGAAAATAGGTACAATTCTGTTTACAAATCCACTACACCTCCATGAACCGAAGAAGTTTAATGCCTTTAGTTGTTCTCAAACTTCTTCTGCAGCCTCTTTCCTCCTCCCCACTTGAGTTTTATGTCCTGTTCTTTTTAATGGGGATCTTGGTCCCATAGCATCTTTTGTGTCCGAGTCATTCCCGCTATCATCTCGTGTTCTATTGCATTATCCTGATCTGAAGAACTCATCCTTCTCTGTCAAGATATTCCATCATGACGGCTTCCTCTTCAATTCTGGGTCTTAATTGGTCAGAATGGGCCATTAGGCGTTTCCTTTTTTATATAATGGCCATGTTATGCCGCCTTTGTAGGAGGAAATTATTTCACTCAGGATTTGATACTTTATCTTTCTTATACCACAATCTTTCATTTGTCGGATAAGACATTGTTAATGGAGATCTTATTTTAACACAGATGGGCTTTGCAATCTGTTTGCATGTGGAGTCATCAAATAACTAAGCAGTAACATTGGTAAGTAACCGTCTATAGTATCTCTAAATGGAGAAAATGCTTTTAATCCCATTTTCACTGTCTGCACCATTCTTTCAACGATCCCATTAGAATGTGGTTGATACGGTGTTGTTTTGTAAGGTATGCAGCCAATCCGTCCCAATCGATTACATAGATCTTCATCACCAAATTCTGGTGCATTGTCTGATACTAATGATTGAGGGACCCCTTTCCTAGAAAATACCACTCTTAGTATTTGTTTTATTGTAGTCGTTTTTCTATCTTTAACGACTTCAGGCCATCTACTAATATTAGAAATAGTCCCATGTGGTTAATGTGTGCATGGTGCATGTGAACATGAGACCATGGTTCCGTTTCTTTAGGCCATGAATTTGTTCTCCTTTGTCAAAAATTCTTTATTTCTGCACATTTTGGGCATTTGTGTACATATCTTTCTATATCGCGATTATACCCTGGTCACCATGCTTCCAATTTTAATCTCCACTGCGTAGACGTTATCCCACGATGCACATCATCAGTTTTTAAAATATCTCTTCTTACTGTTTCTGGTGATACTATCTGTTATGGGAACTTGCCCATAATAGTAATGGACTATCCCGTACACCATAAATACTGCGCCTCAAGAGGAAGCAGTAGTGTGAGATCCAGTTTTTTGGACGACTCACCTAGCAGGTCGAACTCTCTGCCTCTGAGGCAGAGGGGAACGCTCTGCCTTTGGGCGGAGAGGAACCCGGACGAGGTTCCGCCGAAGGGCAGAACCTCGTTCGGGGTGGTTGACCACCCCGATCCCGTTTATACGGGATCTACGGGCAATTTTTGCCCGAGCCTACGGGCTTGGAAAGCCCACATTAAACCGGCCTTGTGCCACATTCGACACACGTGTGCGTGTTGTTAAACATCGTGTGAGATCCAGTTTTTTGGACGACTCACCTAGCAGGTCGAACTCTCTGCCTCTGAGGCAGAGGGGAACTCTCTGTCTCTGGGCAGAGAAAGAACTCGGACGAGGTTCCGCCGAAGGGCAGAGCCTCGTTCGGGGAGGTTGACCAACCCGATCCCGTTTATACGGGTTCTACGGGCAATTTTTGCCCGAGCCTACGGGCTCGGAATCCCACATTAAACCGGCCTTGTGCCACATTTGACACACGTGGGTGTGTTAATAAACATCGTGTGAGTCAGACACAGAGTCAGTCAGGCAGTGAGTGAGTCAGTCAGAGACAGAGTCGCATCAGACGATTACAGTAAGACATTGGAATAGTGATACTTCGAGACAACATAGTTCACTCTAACCTAACCTGATTGTTATTACTAACACTTCTACTTCTTTTGTACATATTCTGTTTGTAATATATCTGTGTTATTCCATACCTGTGTTCGAGTTATTCTTCATTGGTTCTACTTTGGACCATCACCGTGGTCCAAGGAACCTGGACCATAACACTATCACGTCTCCATTGCATATAACACCGTTTTCTATCGTTAATTTACGCCTTATTTCTTTATAAGGACTTTCAGATTTGGAACAATTACTCCACCAGTTTCTTCTCATTCTTTCAGCATTCTTGCTTAATGTTGGATCCTGTAGAGTTTCCGATACCAATCTTTGTAGAGATAATATGTCTGTTTCGACCCAGTGAAATATTTCTTCACCTGGAATTTTCATTTTTTCTTTTTTTTTTTTAAATTGTAAGCTTGACAGCGTATTGTGGTATTGCATTTCCTTTACGTACTAAATGTCAAAAGTATAGGCCATTAATTTTATGACCCATCTTAGAAACCTGGAAGAAGTAACTTTTGGTAGCTCTTTATTAGGGTTAAAAATAAATTCTAGCAGTTTATAATCCGACTTTAATAGGAACTACTTACCTAATAAAAATTGTCGAGCTCTGTCTGTGCTCCAGATAATAACCAATGCCTCTTTTTCAATATTTAAATAATTTATTTCTGCTGCCGCCGACTTCTTGAAAGGTACATTACTGGATGGATTCCTTGGGATCAAATATTTTTACAACGCTAAGCTTTGCCTTTGAATCCATTTGAACTCACTATTTTTTTTTCGCAGTTTATCAAATGGTTCTGTTAAGTTGCTGTGATTTGGTAAGTATCTATTTAAAAAATTAACCAATCCTAAAAGGGATTGTAATTCTTTTTTTATTAGTATGTATAGATACCTCCGAAGTTTTCTTAATTAACTTTGGATCTGGTGCAATACCATCTTTTGAAATTCGGTACCCTAAATGTGATATTGTATCACAATCAAATTCACATTTATCTCTGTTTATTGTCATCCCCACATTTTTAATATGTTTAATACCTGTTCTGTTGTCTTAATTCGTCTTTAGGCAAAATATCATCTTGATAAATAAGCATCAGTTAACATGTATTCTATTGCTCTCTGAGAAATGACACTTGCCGTTTTCATTCCAAAAGGCATTCTCGTCCATCTTAATAATCCTATGGAGGTATTTATTATGGTAATTTCCTTGAATTTATCATCAATCTGGATTTGATTGTAGGCCGATCCAAATAAATTTTTGCAGGACAATTCATATCTTATAATTTGTGGATAGCAGTTTTGATATTGAGAATATGAAAAGAATCCAAGCATATTTTATGATTTACGCCTATTGTAAAATCCCCACATATTCTCAAATCTACAATGAGAGAAATATATTTATTGCCACCTGGAGGAACATGCTCCAAAATACTCTCCTCTACCATTTTCTTTAACTTAGCAGCTATCAAAGGTAGAAGGTGAAGAGGTAATTTACAAGATTCAAAATAAAAGGGGTACTGTTTTAATTTAATTGTATACTTGCTTTACACCCCTTTAAAACTACTGTTTTTACTTTTTCTGATTTTTCGCTATTGATTAATTTCGAAGCATCCACATCCACAATCTATGTCTAGTAGACCATTAATTTTTTACATTCCACGACTGTAATGGGAATAATTTTAAATTGGTCACAGGTTTCAAAAGTTCCATTGAATTATCCCAAAGTTTTTATAAAAGATCCATCAAATTGTCACAATTTCAGATGACTTTCCTCCATTTCGGTTTACTCATTTGTTTCCAGAAAATTTTTGGATCAGAGTGACTTCATTCCCCTTAACCTCTTGCATTGGAAATGTCATGTCATTTAATTTAATTTTTTCAGAAGAATTCTTTTCCTTCGGTCTTTGTATTGAAAACACATCAAGAATTCTCTCTTTTTCCATTTTTTCTATACTGTCTATTTTATTCTAACTTTGCATACCGACTGAAAATGATTTCTCTTCGGCAGTTATGGCAATTTTAAAAAAAAATTTGGGTTACAAATGGAGAACTCTTCCTTTCATTGAGATAGTCACAAGGATCACATGTCAGTCGGAGATTGACAAAAGCAGTTTTCATGTAGAGTCCAGAGACGAAGGACACCCTTAGACCACAGTGGTAGGTCTTACAGGGAAAAGCACATGGCCTAACCCAGTTCGTAGAGAAACCGCCGTAACCCCAGTTTTCCCTTCAGGAAATATAAGTAAAGTTTCCCTTTCTTACACACCGTTTGTTGAAGCGTATTCATAATTTCTTTCCGTTGGACATGTATATATGTAATCTAATTTTGTGTATGACGTAGCATTATAAACGTCTCTGTGAACTAAGCATGTGTGTTATTCTGTTTCCATTCAGCTATTCCGTTCTGTCCGTGAAATATCAGTGTTGTTATATCATGGATGTAGCAATGCCCATAACGAGAGAAACGTATTAGAGAAAGTAATTATTTCTTTCTCACGCTCTCGTTACACGGGGCATTTTTTCTGTCAATTTCATGCTCATAGTTACACTATTTGCATTTCTTGTGTTCCTTTTTTATACTGTACGTTTCAGCAGTCCTCGGTAGAATTATACATTTTATTCACTTCCAGCTGTTGTATAACTTCCACACATGCAGTTAGAGACAAATTATTCCATTGTAATTGTTCCAATATCTTATATTTATGAGATGTATCAGCTATACCTTCAATCAACTGTAATTGAATCATTTCATCCTCAATAGTAAAATCTTGATTTCCAAGTTTCTCAAAATCTCAGAATCTGCTAGCTTTTTGTAATCTGTGAAGATATTGCATAATTGATTCACCCTGTTTGATGGACGAATATTTAGTTTTTTACCTTATGACTAGTTTCTTTTTAGGTCGTAAACTTCTTTTATAATTTCTAAAATGTCGACGAAAATCAAATTCTTCAATTGTTTGGGGTATGCCATAAGAGAAATTTTCATTATAGGTTCACAGTTTGCCGAAACTAGAAAGAGGTTGGTTCTTTCATTTTCTTCCCCTCTTGTCGTGTTGCCTTTCAATTTTTTAGCCCTAGCCTGGGCTTCAAAATACCAGAAAAAATGACAAATTCTGGTTCATCCAAGCGACTTAGACATCCTATTGGCAACACCATATTGTTGTATTGTATTATTCTACGACACGTGATCAGTAGTCAACTTCCATCTGTCACTTACTTTACAACACACTTTTTTCTTTTACTTAACATATGCAAATAGGTATAATCCTATTTACTAATCCACTGCATTACCAATAATTTCACTGTCTTGTTGTTTCCTACTTTTACATCCATTTCTCTAAAAATAATAATTTCTTGTCTTCTGGCTTTTGGCATCACTAGTTTGTAGTAAAACACGTTTCTTCTGTGTTTTGTGACACATCTGCATATACTGCTGTTCTGAGTATACTTAATGGCTTCTCTTTCAATTCCACTTGTTTGACAGAATACATTTCCTCTTGTCTTGGCCTGTGGCAGAATACATTTCCTCTTGTCTTTGTCTCATATTTTAGTCTTATTTCATTTTTCTCTGCCTGCAAATATGATTCTGTGTCAGTAGCTTGTGAAGTCCCCAATTATTCATCCATCTATATTCACATCCTTCCAGAATGTTGATATTTAGCCTTTCCATTCCCGGATTTACATTTTAAAAACCCCACTCTGTGTTCTATAATAATAACCTGTACCTACTACTGTTTTTTTTTTCACTATTTAATGTTTATATTAATCATGTTACTATTGTAGATGAGAAAAAAGTTGAAAAGTTCTTACATCAAAAATTGCACTTCCTTGTAGGCAACCTTTGTTGCTGCTCGTTGGATTTGTATATAAAGAGATCTTCAAAAGATGAGAACTGTCCAAGAGAATTTCAAACTTTTGGTTGAATACTGGATCTTTCTTATTACGAGATATATTTGTCTTGTAAACTTTCATAAAGAAACCTCCAAAACAGTCAACTTGTAGTGTCAAGTAACTGTCTAAGATAGAAAAAGGAAATCTTTATTAATTGAAGAGAAAGTAAACGTCGCTAATATTAAAGACGTTTTGCATTTACTAATATAAATTCATAACTGCAGCAAATATAACCAAATTCATAGTTCAACTGATTAAAATCAATATATTGTTATATCACTTTCTCCACTTATCAAAATATCCTTAATTCTAATATACTTAACACCTCTCTTTAAAAATGAATAACTGCTTACTTCGCAAATGACATATATCTTGAAAAAAATTATTGCTTTTTATATAAAAATAACAGTCAAATGGTATCACATATTTGATGTATTTAGCAAATCATCAACATTTTCATTTATTCTAATAATTACTAACAGGGTGGCAAGGAAAATTCAGGTGATAAGTGAAAAATGAAACGATGTCTTCATTTTAGTATTACCTGCACTTGAGTCCAGCAGACATAGAACGAGCTTGACATTTTATCGTGCCGTCTTTATTACTACCCCATTGTTTTTAAATTTAGTTTGAGCTATTTCTTGTATTAAAAGACTTACATTTCTTTGATTAAGTTTAGAAAATTAATCTCTAAGTTGCGCATCATAAATGTAAAAAAGGCGGTTGTCACTGGTCAGAAATTAACGTAAGCAATACTGACTATGTATAGTGAGTATTTATAATTGGGATTAGTTTGAACAATAAATTAAAAAATGTCCCAAAGTATCTTATTGTTGTGGTAGGATCCACCTAATCTGCATAGGTGACTACCGACTATATAAATAATGGTTGGTACCGGAAGACAGGGGAGCGAATACAGAGATCCAGCTAGAGACTATGCCCGACTGCGACTTAGTCAACACATTCTCCAGGAACGTCTTCCCAGAAATATACAGAAATACTAGATGCAAATATTGTGTACACTTTCTTGTTATAATACATTCTTGTTCTAAGTACATTTTGTGTTGCATTATTATTTCATGCATTAGTCAAGATTCAACAATGAGTCAAGACTCAACAATGGCGACGAAGTAGAACGAACCATACGCCAAGTTTCAACAATGGCGACGAAGTAGAACGAACCATACGAAAAAAAGAAAGAATTAATAGTGAGAGTTTTCAACAATTGGGACAAGTCATTGAAGAACCCAGGCTGAAAAAAAACAAACTATTAATTCGAAGTCCAACGTTAACGTAACGACGAAGGATTCTGAACTTCTGGATATGTAGAACTCGTTAAAAGACGACTAAGCATAAAGGAACGTTCACTCAGAAAAATTTGAAAGGTGTCGTAAACGAATAACGGTAATTTAAATTAAAAAATTATCTACAACGAGACACCCTCTAAAAAGAAAAACTGGCCGACTACAAAAACATGCATGGATTTAAAAGGAGCACAAATACACCGTGTCGGCTTTGAAAGGTAACGAACTTTAAAAAATTATTTTTTTAAATTTTTGTTCAACAATATAGTGACGAATTACCTCTGATAAGAAAATCAGACGTCATTGAAATACGCGAACAGAAGTCGAAAACGAAAAAAAAGTCCGACGCTCTCTGTTCACAAAATAAAAAAAATAAAAAAAAAATACCAAAGTTGATTAGCACGGGCGTGAATGTAAAAGCAAGTCATAAAAATTAAAAGTCGTACGTTGTTTCGATTTTTTTGGTCAGTGATATTCGTGGATACACAAATTAAAAGTATATTCCTTGTTGCATGAACACTATCAGCTAAAAATGGAGGAACTATCCAAAGTCATATCTGAATTATTCAAAAGACAGCAAGAACAACAGATAGCACTGCAAAAATATCAAGAACGGCAAGAGGAAAGACTTTTAGAAATTCAAAAGTTAACACTGGAGAAATTAAACAACTATCAGGCAAACGAGGGAAATTCTTCATATTCTAATAACACCATATTTAATTCGCTGGAAACTTTCAACTATGTGCCAGACGAAGAAAAAACGTTTGAAGCGTACTTTAAACGATATGAAGATATTTTCTACACAGACTGTGAAAACTGGTCGAATTCAAGAAAAGTCAGTCTATTACTAAGAAAGCTAGGTAAAGCAGAACATAGCAAATTTGTAGATTTTATTCTACCGAGAAAAACAACTGAATTGGAATTCTCGGAAACGGTGAAATTGCTAAAAGAGCTGTTTGGAGCAAATATGTCGCTTTGGCATAAGCGATGGTTATGCATGAATGTCTCTAAATCCGACGATCAGGATTACTTAACATATGCATCTATAGTGAATAGACATTGTGACAATTTCAGATTGGCAGAGATTACGGTTGAAGAATTCAAGTGCTTAATGTTTGCTCAAGGACTGGTATCCAGTAAGAGTGCCGAAATAAGACGTAGAGTTTTGTCTAAACTCGAATCTGAACAAGGCCTTACTCTGCAAAAGTTAGCAGAGGAGTGTCAACGGGCCGTAAGTTTAAAGAAAGAGTCGCAAAAAATCGAAGAAGCTGGCATTGCTTATATTAAAAAAAATAAAAAAGCAGTCAAATTACCCATCAGAGAAAAATTGGAGAAAAAATTCGGCGTATTTTAATAATAGACAAAAAAATAAAAAGAACGAGTATGGAAAAAAGGTCCCACCATATAATTGCAGACGTTGTAACGAAAGACACTGGGAGGTAAATTGCCCATATAGAAATAAAAAATGTTTCGTGTGCCAAAAGAATGGTCACAAAGGATCGTGTTGTAAAACGAAAAAATTCAAGAGTCGAATTAGACAAACAAATTCGAATATCAAATCAGATAGAGATTTGAGGAAATATGTGACGACTGAAATATTCAAAAAGAATATCAAATTTCAACTCGATTCGGGGTCAGATTTAACAATAATGAACGATAAAACATGGAAAATTTTAAAAAGGCCTACAATAATAAAGTCAACGAAACTCGCTCGAACGGTAACTGGAAAGGAAATTAACTTCGAAGGCGAGGTTGTACTTCCCATGAAATTGAACGGGATCGTTACAAAAATGAAAGTTTTCATTCTGAAAAATGGAGAAAACTTGTTGGGTACAGATTTTATTGAAACATTCGAATAAACGTGGGATAAACCGTTAAACTCATTCTGCAGAAAAGTAGAAAGTAATACGCAAACAAGACAGGACATTAAAGATGAATTAAAGAAAAAGTTTCCGGAAACCTTCACACCTGGTCTTGGAAGATGTAACAAATTTGAAGCTAAATTTGAATTAAAGGAAAATACTATGCCTATTTTTAAAAAGAAACGTAACGTGCCTTTCGCAAGTGTAGAGAAAGTTAACGAAGAACTTGATAGGTTGGAAAAAATGGGAATTATTTCAAAAGTAGAATCTAATTCATGGGCTGCGCCGATTGTGTGCATAAAAAAGAAATCAAACCAAATCAGAGTCTGCGTTGATTTTTCGACAGGGTTGAACTCTGTAATTAAGGACTACCATTACCCGTTACCGAGTCCGGAGGA
Source organism: Acanthosepion esculentum (assembly GCA_964036315.1). NCBI lineage: Eukaryota > Metazoa > Mollusca > Cephalopoda > Sepiida > Sepiidae > Acanthosepion > Acanthosepion esculentum. The sequence continues at coordinate 39,522,598 of OZ038502.1, forward strand.
GATTTTTAACAAGCTAAATGGCGGAGTGATTTTTTCAAAAATCGACTTATCAGATGCCTATCTCCAAATTCCCGTCGAAGAAGAATGTTCGAAGTTACTAGGGATAAACACGCATAGGGATTTATTCAAGTACAACAGGCTTCCTTTTGGTATTAAAGTGGCACCAGCCATTTTTCAACAAGCCATGGACGTCATGTTGAATGATTTAGACTTTGCGTGTGCCTACTTAGATGACATTATAGTAAGGAGTGCAAATGTCGACGAACATCGAGAGCACCTCAATCAAGTATTTAAAAAGATTCAGGACTTTGGATTTAAAGTCAAAGAATCAAAGTGCGAATTTGGTTTGGAGGAAATTAAATATTTAGGTCACATAATCAACAAAAATGGCAGATTTCCAGATCCGGAAAGGTCCATTGCGATTAGAGACATGCCGACGCCCACTAACGTGGCGACACTACAGAGTTTTCTGGGGCTCGCAAACTATTATCAAGCGTTCATTAAAGGAATGTATAATCTAAGAGCTCCGTTGAATGAACTACTGAAAAAAGACAAGGCATGGGAATGGACGGTAGAATGTCAAAAAGCCTTTGATGAAATAAAGAAAATGCTTACGTCCGACCTCTTTTTAACCCATTACAATCCTAAACTGGATATTGTAGTGGCAAGTGATGCTAGTTCATACGGGGTAGGAGCATGTATTCAACACATAATGCCAGATGGTTCTAGAAAACCGATTGCGCATGCTTCGAGGGCATTACTCCCAGGAGAGCGAAGTTATTCACAGATAGAAAAGGAGGCGCTGAGTATCATTTTTGCCATAACAAAATTTCATAGATACATCTACGGCAGACATTTCATGTTAGAAACGGATCATAAACCTCTGATCACTATTTTTGGGTTAAAGAAAGGGTTACCCGTTTACACGGCAAATCGACTGTTAAGATGGGGAACCATTCTTCTCAATTATGATTTTCACATAAAGCACCTATCATCCAAAAATATAATTCATGCGGATACTTTATCAAGACTCGTACCGAGTAAAGATGAAGGATTCGAAGAATCAATTATTGCAAATATCAGAGCAGATTATGAGGTGAAAAGCATGGTAAACAACATTGTAAGAGAGCTACCGGTTACATCAAAGGAAATCAAAAAAGAAGCTGAAAGCGATGATTTCATTTTAGAAATAAAAAGTAAAATGGTAGCAAATGACCAAAAAGTTCAGGAGATTTATTCAAATTGTGACGGAATTTTATTATATGGTGAGAGAGTAGTAATACCAAAAAAGTTGCAGAAAAGAATCCTACGGGACTTTCATATGGGTCACCCGGGGATTAATAGAACAAAAAGCTTAATGCGAAGCTTTGTATATTGGAAAGGAATGGATGTGGATATCGAAAACATGGTTCATCGATGTAAAGGGTGTGCGTTAGCAGCTAAGGCACCACCTATAGTACACAAACCATGGCCAAAGACGGATCATCCGTGGGAAAGATTACACATTGATTTCGCTGGTCCAGTAGAAGATTATTACTACTTAATAGTGGTAGATAGCTTTACAAAATGGCCGGAAGTACTACGCTGCAAAAAGCCTACGTCCAATACCACAACAACTTTTTTGCATGAACTATTTGCACGGTTCGGCGTGCCAGAGTGTATTGTGAGTGACAATGGTACACAATTCACTTCTGACGAATTTAAGGAATTTTGTGAGTTATATCAAATTAACCACATAACGACGCCGCCGTATCATCCGAGATCCAATGGACTCGCAGAAAGATTTGTCGATACGTTAAAGCGCGCTCTGAAGAAAGCCTCAGGAGTTCCAACGGAAAAGGCGCTTCAGCAATTCCTACAAGTATACAGAATGACGCCAAACCAGAGAACACAATCAAACATGGCACCAGCTGAACTAATGTTCGCTAGGAAAGTTAAGTCAGTGTTTGACAAGCTTTTGCCAGGAAGACATAGAATAAAGAACACTATGTATACAGCTAGAAAAAGATACACCCCCGGAGAGAAGGTGTTTTTCAAGTGCTATAGAAACAACATTGAGTTCTGGGAGCGAGGCATAGTGGACAAGAGAATCGGTGACCTGATTTACATAATTAAAGGGCCGAAGAATACTCATAAAAGGCACCAGAACCAACTCAAAAAATGTTACGTTCTAGAGCATGAAGAGAGTATACCGGATGAGGAGGAAGATCCCATTGATGTAATGTATGATATTTTTCAAGTAGAACCTCCGCAGAGTGCTCCTGAATCGAGAAGATCCGGTAGGAAACGAAAGTTCACGGACCCATTGGACGTGAATCCAAAACGAAAAAGATATTAAAATTAAGCAGATTGACATATACATAGGAAGTATGCAAAGGGGATCTACAAAGAAATAACCAGAATCATCATCCCATATAGGAAGCCAGTTGAAATCCAAAAAGGATTCCAAGGCTTGGGAGGGGGGTGTTGTGGTAGGATCCACCTAATCTGCATAGGTGACTACCGACTATATAAATAATGGTTGGTACTGGAAGACAGGGGAGCGAATACAGAGATCCAGCTAGAGACTATGCCCGACTGCGACTTAGTCAACACATTCTCCAGGAACGTCTTCCCAGAAATATACAGAAATACTAGATGTAAATATTGTGTACACTTTCTTGTTATAATACATTCTTCTTCTAAGTACATTTTGTGTTGCATTATTATTCCATGCATTAGTCAAGATTCAACAATGAGTCAAGACTCAACACTTATAAATTAAATAACTTAAATTTGACTCATAATTTAGTTTTAAACACACACTAACATGATCAAAATGAAATAAAAATGGGTATTAGTTTCTTTTTATCACCACCTCCCGTTGACAGTTTTAATAATTTATAATATTTTCAATAACATTTTAAAGTGACACAAACGAATAGAATGAATTATGAAGGGATATTGTTGAAATTTCTGTTAAATTTTAAATCATTTTAAAAACAAATCATTGTTTAAATCATTGCTTTAAAATAAAATATAAAAAAAAACGTACATTCTAAGAATGAATAATTGCATTAGACTCTTCATTAGTGAAGTAAAAGAGTTTTAAATGTATCCTTACTGTATGGTTGATCAAATCCTTTGATTTGATGAATATAGACATCAAGAGTTCCATTCAAATATCGATTCACTGTAGCTGGAAATGTATTAAGTATTATAAAGTAGGTTTAAGAATTGTATTTTAGTAATGGTTTAATTAAAAACATTCGAAACATTCTTTATAAACAGCTAAATTTACTTTTTGATATTTATTTGAATTTCGCATGAGCTTTTTATATACCATAATAACATTAAGGTATTTTATGATATGAGACTTTTCTATTAAAATTGATCAAAATTTCATCAAACCAATTCATATTTATCTGTCTATCTCTCTATGGATGTCTAAATAATTAATTTATAATACCGAAAGAAAAATTATGAAGAATATTTCATTAAGTTTTAAAATGGTGGAGTATAGATTCATCCTCTATATTTGATTATTATGATTAGGATTAGACATGTTGCTTTTACAAGAGTAAGAATATAAAGAAAGCTAATTTTAAACTTACCTTCAGGTTTAAAAGCAGTTAAACGAGGCACCTGCAAAGAAAATATTTCAATGAATTTGGGAGAATTGCCGCAAAAATGATTTTATAAAAATACATTCAAGTGGATTCTTAGCAAGATTACTCACATAAATTTTGACATACTACCAAATTACAAATCATCAGTTGTACAAACTGCAATTTATATAGCATAGATATCCTCACAGAAATACATATACAAAAATATCCATTTTTTATATTAATTTTTACTCTGAGTTTCAATAATTTTGGGGTGATAATCCTGATGTGAACTGATTTTAAATCCATATTTGTACATGCAAATGTGTTGACGTACCTATTCAAGGATAATAGCAAAAAAGTTGGTCCCAGCTATACTCTGTGGCAGGTTTTTGTTCTTTGCTTCTATTGTGTGAATAAGGTAATTCAGTAACCATTTTTTGAGTATTTTATATTATTCTAGAATGCATAATACTTTCAGTATTATGCATTGATTGATAAATTAATAATTTGGACTGATTTAAATAAAGTGAGACATTGAAATTGAGAAGGAAGGAAGCGTGGCTCATATTAGTTACTAGCTTAAAAGCCGGCTATCGGAGGGCTCTTGATTGGGTCTTCATCACAATTGCTAGGGAAGACTAGATGCGATAGACAGAAGAATTAAAAATTGATCGCTGCATTTAAGTATTGCATTAATATTGAAGCTTTTAAAAGTTCAACAATGATTCTTCTGCCGTCACTTAATTGAAAGACACTGTACGTAGTACGTAGTTCCTTACATTCCGTACAAACAATTATTTTTATTTGATGGGTGACTTGTATTTCATGGGTGACTTCCGATGGATTTCGCAATTAATTTCGATTATTCCCAAATTTATTTTCAAGTTATAAAATTTGTCATCGTACAAAAAAATTTCGTCGCAAAAAATCACGTAAAAAATAGCCGAAAACAATCGCCGTAATGAAAACTTGGGAATCGAAAATTTCAGGATTACGGGTCCGTATCCGGCCCGGAATGTTTCCAATTTGTTCATGGAATCGGCCTGATTCCAAAATGGTATGATATGTTGGGCCAAGGCCTCTAGGAGTAGTTGAAAACACGGGCAATTCTATTTTGAAACACTGTAATTTGAGAACAGTAATTTAAAAAAAAAATTTCATTTGAAATGAGCTACTGAAAGTTAAAGAGTTGTCTCTTTGAGTTGTGACACACTAACATTCACATTTATTATATAGAAGTATCCTGAGATTGAGAAGAACAAGGTCTGATGTGAACGACTTAACATTGGTTAGTATTTGTAAATATTCACAAGTGTAAAACATAATGTGTAGCCACACACACACATACACACACATATATACATATATATATATATAGTGAGTGTGTGCGTGTAACACTTTTCACTGCATGCACAGATACTACACTTTGATCTTTGATATCAGTGTTCTTACATTGGTTGATAGGTACAGATAAGCAGCAGACAGGTGTCCAAGCACGAAGGTCATTCATAATGGAATGAGATTTCAAGTCAGATTTTGTGCAACTCCTAAAATATAGATGGCCAGTGCCTGGTAGCTGATTTCGTATCTCACTTAGCTCTAACAAGCCAATGGTGGAAAGCTGACTTGTAACTTTCATCATCTCAAACACCAAGTTAGTAACTGACTCTGATTTCTCACCATTCACGATGAATAGTTGCACATTCAATGAAGCTTCTTACTCTGTTGGGAGATAATTTCACCCCAGGGTTCAAGTGGAACTAATAAAGTTAAAGACACAGGAAAACGCTTGGTCCCTTATACCGATGAAGAATGTAACTCCACCTCTTATGCTCTATTTTCACAGGATTCAGAGCAGACCAAAATGGAGTATTGCTGTAATAACAAGGCTGTATTTTTCCAGTCATCTCTTTCCAACCTCGATAGAGTTCATAAATGTCTACACGGCCTTGTAAGTGATGAATTATTTTCCACCATATAACCACCTTCTCACAGACGTAAACGGTCGCAAGGCTCTCGCTATTTTCTTGGAAGTTCCGCTGAGGGGATACATTCCCAAGTTCACAAATTTACAGCTAAACCCGCCATACCATGAAAACAGCGCCGATGTTTCGAATCTGTAGATATGTACTTCACATTCCATTGGTAAGAAAGAAGTTTCATTCTGGTAATTTTTCCTAACGTTCACTGTTTTGTGCAATAGAATCCATAGAGAATTTTCCCCGATCATTAAAATCTTGTTCCCAAGGGTCACTGCTTTGTGTAATAGAATCCAGACAGGTTTTGTCCCAAAGGTCACTGCTTTATGCAATAGAATCCATAGAGGATTTTCCCCGATCACTAAAATCTTTTTCCCAAGGGTCACTGCTTTGTGTAATAGAATCCAGACAGGATTTTCCTAAAAGTTAATGCTTTGTGTAAGAGAATCCAGATAGAACTTTTCCCAAGGGTCACTGCTTTGTGCAATAGAATCCATGGAGGATTTTCCCCGGTCACTAAAATATTTCTCCCAAGGGTCACTGCTTTGTGTAATATAATCCAGACAGAACATTTTCCAAGGGTCACTGCTTTGTGCAGCACAAACCATAGAGGTTTTTTTCCCGATCACTAAAATCTTTTTCCCAAGGGTTACTGATTTGTGTAATAGAATCCATACAGGATCTTTCAAAAGGGATAGTGCTTTGTGCAATAGACTCCAGACAGGATTTTCCCCGATTGCTAAAATCTTTTCCTTTTCTGTTATAGAATCCAGACAAAAATTTCCCCAATAGTCACTGCTTTGTGAAATAGAATCCAGGCAGGATTTTCCCCCGATCACAAAAATCTTGTTCCCAAAGGTCACTGCTTTGTGTAATAGAATCTAGACAGGATTTTTTCCAAGGGTCACTGCTTTGTGTGATAGAACCCAGGTAGGTATTTTCCTATGGATATTTTCCTTGTGTAATATAATCCCGACAGATCGTTTCCCAAGGGTCACTACTTTGTGTTATAGAATTCAGAGAGGATTTTTCCCCGATCACTAAAATCTTTTTCCCAAGGATCACTGCTTTGTGTAATAGAATCCAGACAGGATTTTTTCCAAGTGTCCTTGCTTTGTGCAATAGAATCCAGGCAGGATTTTCCCCTTATCACTAAAATCATTTTCCCAAAGGTCACTGCTTTTTGTCATAGAATCCACAGAGGATTTATCCTAAGCGTCACTGCTTTGTGTCATATAATCCAGACAGAAATTTTCCTAAGGGTCAACTACTTTGTGAAATAGAATCCAGACAGGATTTTCCCCGATCACTAAAATATTTTTCCCAAGTTTCACTGTTTTTTGGAACGGAACCCAGAGAGGATTTTTCCAAGGGTCACTGATTTGTGTAACAGAATCCAGATAGGATTTTTACCCGATCACTAAAATATTTTTTCCAGGGATCACTGATTTGTGTAATATAATCCAGACAGAACTTTTCCCAAGGGTCACTGCTTTTTGTAATAGAATCCAAACAGGATTTTCCCCCGATCACTAAAATCTTTTCCCAAGTGTCACTGCTTTGTGTAATGGAATCTGAGAGGATTTTTCCCAAGGGTCACTGCTTTGTGTAATAGAAATCAGACAGGATTTTCTCTCGATCACCTCAACCTCAATTTGTTATGTATCCTACATATCCTAGTAGTCAACAATTCTTAGGTCAATGAAACAACTCAATTCATTAGCCTTCTACCTTTAGTGGCTCTTGTAGCTGTTTTTGGGTGAACAAGAGTGTGATAAAGCAAGAATGGTTTGGTAAATTTATAATAGCATATGACTTGACGGGAAATATTTTTTATACCAATTGGAAATCTTTAATGCTATTTCGGTACGCATCTTCAGCGTGTGATTTGTCATTGGCTGAAAGGAAGAAAGAAACAAATATAAATCAATGTAGAAACAATTTTTATCAAAATTATTTTCAGAAGAAGATATTGAAAAGGATTTTTTATTTGGATTTATTTTACATCTCTACATTTCAATATTAATGAACAATATCTCGATTAAATTCGCACTAATAAGATAATCTGACATGGAAATTGCTTTTATATAATGGACTTATATATATCCTTTGTAAATCACTAGCGGTTCTTAAGTGCCACTTAAGATTATCGCACAAAATTTCATAACTGAATCAACTAAGGTGTCAGATCCTCATACGTCGAAACCGACGGGAGAGTCCATTATATATATATATATATATATATATATATATATATATATATATATATAGAGAGAGAGAGAGAGAGAGATATTTATGTATATAGAGATGTACATATGTATATATGTGTATATATATATATATATGTATTTATATCTGTACATACATATATACATAAATATATAATATATATATGCATATATATATGTACATGTCTATATTTCTGAGATGAGGTATTATGTACAGTATTTACATTAGTCGGACTAGTGTCCTCATCTTTGTCGCCATATTTGTCACAACGTTTCGGCCATTGTACGCTCCGGCCTTCTTCAGGTGGTTGGAATTTCGAACTGAACCCTTTATTTCGATCACTGGGGTAGACTGTTCTAGTTCCACGTGCCATGTTTGATGGATGTCAGTTATCAGTTATCTCCTGCTAATTTTCCCTCTGAAAGTTCTCCACTGCCTTAACCGGGTATTGAACTCACACTCTTTGGGTCTGTCACTGGATCTAACCAATACCTTTATCCACTGTGTCATGTGTCCTCAAGGACACATGGCACAGTGGATAAAGGCGTTGGTTAGGCGTTGGTTATATCTGTACATAATTATGTATACGCATTGTATATGTATATATATATGTAATATGTGTATATGCATATATATGTATATACGCATATATATATATGTATATGTATATGTATATGCATATATATATATGTACATGCATATATATATGTACATGCATATATATATATATATATATATATATATATATATATATATATATATATATATATATATATATATGACCGCATGGTTAGAACGTTTGCTGTCTGACCATAAGATCCGGGATCGAATCTCACTTTCTGACGTTATCGGTCTGGAGGGGGACGTTGCCAGCGTGCGGCACCTTTGGAAAATGCCCCAAAACCATACCACGGTTTGACCTAAACCACGTGAGTGAAATTGGGTAGACGGAACACACACACACACACACACAGATATATATATATATATATATATATATATATATATATATATATATATATATATATATATATATTGAAATAATAACAAACAACAGCAAGATTTATCATCCGGTGTTCTTAGCAGTTATTTTTATTTTAAAAAACAAACAAACAGTTCTCGATACAAACAATTGAGCAAAATGTTATAATTATTTTCTTTTAAAAAATATGATTCCATCGCAACACAGAAAATATCGCAACACATAAATATATGATACTTACAAAGTCTTAAGTTTAGGTGGGGTGGGGGTATCTACTAACAAACGTTTCTGTTATTCAGTGAGTTGTTTGGGTTTTCAATGTTAAAAATATTTAGGCATTTTCATTCAGCCGCTTAATTCATATTTTTATAAACAAAGACTTTCTAAAAGGGCCATTTAAATATGTACAATTAATATTTAAATTTTATTAATTAAATTTTAATCTTATAGATTTAAAGTACCATTCGACTTTTTCATAACTCATAGACTATACGGTATTTTTACAAATAAATATATTAGAATTTAATTACTAATTAAAGATCAGACATAAAAATGTATGATTCATCGCTATTCTTTATTATTTTATTTTTCAAAATTAATTATTACTTAAGGAAAATATTTAACAGTGCCTACAAATATAGCTATTTCATTTCTTTGATTTAGTAAATTTTTATTTTTTAGAAACTTAATAATAAACTTAATTTTTTAGAGATTTAATAATAAACTTACTTTTTCATGCATGCACAAAGGACATGGGTCATTTAACGAGCTACAAGCTCTAGATTTTATTATTAATTTCCATTTTACTGTTGGTGTTTTATTCGTTTCTTTTAAGTGCCAGAAATATTTGGATAGGGACGTTTGATTTCGGTATTTATTATTATTAAAGGACGTTTGATGTTGGTTTCACCTTCTTTTGAATTCATTTCATATGCATCCAATGTAGAATTTAACTATGGATCTTGAATAGATGAGATATTGCATTGATAAATAATTGATTCAATACGGCATTTATTATTAAGAGGACAGTTTTGAGGATTTCTACAGTTGTATAATTTTTCTTTATTTTCATTTCTTTTTATTTTAGGATCTATATTTTTTGATTTTGGTCTAAGTGTTTACTCAAGATATTAGATATTAGTTTCTTAATAATCATTTCCAATTTTTCAGTAGAACTGTAATTTAATTTTAGGGTATTTTTATTAAAAATTGTACTGAGTTTTAAAATGTTTATCGATTAATGCAAGGAATTTTTGTCCTAACTTATTTCTTACCATTTGGTTGTATGGGGGTTTATACCAAATGATGTTTCTATTTCTATTTTTTCTGTGCTGTCCATTTTCATTTTTTATATAATTGAGTTTTGGGAATTTATAGCCACTATTTTCTCTCTCTCTCTCTCTCTCTCTCTCTCTCTCTCTCTATATATATATATATATATATATATATATATATATATATATATATATATATATGGACTTAATCCATTAATACATATATATATATATATATATATATATATATGGACTTAATCCATTTCATTATATATATATATATATATATATATATATATATATATATATATATATATATATATATATATATATAATAATGAAATGGATTAAGTCCGACAATTATTTTATTTATATTATTGATTTTTCCCAATGAGCAGCCTGTATTTCGGGAAATTTCTAAGGTTTTCTCCGATTCCCTTTTTGGGTCCCGCAAACTTTATAGTTTTCAAGTCCCAAATGTCTTTGGCTGTACATTTTTATAAATAAATATCCATGTTAACATGGAAATCATCCTCTTACATTATGTGTTAAGATTTCCTTGTAATTTTTTTACCTGTGTAATTTCTCAGAGGTGAGTTCTATGCTGTTTTGATGGTTTAAGTGCAGCTGGTAGTGTAAGTTGTTTTATTAATGGCGGTGGCAAGAATACGAATGTGAATATAAATTCGTACTTTTGTGTGGGCAGATTTTTATGATGTTTTTTTCTTGTCGGAGAAATTGATGTAGCCAAGTTAAACGTCGTCTCCAGTGGCTGATTTTTCTTGATTCTTTTGAGTAATGACATTTTTAAGACGATTAAAGCTCCCTCCATTTCGCCTTTCCTGTATTGTTTATTCGTTTTTGTTTTTCTTTAGCAGCTCTCCTCTGAGACTCTGTGTCTCCCAAGTTGGGGCAAAGTTGTGACTGTGGCATTTGTAGCTTCCTCCCATCCTTAACTCATCATCCTCCTGATAGGCAGAAAAGTCTGTATTTGGCGACAGATGAAAATGTAAATACCGAGAGGTGGTCAGTCTGACCACAAAGTTAAAATAATGGCTTTCTGCTAGTAACTATTACCAGCAGCTTTCGGTTGTTGTTATCCGAAAAATTTGCGAATGAATTTTCTATTGGTTATAAATTCAAAGGTCTACTTGTAGCAAACGGTCAGAAGAAACCGCCAATGTTTTAACAAATTGTATTAAATATGCAAGATGCTGCTGAAAACATAATTAAAAGCTGCTCGTATATTAAATATCTCATCCATAGGTGTCACTTTTAGAATATTTTCTTTTGTATGAAGTTTTTTTATGAAGGTCACATATTTCGTAGATAATATTGTCTCACAATGAAAAACCCGTGCCTTACAAGCGTAGGGATGTTTGTCGTCATAGTAGGGGTATCAGGTAACGTAATGCAAGACCGGGTTCCAAATTCAAATTACGGAAAGACGTAAGGGCGTAAAGGTGAAGAAACTTGAAGAACAGATTTGGACAATTACCCGTTCACATCCACCATAGCTCCGACGGTAGAATACAAAAGGGAGACCAAGGAAGGGAAATATGACTGAGAAGATCGTTCCTGGGAAATGGTTGTTAACTCATTCGAACGCATTCGACTGATATAAATGAATCAGCACAGCTATATCGCCAACTTCCACTATGGTCGTATGTATGACATATAGGCTACCGTGGATAGTCATACTCTTCACAGCACGTATATTTAGAATATTTTCTTTCGTGTGAAAATTTTCTTTACACATTCTTTTCACATATTTCATAGGCAATAAAATGCCTCACAAAGAAAAACTCGTGCATTTTTCCCTATTTGTTGGTTCTTAATGCCCAAATCGGTAGTCTTCAGATGACAATCTTTATGTTTTAGATCCGTCATCAAGACGGACATTCTTCATTGTGTGATTGTCTTTAACCCAAAGCAAATCGGCCAATAAGTCACCCTGTTTAACAACGTGGATAAAAATACGGGCTCTTTGCCTTAGCCCCGTTACATCGTTATAAATGTTTGAATTCGGTGCTTTAGAGAGCCAACACTATTTTCTTGTTTTAGTTAAGCATTTTCAAAATATTTAAAAAGGCTTTTTTGTTCTGATTTGTTTCCTCCGCGAAATCGTAAAAAGCCCTACTTAGAAGAAAGTCAAGCAGCATCAGTTAGTAATTAATTTAATGCTAACCTCATTTATTCCATCGGTCAACAAACCCATCTATGATACCTGTTTCAGCTTTTTTACTCTCCAAAGACTACCATCTAGACTTTATCTCAGAGAGGGTAAAAGGTACTCTTATCTCTTCAGTAAACCATACCAGATAGTTTTCATGTCACTTTTACACATAAATTTCTTGCGGTTTGAAAATCTGACCTCACCACACACTTATATGTTATACATGCAGTTCTTTATCAAACATGTGTGTTATGTTGACAACGAAAATACAAAGAATTGAGCGATTTTTTTATATTAATATTTTTTGACGGAGAAATAGATTATTTAACTGAGTATATTATTTTGGAAATAATAATGAATTAGATTAAATCAGGATTTTTCAAAATCGTTTATAATTGTCTTACCATCGTTTTTCACATTCTCTATAATTTCAACCCAATCATCCACATCAAAATGTGATGCAAGGAAGAAAATGTATTTCGTTTGATTATTTGTTTCTTTAAGCGATAGTTTTATGCTTGGCGTAAACAGCAAAAGTTTCGCTTCCTGGAAGATAAATACAAAAACCAACATCAATCATTTGATTCCTTCCATTATTGCTTGGAATCAATTAGAGGAATACGGAAACGCTAATCAATTAGAGGAATAAGGAAACGCTAACTGATGATCTAATTTTTTAATTACGGAAATGTTTATGACTAATTCTTAAAATGAATAATTGAATAACAAAATGAATAAACAAAAAGAACAAATTTGAAAATCAATTTCAAAACTTAATGTTGTTATATAAACAAAAAGACGTAGGGGTTATAGAAACTAGAAACTGTTCGGACTTTGAATTTTTATTAATAGCGTTTGATCAAGTTTCTTTTATTCTCGCTTTCTTTATCAAATAAAAAAAAGAGACAAAGATAGCGAAAGCATAGATTAAATAAAGTATTTCGACCAAAATTCCTCGTAGGTTACAGAATACAGCTCTGAAGAATTACACTAGGTGATGAAGATGAGTGAGAGAGATTTTTTAAAAAGCTGAATAACACTTCAAGAAATGTTTAAATTAATGCTTTCTTTAAATGCCTGCACTTACTGATTAGTACAATAGGTCAGTCTTCACACTTTACGAAGACATGGAATCGAAACGGTAAGTTCGATTAATAATGTAGTCGGGAACACAAACATTTTCCATCCAATCAAAGCACTAATCAATTTTTAATATATATATTTTTTTTTCTAGTGACTCTGAACTCTTTCGCACACTCCACAGATTCGCAACAAAACTATTAATGATTCCAGTGATTTACACACACACACACACACACACACACACACACACACACACACACACACACACACACACACACACACACACACACACACACATACATCAACTATGTACAAACATACACCACATATTTTAAGCTTGAAATAAGTAAAGCACTTACGTTTTTGTAAATCCTTTGTTTTAAGCGATAAATTTTCCACTTTTTAAAGATTGTCTGAAAATCGATTGTGGAATGTCCAAATCAAATTGTGAAGAACATCGTAATCAAATATAAAAGGGATTTTTTCTACACAAAGAAATCGTATTTTGGATTAATTTTACAAGAAAAGATCAGAATATAAAAAAATGTTAATTTGTATTAACAAAATATTGAACATTTATCTTTTAAAGGATATTTCATCTGTACATTATCTCTACATCTAATTGAAGCTTATAACATTTCAGTCGGTTATCTCATCTTTCTGTAATATAAAAAGTGAATTTCATATTCGAAGGATGATTCCCAAATGTGGGAAAATTTAGCTGCGGTTGATAGTTGCTCCGCAATTGTGAATTAGGGTGAATGATTCAGAATAATTTATTACTCAAAAAAGTAAAAGAAATAAATTGATACTTAAGTTTAAAATGTATTAAAAAATGAAGTTTTTTAAACATCAATTTTAGTTTTAATTCCAAGCTTATAGATTACATTTAATATTCACAATAAGCAAAATACGTTGTTATATTTCAAACCGAATTTAAATTGATTGGAATCTTTTTTCTCCTTATCAGTAAAAAATTATAAATTCGTCTATATTGACAGATATGTCAACACAAAATAATAATTTTTTTAATCTTTAGAAAATAAAATATACCTTTCCCAAAAGCTATTTTGTGAAAATTAGCTGATTCAAAGTTTAATTAATTTGAATTGAAACGAATATTAGTTTAACATGTAGCGGAAATCATTTTTTTTAACACGAAGAGATTTTTTTATGACATTATTGACAGTCTGATGTTTTGGAAATTTAAGTGAGGGCGACAGAATTGAAAATTACTCGACGAATACAATTTGAACGACTATAATAATAATAATAATAATAATAATAATAATATATATATATATATATATATATATATATATATATATATATATATATATATAAACTAAGCAGTAATTCTAAAACATTATATACACACTCTAATAAATTATTGAATTTTTGGTATTTGGGCATTATAGCGTCACTTACGAAGGCGCTTGTTGAGAAAATGTTAGAAAATTACAAATAAATTTTAAATTTATTATATATAGCTATCTTATTTTCTGATAATGTTGTGTATGAACGCCCGTATTTACAAAAATCGGAACGTTTATGCACACATAAAAAATTCAAAATACTTTTGAACCTACTGGCGTTTTCTGAATTGTAGTGAGCTTTTTCATTTGTGATTAGTAAATACAGTTTTAAATTTAATAACTATATTACTTGGCCGTTACAAATTAATAAAGAATTTTAGAGATTTTAAAGTTTATAATTTTTTCTAATTAAAATTTTAAAAGATGAAAACAATTCTTGTAAAAATTCATTATTCATCGATTTTTTTCTGAAGACGATCGCGTCCATAATGTGTTCATAAAAACAAAAGTTTTTCTAATTAAAACATGACTTGAAGTGAAAGCTGAGAATAAATTGATAATCTGTTTCTACATTTAGAAATAGTGAAGTTTATTTTTGAAATAGCATAATTAATATTTAAGTGGGATATTTGGATATAATTAGCTACAAGAATTAACACTAAGTAAAATTCTTGTTGTCGGTTCACATTCTTCAGAAAGATACGCTTTTGTACACAAGTCCTCAGTGTGTTTGATTATATGCATGTATCTGTTTGAAGAATTTGAAACACTGAAAAATATCATAGATTTTTTTCGACGTACACCGAGACCTTAAAAATACGTTGTATTTGCATTTCTAGCACGATCAATGGTCTCCAGGAGGTAATGAGCATTAATTTCTCGGAGACATACAACATAATTGCTCACAAGAACATCGTCCAGCTTTTTACCTGTATTGATTAATGCAATAAAAATTCAGTAAAACATTTAGATTTTAAAAAATGTGAGGACTTGAAATCTTTCATGAAATCCCTCAAATTAAACCTATGAATATATGATTTTCAAATAAGTTATGATTCAATAAATACGTACTTCACATCCATAATCTCTTATTAGAGCCACATGCAGCAAGACACCCATTTAGTCTTTTTGCGGGAACGAACTTCAGTTAGTGGTGGACGTGTTTTCAGTCATTTATAATATTGAGCATTAAAGAATTAATGAAAAATATTGGCACCTCACCTGCTTGGAATCAGAATTTCTTAGAAATTTTTCCAAATCACTTTTTGTCTCTACCAGATTCTTCTTGGCATTCTTACTGCCCTCATTGTGCTGATCATCTGGATTTTCTAAAAATGAAAAGGAAATTTCTCGATTTGTTAGAATAAACTAAAATTGAATTGTACTGATGCCGTTTATATTTCAGGATGTTTTACAAGTACTATTCTGCTCAATTTATGGCCTTGTGCCACAATTTTGTAATTTTACAAAATAGATATCCTGTCCTGCTCAATTTGCGCCATTTCACATGATGTCTGGCATCAATGTGTTGAATTTTGTATATCTGTCAATTTCACGAAATAAAAGCGATGCATGTGTAAATATTTTATCCATTACCATCTGAGTTGCTATTTTTGGATAAGAAGCTTTTACATTCACGGCAACTGGTTATGGGCCTAGTAAAAAACAAACGACTCTTCTACGGGATGAATAAAAATTTGAATTATGGGAAATAAAATTTCTGTCTTTGTCGGAATTTCTGGGATGAGGAGTTACCATTATTTAACCTATTTACATTCGGACTGTTGTTGTTTTCACTATGAGACAATGGACTAGTGGATAAAAGCGTTGGTTTGTAAAGTTGGTGACATAATAGTTGTGAGTTCAATCCCTGGTTCGGGCAGTGTGCTAGCACTCAGTGGCAAAGGGCGAACAATAACTGAGCAGTACAAAATAATAACTAGAAGATATCATGAGTAGTGAACGGAAACAGTCTAGTCACGGGGATTAAATAATGGGTTCAGTTCAGAATTCACTGGTTACCCAAATCGATATGCACCTGACTAACGCTGTGATAACAACAAAGCTGGGGACAATAGTCCGAATATAAATAGTGTATATAAAATTTGTCCTATATGTGCTTACAGAAACTTCAAGCGCCAATGACGATGCATCATATGAAGAAAGTTGCATTACTTTTACAGTTTCTGCATAATAAAAGCTTATCATCAATAAGAGATACTTGGAATAACGAAAACTGCGTTCTGGAAATACTGAGAAACAACTATATTAAAAATAATAAGCCCAGAATCAGTGCAGTATATCACACGGCATACACTTCACTAAAAATGATAATAGGTGAATTAATATTAACAGAGTTCAGAATGCTGACACCTTACTTAAAACAGCAGAAGGAAGTACAAGAAAAACTGCAATTG
Source organism: Acanthosepion esculentum (assembly GCA_964036315.1). Lineage (NCBI taxonomy): Eukaryota > Metazoa > Mollusca > Cephalopoda > Sepiida > Sepiidae > Acanthosepion > Acanthosepion esculentum. The sequence goes on from OZ038502.1 coordinate 39,539,644, forward strand.
ATGTAAAGAGAAAGAGTATTTTAGAGAATGCACTATATGCTCCTTATAAGCAAAATATATTTTCAGTTCAATCTACTAGAGAAAATAGTGTTTCACTTAATTTTTGTATGCAATAATATATCCCTCTACAAATGACACAAAATATGTCATAATATTTATCGATGATTACTCGGGGTTGAATATTTGATATTTTTAAAGATAAAAACCAGACTGCATCGCTACAGAGAAGAACAATCAAGCAAAAAACTTTTGTTCGGCATGGCACACTTTGGTTCGATTAAAAGACTGAGGACAGATAATAGAATGGAATTCACTAATTCCGAATTTAAAGGCCTTCATATAAGGCATAAAATAAAGCAAGAATTCTCAGTACATTATTCACCATACCAAAAATATTTTTGATAAGGCAATATTCTTATTAAAACCAAAATATTTGGAAGATTATAGCGGTCCTGATAATTCAGACATAGCTAACTGTACGGTAGATTATTTTGCTATAGAACGAAAGATATCCTTAAAATAAATGAAGAATCTATGACATCAACTGAAGGAAATTAATCCCCCACCAAAAAAAACAAACAAAAAAAAAACAGCAATGACTGATTGAAAAAGAGCGCAAAAATGAAACTGATGAACTCATTGTTAATTTTTATGACAATATAATTATTGGAGGTATATGTGTTCATGTGGTGAAAATAGGGCTCAACAATGAAAAGCACTTTAAAGCTAGAGATGTAGCAAAATTGTTCCTAAACTGAAAATATAGGCTACCAAGAGACATTTGTCTAAGAGATAGAATTACGTCAATGCTAATACTAGCTGCACAAGATAATTTAAATATAATTTAATCAGATTTTTAAACACCCTGTCTCAACGCTGAGATCAATTGTGAAATATATTATTGAAGTATTTTAAGTATTTATAAAATAACAATTGAAGAAAGTGGAAATTCTGTTTGTAAAGTAAAAAATATGTTGATATGAATTCAAACAAAATAGAAGGAACTAGAACAATTTACTCCATAAATTCTTCAGATCAAAACTATAAACAATTATTAAATGATTATTGTACGTACACAAAACATTTGAAATACTTCAAGGATAATTATAGCGACATGAGAAGAAGATTTCATACTTGGTTAAGTATGAATGATATAAAGAGTAATCTATCTAAACAAATTTGAAGATGAAACATTTGGCTCAGTTATCGTTTTTACAGCATTGAGTTTGGATTTTGTGAAGCTTTTATTAAGATGAGCAAAAAAGTATTTGAAAAGATTACTTAGATTAAAATGAATGATTGACGCAAATCAATAACATACTCTTTAAGTGTTAATAATACCAATATTGCGGATTCAAAAGAACATGCAGATGGCAGATAATATAGAGAAATTGTAGGTAGTTTAATCTAGGCAATGACTTTAATTGGCTATTGGACCTTGTATTAGATGAAATTTAGTATATAATTAAAAAAAACTTGCACTAGACCTGATCTATGTTATGTGATTACTAAGGTATCTCAACGTCCTTAATATTTCTTCGTGACAGCGCTAGAACATATGTTTCTTTGGTAACCAAGTAAATGTTTTTACAGCTTGTCTGTGATGTTTTCACTCTTCCGATGTATTCACTAGATATTGCAATTTATCACGGTCTTTACAGAATTCTCTTAATGAAAAGAATCCCTGAAAGATTTCAAAAGGCATCTAGAATTTCTTTAGTAGGAAATTACTTGAAAGGTGGCAGAAGGTGAAAGAAAATGTTCTATAAATTTAATGTCGAAAGCAAAGTCTAATTAAGAAACTGAACTGAATTCTTGGGCCGCCTAATTCCATTATTATGACTAATTATCATTACCAATAGTGCTCTTAAGAAAATATGACACGTCAATCTCTTCAGTTCTGGTATTAACATAATAATCGTGAAGATAGAACTATCTGTACGTTTCAGTAAGTTAAGAAATAGTTATTAAAGCTTACCTGTTATTTGCACAATTATTGTTTTTAAATGAATGACGTCCTTGATACCAAACCTAACGTTTCTGCAAAGAAATATAATTTGAAACACACTGAGCAGCTTTGAATAAATATTTACATTATTTATATACGGATTTTTGTCCTCATTTTTGTTGTTATTATCACAACGTTTCGGCTGTTCTGCCTTCCGACTATCATCAGGTGCTTGTCGAACCGGGTAACCTTCATGGAATTTCGAACTCCTTGATGCCTGGCAGCATGAGCTGTGCCTTCCCATCCACACGAGACATCGACCCCAAGTTGTAATGATCACAATTATTGGTCCAAAAATCTATTAATAGACTTGCAGATTACTTTCACTGCAAGCCTCTTACAGACATTACCCACAGATATAGAACATTTTTCTTAGAAACAGATTGACTGAGAAAAAGATGACGCGGGTGTGATGGTTCAAATTGCTGAATAATTTTGTTGATGAGTGCCATGATCGGATTCAGCACTTTGAATTGAGATCAGGTCTTTGATATGAATGGATCGGTGGTATTCTCTACTTCTACTATTATATGCAGAGAAGGACTGAATTGAGGAAATGATACCTCACTTGTTCACTTGGACTGGCAATTGGCAACGGGATAGGTTCAACGAGGAATGTGGATGCTTCAGGCGGAGGGCAGTTAAAACTTCCTCGGTGAGGTAAAAGACGGAGACCTTCGAAGCTATTCGAAGCAGTGAAGACATAGCCTTCAATCAGTTTAGCACTTTAAAAAAATCACATATATTATAAAATCGAAGTCGCTGATGCGGGGTGACAAATCAGTGCTTGGAAGATAGTAATCAGAATCTAATGGTTATAGATTTTGTATCCACATCTATAGTATGCAGACAAATATAGAAAAATGCAAAAAGCGACCCCTGTTGCTGGGGCGATTGGAATCAATAGCCTTGTCAATGTAAAGACATCGGTTGTGAATGTACGTGTCACTTCAGGGATATTCAGTGCGCGTTTATGTCGCCACTCAAGTTGTGCGACATTTTTCAATGAAGTCAAATGTGTTCACGGTGTAATTGTGTGTTGCCGTGGTCAGTTGTTGCTGCTTAAGTGAAGTGAAAAGGCAACTGCTACACTCCCAGGGTGTGTGTGTGTGTGTGTGTGTGTGTGTGTGTGTGAGAGAGAGAGAGAGAGAGAGAGAAAGAGTTCTTGATGTCTTTTGGCTTAGATTGGCGCAGATTTAATAAATGATGATTATCGCACCCCGAACAAATAGCTTTTTTTTAACGCTAGTTGATGTCAAAACAAGTAAATCAAAATTCTTCCTATTAAGATAATGACTCAGACTCAGAAACTACAGCACTAATCATATTTTAACTTATCTGATTTTTTCGTAAATATTTATGCATGGATAAGGCAAAGAAATTATTTCTTAGGCGAGATATATGATATTTTTGTGAATAGAAACTTACCCGTATGCGATTTTTGGTTTGGTGATAATTAAGCAAGTAGGAAACAAGAAAAGATAACGTAATTTTCGAACATTCTCTTTCTGCTGCACAATATAACCAGATTTCAAAATGTAATAAGCACAATTGTCTTCCGGTTCCTTAAACAGAAACAGAAATGCATAAATCAAAACTATATCACATTAATAAAATAATTATTATTTCCATCAACAAAGGTAAATTTTCAGGTTTCTGTGATTCACGTCTTATATCGTCGACATTGTTTCTTTCGATCAAATAAAGTTTTGTTCAAAATGTTCAGATAATCGATTACATTTTCATTATGATGTATTAAAACTGAAATGTAAAACAAATAATGAACATGAAATTTGTACTTAGGAAAAGACATTTCAAAACTAGGCGGTTGAGTTTTGAAATGCATTAAGTACAAATTTCATGTTCATTATTTATTTTTCATCTCAATTTTAACGCATCTATAAAGATCGTGTGTATAAATATGCTAATCAATCATGTCTTGTTTTGTCACAACATGACGTGCACATACATATTTGTTCACGTGATGTATACACATACTTGTTTTATAACTGAAGATGTTTCCAAAATGATTGACATGTTTAGCATAAAACTGTTTTGAATGCTGTCATTTTCTTTCGCTTGAATAAAAAGAAACACAATTTTTAATTATGTTTAATAAAAAAAACTGTTTCTTTGAGGAAAAAAAGCTAATTCACATATGTGAAATTCAGCTGAAGGCATAATTCATTTTTATCCAAATTAAAATCATAGCAAATCGCACTATTATATTTTTCGATAGCCTTTTTAATTAAATAATGTAGTTGCACGGCATATTTTATGAACATATGATTTTCGTAGTTTTTAGCATGTATTGCCATTTGGACGATTTCATGTTGGCTATATTGCAAAGAATTCATTGTTGTATTTATAGGCCCCTTAACTTTACAGGTAATTTTATGTGGTGAGATAATTTTATTGGCATTATGAATAGAATTATTTTGCCCTTTTCGTATTCTTGTGATAGAACTAATTGTTGCATATGCACACCTTTGGTAGGAAACAGTAATTATCCAGTAAGTATGCCAGTTCGTGTAAAGCAGCTTTCATTTCCTCGTGGTCGTTATGTTCTTCAGGTGTGTATTTCAAGACTTCCTAAAATAGAACAAATCTGTTTTAATGAAAATATAAAAGATAAGGCGGTAATAATTGGAAATAAAAGCTCTCTCGCGCGCGCATATAGATACATACACGCAAATTGCCATTATTTTCCTAGAAACTTGTCTTTTATGGGTTCTTACTGTGTACTTTAATAGCAGAGACATATTCCCTAAAACAGGAAAAATTAGATAATAAAATGATCTCACTCACCAAAATGTTATGAACATTGAAATTTGAAATTAAACATCGCAGAATATCGAACAAATATTAGTATGTTTAATGTTGAAGTTTGCATCTTTAGTTATTCGTTACTGGAAATAGAACATTAAATAGCATTTTTAAAATTAAAAGTTCATAGTCAATAAGCGCATTTCCATTTATTCTAAGCTCTTATCACAGAACACATTAGAATTTTCACTAATGCATAGAATATTAATAAATGAGCTATTGTTCATTGTGTTATTATATTGTCACTTTAGAATCTGGGAGATAATATATATGGGCACTTTAGAAACTTTTGTTTTCGTCCTATTGAACACTTTTTTTATAAGTTGTAAATTGTTGTCAATACATAACATATTTACCCTAATGCTGTACGCCATTCTTTTTTGCAATCTCACCGGTTCTTCTAGCAAGTCTGTTAAATGAAACAAACAAGGAGATTTTTAAAAATTGTAATCTTGGCAAGATGTAATTGTTAATCTGTTTCAGCAGTCAAAAATAAATACTTGAATGAAAATCAACTTGTTAATTTATTGTATACAATTTTTAAAAATATTTTTTAGGTTGTTAAAAAACAGTGGCAGCGAAATTTTTTTAATTTGAAAATTCTAAGTAATTTATTATAATAAAATATCTTACCTTCAAAAGATTTTTCAATGATGGGTAGTTCCTGGAAATATAATTAAAACACACACACACACACATATGCATGCATATGCGTAAGTATGTGTTGGGGTCTGTATGAAATCATCATAAACATACATAATATGAATAATCTTTCTAACTGAAAACATTAATTGCTGTTCTGACAACAACCAGAAAATGCGATCAATGTTTTCAGGAACTATAATAACATTCATCTCATTCTCCCAAATAACTTCCTTCGAAATTGTTAACAACCTTTGTAGGAAAAATGCACTTTCTGCCAGAACAAGTTATGTAATAATATGTATAAAAAATAAACCTAAGGAGAATAAAATCTTCAATTAAACTTATTCAGACAAAGATTCAGCCATGTATGTGATGTATTTGAAGCTTTTAAAATTTGACGGAAAAAGTTTGTATTTTATTAAAACAACGTACACTAACAACCAGTCCTTGAAAAGTTATTGCAAGTGATTTGGGAGTACATTCCCGTAAGAAAACAATAAACACAATTTAAATAACAAATAACCAAAAATTACAAACTAAGAAAAAATTGATAAAACATACTAAAAAAAAAACAAAAACACGCACAACTATACATTGTGGTGACATACAAATTTTTTCCGATGTGGTTAAGTCTCGTAATTTGTTGGCTAACTTGAACACTTGTTTTTGTCTGAACTTTGATTATACCTTTAAAGAGATTTAAATTACCATTATATTAATAAAAGATAAAAATAACTGCTGAACAAACATATTCGTTTATATGTATACATCAATATGGTTTTACATAAGAGAAATATGTATATCTCATTAAATTATGGCAGGTCTCTCTCAAACGGTCGATGTGTCAAAAATGACAAATTTAAATCTATTCATGGTAGAATTTGAGGCAAAATATCAATCAGTTATGTGTGTTGTTGGTTTAATGCAGCATTCGGCGTGCGACAAAGCGTTGGTTGTATCGTGTGACATTTTGCATATGTCAGATATAGGAAACGCACTCTCCGATAAAAAAAGACAAACTTCATTCGATTTATTGAAGACCTGCAATTAAATTATGTATGAACAAAGCAATTAAGACGCACCGTGGCAAAATGAACTGATTTCCGATCTCTTCATAAGAAACAAATAAGTGTTATGGCAAAAGGTATTCTAGTCCTACCAATTCTATGAAAGCACAATACGGTTAAAAAGATGAAACCAGAATAATTAATGCAACTTGTAAAGAATACTAACGTTTTACAAATACGATATTTTGTTATTTTGTTACCATTTTTGTCATATTTAACGTGTTCCCAAGAAAAGTAATACAAATCGTATTATACGTAAATACGTACTCCTGAGATGATTTCATCAAATACTTCAGCACCGCCTTTGCTCTGAATCACCTTTCGAGCTTGTACCAGGTTGCTTTCATAGCCGGTCAGAAGATGCATTTTATCCATCTGAAAGATGAGATGAAACCGAGTTACAAATTATTCGTGTGGTACTTTCATTTTTTAAAACTGCTGTATTTTTATAAATATTTAGAGGAGATAGAAATTAACATGCATATTGCTGAGACTTGCCCAAAATATACTTATATTTCAACCAAAGGAATATATTCTCTTCATCCAGATAGTTTTACAGGATTTTATTTTCTGTATACATACATCGGTTAAATACAATGAAAAAAAATCAACGATGTGAATTATTCTAAAATTGTCTAATGCCAAACCCTTGAATAAATGGTTTTATGATTCTGGAATGTGAACTATTCTGAGAAGGATTGTGCCCAGTCAGTCTTGGAGCTATCAAATCCATGCCAACCTCTTTGTACAAATGTGTTTTCTTACCATTTTAAATTCATTTTTCGATGATTTTCGTGCGCAGTAAACTCATTAATTTACAAGCAGAGGCAGTTAATTTCACATTATGAAAAAATCCTAATTCACTACGGCGATAAAAAAAACTCTTATTCTGTTGGGCAAATTGAATTAGTGATTTTTCATTATCTCAGCTAATGCAATCTAATGTAGAAAATTTCAGAAATAGAGGTTCTTGCATTATATATGAAAATATTGACTTTACATCCTCACAGAATACAAAATGTGTTTCAATGTTATTTTTTATATGAGTTTTATAAAGATTTTTCGATTAATAGAGATGTAAATTGACGAGGTGGCTCAAGAGAACTTTGATAAGCAGGTGCTCTAGAACAGTCAGCCTGTTTCGGTTTTCAATAAATAAAGTGTTATAGTCCAGGGTTAGGACCAAGGAAGAAAAACATGAACACAAGAGTAGAAATAACGAAGATATATTACACGGAATAAGAATACAAGATGTGGAAGGCGTTAGTATGACTGTCAGTCTGGTTTGGAGTGAACTACTATCGGCTCGACTCGATTCCGTCTCGATATTTAACAACCCTCCCACGTGGGTCGAATGTGGCACAAGGCCGGTTTAATGTGGGCTCCCCGAGCCCGCAGGCTCGCCCAAAAATATGCCCATTGAGAACCCGTATAAACGGGTTCAGGGACTGTCTACCTCCCCGGACGAAACTTTGCCCTTCGGCAAAGCCTCGTCCGGGTTCCTCTCTGCCAAAGCAGAGAGTTCGACAGAAGTCGCAAACAGTCAGTTTAAAATTGTCAGGGCTGAGTTCAAATAACTTAAAGTCATCACAGTGTTTGTTTACTATGGAAGCGAATGTTATATAGTCTTCGCTATCCTTTTTTGTTAAATTTAAACATTTCCACCTTTTGTGAATAGTGAAGTGTTCGGATTAAATAATTCTGTTAAAAGTTTCACGGCTTCCTTGAAAGTCAACTATTTGTTTTTCCTCGGTGGGATGTAGTCTACGAATTTAGTGTATTCGCTTGACTCTAGTTTTCTCAGTAGTAGACGTACTTTTTTCGCGTCTGACCAATTCCCGCAATCAAACTCATATGAATCTTCATATCTTCTGAAGTAAGCCGCGAAGGTTTTGTCTTCGTCCGGTGCATAAGTGAAGTCTTTGATAGAGCTCCATATAGCATTTTGCGAGAATGCCATTTCATTTACAGAATGTTGTCCTATATTTGTTACTGCCGGTAGTAGTAATTCTTGTAGTTCGAGTTGCTTCTCTTCGTTTTTCTGTTGAATTTCCAATAGTTTTTCTTCGTTTTTCTGCTGAATTTCTAATTGTTTTTGTTTTTTTTCGAGCCTAGTCTGTCTTTCCTCAGTTTTTTGTTGCTGCTCGAATTGCATTTTCATTAGTTCCAATATGGTTGCCTTAAAGTCTTCCATGTTTACACCGTAATTTTGAGTAACGATTTTGCCTTTTTTTCTCAGTGTAGACTTCAGGTCTTTGTCGCCTGTTGTTCTGGAACCTTAGTACGAAAATATTTTCCTGCGTAGAATCCGATTCTGTTCTGGCTGACACGTAAAATTCGTGTCTTCGTTACCACTGTTAAGGTTGGTGTCCAAAAGAATTCTTCTTTTTTTATCTTCGCGTAGAAATTGTTTTTTTTTCCAATATCCTCGTCGCCACTGTTATGGACGACCGATAGCAAAAAGGTTTTTTTTTAGATTCTCCGCGTAGAACTTAGTTTCTTCAATATCCTCGTCGCCACTGTTATGGTCCAAGGTTAGGACCAAGGAAGAACAACACGAACGCAAGAGTAGAAATAACAAATATATATTACACAGAATAATAATGTGTATGGTGTTAGCATGACTGTCAGTCTGATTTGGAGTGAACTACTATTGGCGCGACTCGATTCTGTCTCGTACCTCTCTCTTGAGAGGCGCAGTATTCATAGTGCCAGGAAGAGTTCACTCTGTCGTTATAGGTAAGGTCCCATAACATGAAGTTTGCATATAGAAGTTGAAGTCTTAAACCTAGTGCTCTTATTGCCTCCTCCGTTGGTGGCGCTTGTCTCCCTTCGCTGCCGTTTTCATTTCTTCCTGTGGTTGCTGAAACTTTGCTGTCAAACTTTGCTTCCTTCACTGTTTCTTTCTCTTTATTTATTAATGCTCGTATATTGTATTTATATACATGCTATACCAACTGAGGAGACTGTCAAAGTTTCGCATATGCGCTGCTTCCTTCGATATTTTATTCTCCAGGGTTTTCCTTGTCTAGTTTTTTCAATTTCATTCTCCAGAATTTAGTAAGCACCAATTTCCCTCCATACATGATCAACAATACCTAATTTCACTGTCACACTCCTAATTACAACTTTTTGTTATTTCCCCAGCCTTACATTTAGGGGTCGGCTGGTTTCACCTGGGTATTATTTGCCACAATATGTAAATTACTCTGTTAGGCTTGACGCGGAAGAGATGTCTCCGTGAATTGCTTCGGAATATTTTCTTGATCTCTACTGCAGATCTATTTAATCCATTCCAACATTCGTACGGTAGAAAGACCGTATGGTAGTTTTCCGATCTTCTTCATCGGCTGTTCCGTCTCTAACCTGCAGAAGCTGGCTCGTTGTTATTTTGAAGAGTAGGAGTGCTGATAATTTCAAGTTGGTATGTGTCTGAGTCCACTTATGGTTTTTGCACGATGTTGCAGGCATTAGAAGATTGGATTGGCAACTGAAGATTTATTTTCTGGTGAAAATCCGCATGTACCATCTGCCACCCGCGGATGGCATAGTAACTGTGAATTCAATCTCTGGGCCGGGGTAATACAGACAAACTCAGTGGAAACAGAACTATCAATAACTGAGCAGTACAAAAAAGGACAAGGCGAAATATCTTTAGACATGGACATTGGAACGAGAACAATCTACCCCCGTAGATTAAAATTAATTCGATAATCCCTGAAGGTTCAACAGCTACTTGAATTAGGCCGGAGCACACAACGACCAAACCGTCGTGATCATAGCAACACTATAAATAATGTCAATGAGGAATTTGTATATTAAAATAATAAGTAAAAAAATTAAACAGAAACTTTTTTTAGAGAGCACAGAGTAAGGACTGTTTTTTTGATATTGGCGAGTAAGGCTAATTGTGCAAGACAGATGACAAATTATGAAAATATCGTGTTGTATAAAATATAATCAGACAGAAAACAACTACTTCAGTTTTCATCTGAATTCGACGTGTAGTGTCTTAAATATCTAGCGTATATTTAACAGTTTTATTAAATGCAGGTGTAGTATTTCAATTTTTTTTCTTATTCTAGATCAGAATAGGGCCTACATAAATGTCATAACAGTATTATGATAATGTTTAATATGATTTTAATCCGCATATTATAATTTCATTTGGCAAGAAGTATAGTAACCATATAGAGAATTTAATAAGCACCAACAATGTTTATGTAATTTACAATGAAAGCAGCCAAAAAGCTTCTATGAGGCAGGTACACAGTTAACGGTAGAATAAAACAGTTAATTATAACAGCAATTATTAAAATGCAGTAGTAAACAGTAATTATAACTGCAAATATTTCTTATATAAGGGATACAAATATAACAAATTAAGCAATCTCTTATTTAGAAATTCCTTTTAAAATTGGAAGCCAGAATAGAAAAATTCAAAATATATCAAAGGGAAAAGTAAAATAAAGAAGAAGGGTTGGTCAAAAGTAATACCTGCTCTCCTTTAATAACAACAAATTTAATAGTAGAAGCACAAAGGATACCAAATTAACACAAAAACCCTTGCGGTTCCTAATCCAGTCCTCAATATAGTCGATTTCCTTCTCAATAGTGGTATTCTGCTGTTAAATGAAGGTATGTGTATCTGCTCCATAGAAGCTTCTTGGCTTCATTCATATTCCTGTGAAATTTGTCTCTTTCACTTAATCATTATTGGAGAAGAACTGTTCTTTGAACGCCTCCTTTATAGACCCATTTAGATGAAACCCTTCTCTGCTCCTTCTTGGAGTTTGTCAGCATTTGCACAAACATTTGAGAGTTCATGAAATTGCTCTAAATTGCACCTGAAGATTTTAGCGAGTTTTGCAATACTGATTCTTCTGTCATTTGTAATGAGAGTATCAGCCCCTTCGGCATTACCATTATTCATAGCAACAGCTAGCCTATCACTAAATTTTGCTTCTCCTTTCTTTCTAGAATTGCTATTAACCCAGCTAACAAAAAGACGTTGCAAAAACCTTTTTGTAGAATCCCTATGTTGCATAGTAACCTTACAATAACAGAAAATGGATAATAAATTCCAGGAAGATAGAACGTGCATTACTCATCTAAATAACTAATTATCAATTTTAAAAAATACGAACAATTTTTTATACCTTCTATACATATTGTCACGCAAAGAAAAAGTATTCTGGTGTTATTTGACAAGTGTGGATTCCTTCAGCTACAACACTTCCAAAAGTTACTATAACGTTATGACAACTTTGGGAATGAATGGTCAGTTTGGTGGCCAAGAAAATAGTTGATTGCAACGTGACAGCAACGTCGCTACAACTTCATACATCCTCAATCAAAATACAATGCATTTGTAAAGTGACAAGAATTTTCTGTTTTAGATGGGAACATTGATGCTCCATCACTTTAGGTCAAGTGTATTCTTTCCATAAGTATTCATTAATCTCCTATGAATGTTTGGATCACTTTCTTCTTTAATGAAAGCACATAATAAAAAAAAAGAAAAAGAATTATGACTATTATTTTTAAAATGAAATAAAAACAGGTACTTTTTAACCGACTGTTATACTATGCTATGAGAGTCTTTATTAAAAGTCTGATTCTTTTACCTAATTTAACCCATTCGAATAATGAGTGAAATTACTACAACAAAATACATGTAAAAATGAGATGAACGGAGATAATTAACTTACTACAGACTGATAAGCTGGAAAGATTCGAACACCGGCAGACCAGTTAACAAAAGCTTCCTCCAGGCGTCCACTCAATTCATCCACAAGAGATTTGATGTCATCCACTTTATAAAATAAAGTGTTTAGTTCTTCCCGTGTCAGCAATGGATCGGAAGATCCTAAATCAGTTTCAAATAGCTTTTTGCTCTTAAAAAGTAAATAATTAGCAATTATTAGAATACAAAAGATCAAACGTTTAATAATTAAAAAAGGCATTAAATTTTGGTCATTCGGATTTTTCAAACGGATTTTATTTTGCATTTACATATTTTCATTCTAGTGTGACTACTTATTTGTTGCATTTTTAAAGTAAATATTATCGACTTTTCAATTACTAACACTATTAACATTATTGCTATGTAAACATTTCTCCAGTGTAATCAAATTGAGTGAGGTAGTAATTGCTAGTGGTCAGTGTTAAATCACACAGGATATTAACATCTGTGTTATCATTTTAATACTTTCACATTGAATAATAATTTTCTTTCCGATTTCAATACTTTTATCAATTCTCTGTAGACTTTCGTTGAATTAATTGCTTCTAATTATATATATGTACTGTTATATATGATCAACAGCCGTTACATTAATTTATTAAGCTTTGGTGTCATTAAATATCAGGAAAATGACAAAATAAAATACTTGCTTGTAATAAAATATTTTTTACATTAAAAGTGATTAAAATTAACTTTTTATTCTGATTTATTTTCATACTTCATGATTTAGTGTGTAATGAAAAAGCTATCAATGAATAAAAACGATCCTTATAATTAATATTTCTTTGGCTTCAATTGTAGCGTTTGATGACAGACTATGTTAAAAACTCAATGTGACAATGTGATTTTAAAGAAAATAGGTTTACTTCTCATTTGTAAACACTGGATGTTAGAAAGAACGGACAATTAAAGATGTTTCAACATGATGACTTTAAACAAACGAACACGCAACTATTTTCTAAGGTATTTTTGCTGTCAGATGTTGCTGATTATGTAAAAATAATTCTTTATTGTAGGAAATAATTATAAAATTACAATATTACTAATAAAAAATATCCACTGATTTATTTTTACGGCTATCAGCTCCTGACAGGTAGAATTTAAAGAAAAATTGTCAGTTCACATCCCTGATAACTTAGATTTTGTTCAATGAATTCAACTCAAATATATATTTTTGCATTCTTTTCCTACTCATCAGTTATTTACACTTCAACCGATATATGTGGGAAATGTTCTTGAAACTCCTGTTTGTGAAATTTATTCCCATTTTGTATTATCAACACAATCACTGGCTTTTCTTGAAATACTTATTCTCAAAAAGCAAAATTGTTTAAAGCAAATGATACATAATCTTTAAAACAAATTAAAATCTACACAACACCCGTATAATTAATATAACTTATTTCTTTAAAAAAGTGCTTCCCAAGTCACTGTAAAGTTTGATATCTGTACAATTTGAAATTTAGAACGCTATATTGTGTAAGAGAGGATTTCACATTTGGCCGATTTGTATGTCCATAACATACTTAGTGACCGGGAAGTGAAATAGTTTTATTTCGAACAATCATTCTGTGTTTATGGTAATTATAAGTTTAGACTTCTGCTAAATCAACCATTTGTTACGCATAATCATATTTACATTTCGATATTGTCTTGACATCAAAACTATCATCAAATACGCTGATCTCTCAACACTAATCGAAAGTGATAAAAGAAGACCAGTGACATAATCGTTTAAATATTAATCTGAGATTAGGACAAAGGCTCATCTTACCATAATAAGATATCTTATACATATCGCGCATGCACGCTCACTCAGTACGATTTGCCGGTGCACGAATTTTCGAAGTTTTAGAATACGTTCCAATTTATTCCGTGTGGTTATATCCTGTGCAAGAATGGGGTCTGACTCTATTGCAACCAAATCATGACCCTGTTCTATCATATCAGTAGTTGCTGCTAGGCGTTTAGACTGGAAGATAAAAACAATATGGAATATATTTTCTCCCAAAAATTGTTAAGAAAGAAAGAATTGTAAAAAAAAAAGTTAAGTGCATATTTCATATAGTTTAGTTAATTTTTTTTTTAATATTTATTTTAGTAGCAAGTATTTTAAATAATTAGCTTTAAAGCGTATATTCTGTTATAGGTTGGCAAGAAATTTTTTAGGAGTGAGGAAACCAGTGCGTTTAATGATCTCGTTGTGTAGAAAGAACCGCTTCAAAATCTTAAAATTTGCCGTGTATCTCTGGTGTGTTGTTATGCCTGTCGGAGTAGAATTAATATGCCACTTGGTTTCAGATTCCAAGAAATAAGGGACAAACGGATTCATCAAAATGAGAGATGACAGAAACAGCATGTGGTAAAAGTCACAGAACAAGTTAGCAGTTAATGAAAACTAGTCTGCAGGCAAGCTACAATTCTACTAAGGTGTCAAAGGAATTAGCAATAATAAGGCCTTCTCATGCATGCATCTTCTGTGAGTGTGGCTATCTCACTACCTAGTCTTCACCTAATCACGCTATCTGATGCCTAAGTAACAAAACTGAACAAAAAAATAAAACCCAATCCCATAAAAACAAAAGTTAAAATGTAGACCTCAGATTCAATATCTCCTACACCAATGTGAGTGGTCAACTTTCTAACTTCTCCACACCAATCGAAATCCTGGACTACCGCCCCCAATAGTAAAACATGACCATCGAAATCACTAAAGCCATGGATTGCAGGATCGGCGCCTATATTAACGAAAATTCTGATCTCCCGTATCTGGGTGGCAATTGTCCACAGTACAACTTCCATCTGTACTCTCTATCCACCCTGAGGATGACGGAACTGTAATATTCGACCAGATAGCTGAGACTATTGATAATATCCTCTATTTCTAATGTAACAGAACTCCTTGACCTCCTCCTCACATCCTACCCTGTAAGGTGGCTAGCTGAAGTGTTACCCCTTCCCCGCGCAATTCAGACCATTTACTAGTCAGTGTCAAAGTTGATGCCAAACCAAAGGCATCCCCTGATGTACCGTTCCATGTGTTGTTTTTGGTACACGAAATCTGACTGAGGTAGCGTCAGATCTTACTTGGCAGAAGCTCCGCTTTCAACCTTCTTCAAATATACTGCTTCTAAAACTGCCGCCCTCATACCTTTCTGGATATACCTCAGAAAAAATATGAGCAAAACCCTGGTTCACCTGTGAATGTTCTGCAGCCATAGTTCACTGTAAGCACTACTAAAGTATATATCACTTGGGAACGGTGTAGTAGGACACTTGCTACATTCAGAACTACCCGAAATCATTGCAGGAGAGTTCTAGAAAATGCTAAGTGCTTATATGCCCAAGCATTCCAATCTCAGATCGAAAGCAAACAACTTGGATCCCGGGAGTTCAGGAAGATTTCTAACCAAATTCTCAATAGAAGCAAAACATCGGTGTCTACTATCATAAATGGCCATGAGGTCATCTTGTTCTCATCAGATAAGGCAAAGTTCTTCACCACGTTCTTTGCCTCCATGTTAGATGAAGAGGTCAATCTCTTTCCCGATTTCTCCTATCTCACAGAGCACAATTATGACAGCCTGAGAAGTCTCAAGACTTATAAAAACTCTTGATCATAAGAAGGCTACCGGTCCAGATAAAATCCCAGTGATTATTCTTAAAAGTTATACTCAATCTTAGTAAAATTATTTAACCGTTGCTTGAAAAAGTAATCCTTCCTAAGTCTATGTGCTCTGTTTTCAAGAAAGCGAGTAAACACTCATCTAAGTATAGACTCATCAGCCTCTTCAATGTTATTAACAAACTTGTTGAAGTTGTAACCACAAGAAGGTTACTGATCATAAAATTATTGATCATATCAACTTATTGAGCATCAAGCAGTACAGATTTCGATTGGTTCATTCTGATGCTGATATTTTAACTGTTATTGCTCATAGAATCAGTAAGGCACGAGTCAATAAATACATCTCAAGGACGGTCGCATCAGATATTTCAAAGACCTTTGACAAGGTATGGCATAGAGAGTTACTGCACAAGCTATGGAGTCTTCTCAATTATCAAATCCTTCGTAACGGGTAGGTTCCTGAAGGTAGTTGTTATCGGCCACTTCACTGATTTGCTGGAATCAAAGCAGGCGCCCCCTAAGGCTCGCTTCTCGGTTCAACATTCTTTCTAGTTTACATAAATGATTTGCCTAGAAGTATGCTCACTTCTTTTATGATTATCTATTTTGATATATATACAATGGTATATGGGTGCACCAACAAAAATCTAGATGGCCAGAGACTGGCAGCTGATCTGACCTAGCTCTAACAGCTCAGAGGGAGAAACTGATTGGTCACATTCATTGCATGCAAAACCGAATGAGTGACGTTCCATCATCCCCGAGTGGACCCTGAATTTTAGCCTATCGCGATCGGTGGCTGTTCTCAGGGAGGCACCAAACCTTGAGCGCCTATTGGGACTTCGCAAACTTCAAGGGGAACTCGTACGTATGATCTATTGCTAAAGATGCTGGAAAAATGGTCGATTCCCTGTACCCGACTCTTTCTGCTATCCTCTGCCTTTAAAAGAACCAGATCAGACCGAAATGGATTACTGTTGCCATACATGTGCAGAAGCTGTCCAGTTTTCACTTTCCCGTCTCGATAGAGTTCAAAAGTGTCTCCCCGTCCTTTTGGGTGATGAATTATTTTCCACCCTACGACCCCTTTCACACAGACTGTGTTGTAAACCTCTCATTATCTCTATTTCCATGGAAAGTGTTCAGACGACCTACATTCAATAGTTCAATCATTTCTAAACTTCGCAGCAAAGATCCGCCATCCCACACACGTTGTAGCGAACCACCCTCATTTCCTTCGTATTTGGTGTAAGTTCTACTTGAACAGTTTCATCATGCGAACCGGTTCTTTGTGGAATCAGCTCACAAGAGGATGCTTCCCTGACCTCTACAATGTTAATCTGCTCAAATGTAGGATTAATCTTCACCTCATATCCCATAAATTGTGCCTCTTATTCTGTAATCCTGCTGTGGAGTAAATGATTCTATGAACTCGTCCAATACTATATTTGATTTCCATTGTATGAGGTCGGGAGGAGTCTTATTGGAGTCAGTCTTCATACTAACTATACAGGTACGGCAATAACCTAAGTGTACAGAGAATACTTTAACGAAATACGTTATATCAAGTGCGAGTGTGTGTTATAACAATAACACACAATATGAAGTTATAATAGTTGGCGACGAGGATCTCTAAAGCAAGCGCAACAATATAACTAAAGTTATAATAGTTGGCGACGAGGAGATCCAACGCAAGCACGGAAATAAATCACAACATTACAACTGAAGTTGCCGACTAGGAACTTGAACTCAAGCGCGGTATAACAATCGCCAGATTATGACTGGAGTTATAATAGTGGGAGACCGGATTTTCGAAACTAATACGTTTGCAACAGGAGTTACAAGAATTTCAACTACGTTGGTTCAAAGAAATTTTTCTTGCAGATATGGAGAAAATTTTGGTTTCAATAGTTGAAATTCAACAACAACCGAAACAACATTTCAATCATCTTTTCAACTTAAATCATCTTTCTTTTATTCTTCGTTTTTAGTCCAAATTGATTTCTCTTCTCTCGAATTCTTTTTATCATCTGATCATTTAAAATAGCGTATCCTTTCTAGTTTTTCTCCTCTAAAGCTGCATCACTTCTTCCCTATTCTCTTTGCTAAAGCTATAAGCCTTTTGATTTTTTTCTACTTGCCTAAGTTTTTTTTATATCATTATCTTGCTCTTTCTTATTTTCTATTCCTTTGCGATGTAGAGATATGATTCTTTTTGCAAGTGGTGTATTTATCTTCATTTCCTCTCTAAGCCAAAAGGACGACAGGGAATAGCCATAACCCCAAATTGCTAAAAGTAGAATATATCCGAGTAGAACCGAATAAGGCTGAATAAAACCCATAATCGTTAGAAAATCTCTGAAGGCTTTAAAGCTTGAAAACAAATTGAAACGAAGGATATTAATAAATTGACATTTAAACCGTAGTTCATTTCTTTACCATTCAATTTCATCAATGGTTGGTTATTTTGCCAGTCTAATAAGGAAATTCTATTTTTTTCAGATGTCCTAATTTTCGGCGTATTGTTTTAAAATATCAGTTGGGATATTTTTTTAAATAATTTTTTTCAACCTCTTTTTAAGATGTAAACGAATGTGAAAAAATAATTAAAAAAAATCTATCAGTAAAAATAATGCAATTTACTTCTCGCAAGAAATACCATTTACCTTTGTTTGCAGGTGTTTAAAAAAAAAAAAAAAAAAAAAAAAAAAAAATCACACAACTGATGACCACTGGTGACAAAATTAAATTCTCCTTTTGTGGTATCTCGTTAGAGGTATCAAGTTTTTGTTCCTAATATTTTGAATATAGTCTAGATGGTACGTTAAATTCCTAACTAACAAAAATGTCCAGTTATTACTAGCTTGTAAAATCTATTGGTTTGCAGGTTATTACACCAAAAACAAAACTAGTAAAAGAAACGAAAGTTTATTGAAGAATCTGATGACATTCTCGAGAACTGGAATGACGCCATTAAGCGGTTTGTGGGACAAAAGAAAATACGATATTTGAGAGCTTGAGAGAAGAGTGAAATACTTTGATGTTTGTTTATCTCGGACCTGATAATTGATGACAATTCAATGATATTCCTTTAGGTGCAGATTATGCTCAGTTTGAACTTCTGGCAGACCAAAATGAATGATGACTGTCAACGGGTCGCCCATCTAGCCACAATCCTAAAACGAGGAGCTCTGAATATTCTTAGACAGTCAGGTGATGGTACAAGATATAGAGCTCCAGGATTGAACAACCTATTAGAGTGATGTTTTTAGTGTCAGTTTCACAACCCGTGTAAAGAGAACGGAACTTTTACTAGAATGGGCACAGAACCTAGAGAGCATGGACTACAAGGCCTACCCGAGAATGAACTCAGAACTATTGATCTCTTATAAAGGACATAACAGAAAGTAACACTCTCCGCCACTGACGATCTACTGAATACGTTAACTATTTCGCTAGATTTAAAATCCAATTACTAGCAAGTGAAACTTGATATTTTCGGAAAGAAATAGCGGCATCTACTTGCATTCTTCAGTAACATTCGGATTAATGCTCGTAGTATTTTAAAGGGGTTAATGTCGGTAGCTTTAAGAAGAATGGAAAAGTAAGCGTTGATCTACATCGATGATATTTTATGCAACTTTAAGGATATTTTTAATTTTCTTCTCACCAAAGCAAAAACGTAATGTACATTCACAACATATTTATGAAGACACAAAAGGTGAAATTAACAAAATGCGATTTTTTTCATGAAAGAAATACTTAGATTCCACTATCAATAAAGAAGTTAATAAGCGAAAAATGAGGCCATCAATTTTCTAAATATACCGAAGACTCACCAACAAATGTGTAGTTTTATCGTTATGTATTTCATCGGATAAAGAAATGAAGGTTCTCAAACACTGCATCAAGGCATGTCACTATCAAGAAATATATTAACTGTTCTATTAGATGTTTATTACTTATTTTAACAAGAAAAGGAAACCTATTTCCGAGATAGCGCAAACGTATTGATGCCAGTTGCACAATGTTCAATAGGAAGTTTAAACCAAGGGGCGTCGAATCCCAATCGGTACGCTGGTAACAAAGAAGTTTTGTGAATGGAGTGTTCATAAATGAGTGAAAAAATATCAATATCAATATTCGTGATCCGAATTGCCAAGAGGACAGATTGGTGATGCTCGACTAAGCCTACGAAAGGAGGTAAAGAACAAATCAAGTAAAGAAGAATGTTGATCAGAATTATTAAGAAAACGAGTTGGGAAATCTACTATTTGACTGAGCAATAGAAAAATTGAATCTAGATACTGTTAACATCAGTAACAGAATGATTAAAGCACCTATCACGATGGACATTAATATCACCAAACACGAAGATTTTCGCAGATGAAAAGAGATAGAGATAGACGTATAATTTTTTAAAGACTGATCCAGTCTTTCTTATCAAATCGGGAAATGAAAGTTATCCTGAACGGTCACTCTTCTAGATAATTTTGTACTTGTGACTAAGTAAATGGTTAAGTACATCAGAAGAGTATTACACGACTAGTAAGGGTGTAGCGAATGAACTAGCACTCAATCCCATCACTGGTCCCTGTACCTTCTCTCCTACTAAACTTATAGCAGGCGGAAGAGTCTAACAGACTTTTAAGAGAGGGGGACACCCCCTTTTCATTCTGACTCCGTATGAAGTCTTTTTTTGATAATAACCACAATACTTTTTATTCAATCCTTTTTCACACACAAAAAAACAACAACAAAATAATCAGAAACAACCACTTTGAAAAAGTTATATACAGGAATTACGTTTACAATTTTTTTTTAATGATAATTACCAATAATCCAATGCGTATTGCGCTTTTCTGGTAATTCAAAGTTCATAAGTGAGAAGATGAGTTTTTTTTACTCATTCTTTGCCTTTTTCCGTTGACATGGTATGAAAAGAAAGATATACTATATCTTTTCTTTTTCGGGTTAATTTCTAAATGGTTGTGGATTTCGTTTTTCTTTTGGGTCTTCTGAGCTCTTAAACTGTGCATTCTTGGAACAAAAACATTGTAATAATTGGCAAGACCTAAAAAACTTTGAAGAGCAGACACATTTTCTGGTGCTGGCATATTCTTTATTGCCGTTGCCCTATCTGGGTCGGGACGTCTTCCATCTTTGTCAATTATTTGCCCCAAGTACTTGATCCTCTCTAAGAACTCACACTTCGTCTTAATTTAAATCCGTAATGCGATTTGTGTCCCTCGATGCTCTCGCTTTTCATTAGGACGTCATCGAGATAGGCAACCGCAAAATCCAGACCATTTAACAACGTGTCCATGACCTTTTGAAAAATGGAAGGAGCGCCGTTAACCTCGAACGGAAGGCTTAAAAATTTGTATAAACCCTTGTGGGTGTTTATGTAAAGGAGCTTCGAGCATTCCTCGTCCACGGGTATTTGTAAATATGCGTCGTTTAAGTCGATCTTAGAGAAAGATTTTCCTCCACTGAGCTTAGCGAATATCTCCTCTGGACTTGGAAAGGGATAATGGTGTTCCTTTAGAGCACTGTTCAGCCACGTAGAGAAGTCAGCACATACACGAATTTCTTTGCTCTTTTTTAAAATATAAACTGTAGGAGATATATTCGCTATATTCAATCTTTGCCCAAACTCCCATTTCCTCAAGTCGATTCAATTCTTCGTCAATTTGATTTAACAAGGCAAATGGAGCGTTACGTTTTTTTTCTGAAAAACTGGATTAACGTCTGGCAGACATTTTTGTGCATTTTCCTTGGCCTTCACTGAGAAGGTCGGGAAATCTTTTTAAAGTTCACCTTTCTGCTTCGTCAGTCACATTTTAGACTTTTTGACATAATGAGTTAATAGGCATATCCCAAGGTTGAAATTGTTCTAACCAATCAGTCCCGAACAAATTACCCGTATTCTTCATAATATACGCCTTTAGTTTTAAAGTTTTACCTTTAAATGACACGTTCGTTATAAGTTCGTCCATAAACTTAATAGGATCACCAGTTACACTTAGCTATTCGCTTCTTTTTTTAACAAAGTCGGCTTATCCAGTTTTTTTCCACATTTGATAATTAATTATGGATAAGTCTGAACCCGAATCAAGTTGTAGCTTTGTATTTGTTAAATATTTGCACTTCAAGATATTTCCTGATGTCACGACTTTCTGGTTCAGACTTGGTAATTTTTACAACACTTTTTTAATCTTGTTCTTAATCCTGCAGTGGGAACTTTTGTGTCCCAATTTATTGCAGTTAAAACATTTTTTTATGTTTAAAAAGGACAATCGCTGTACCAATGTAATTGACCACACGTTCTTGAAGGCAAAGTAACTTTATTCTTTGGTTGGCGTATTTTTTAATTTTTCTTTGGCGTATTTTTTTAATGTGAGCCTCGTCACTCTGATGTTTTTCGAATCCTCTCAGGCGCTCACGAAACTTTGACAATCTTCGGCAATTTGCTGTAAAGTTGCGTCGGGCTCGTTTTCAAGCTTGGTATTTCTGCTCCAACAGCAAATGTTGTTCCTGTTGATGTATCTGTCTTTCTTGATATTTCTCTTCCAACAGTAGTTGTTCCTGTTCGTGTTTCAACAACTTTAGCATTACACTTAAATTTGTCCATTTTACTGCGTAAAACTAAAATGAAAGGGGGGGATTTTTTTCCTCTTTACCCTCTTAAATAAGTCTGTTTGACTTGTACGATTCTTTTACTGAGAAATTTAAAAGCGGAAGAAGGGGTAAATTTTTACTTTACCCTATCAGCGAAAACAATAAGCCTGTTTGACTTGTACAGTTCTTTTACTGACTTGTCGGAATGGAAAAAATAACAAGGTTCACCAACCTTCTTCCCAACCACTGAGTTGAACTTGTAGAAATCCTCTTGTTTTGAAGAGTTTATTTTCCACTATCAGTGTTGTAATTAACACTAGATACCCTTTTGTCGCAGAGTTGGAGTGGTATTCCTTTCTTCACCACTGGCAAAAAAAATGTTTTTATGATTTAACGTGAAATCAGTTTCTTCGAATCCTTCATCGCCAAGATGTTGTGACCAAGTAGAGGACACCACAACAGTACTAATGCAGGTGTCCCCCCCACCAGGGCTCTATCCTTGGTACTACTTTGTTTTTAATTTTCATTAATGATCTTCCCGAAGCATCTGGTCTCAACTTGGTATCTATGCTAATGACACAACCATTTACTCCTGTCTCAATAATAAATCTAATCCGTTCCATAAGGTCAAATTAGCGGCTGATGTCAAAAAGAACCTTTAGTTTATTGTTAACTAGGTAAAAATGTCTTGTTAATTGTGAAAAGGAAACTGCTTCCTATTAATGAGGGATCCCTTTCTGTATGGCTGAGGCTAACCCACAAGAGAGTGACTCGTTGCGCCTTCTAAGGCTAACATTCTCGGTTGACATGAAGTGCAAAGACTATAGTGAATTCATTCCGGGTGAGCTGCTAAGAAAGTTGGTAAACTGTGTCGTGCTAGACAATTTTTCTCTTCAAAATTTATCTACCATTCGTCCATGCTTAAAATTTTGCTGTCACATATGGTCTGGTACGCCTTCTATATATTTCGTGATCCTTGATAAAATCAAAAAAAGAATCAGCAATATTATTGGTCCTGATTTGGCATCTCGGCTTCAGTCACTTTCCCACCGCCCTAAGGTTGCCTCCTGGCTTTTCTATAAATACTTTTATGGTAATTGTTCGGATGGGCTCTTCGCTATGGTACATAGACTCTATGAATTTAAGTCTCATCAATTTACAGTTGAGTTGGCGAGATGTAACTTAAGTTCTATGCTAACAATTACTTTTCTCGCACTTTTCGTTTGTGGAACTTTCTTTCAGCTCCATGTTTTCCATTCATCTTTAATCTTCAAAAATTTAAAAGCAATGTCGCTATATACTGTCTTCCTAATTACTATTTTTTTGTTCTCACTCAGTAATGTTTTTGTTTTCTAATTCTTCCCCACCCAGTAACCCCTTGTGTCTTAGTGGCTTTACTGTCTTGCTTGAGGTGAACAAAAATTCGCTCTGCATAGATATATTTTATTTGTGTGACAATATTTGAATTTACTACTTTCTAAAATCAAACTCCACTTCTAAGACAACGGTAATGTTATTAATAAGTTAGAATATACCTGGAACACGGCACAGTGCTGGATCATGCTAGCAGGAAGAAGCATGTTTAGCAGTTCTAGAGCAGAAACTTGACAAAGATTATAATGCAGAAGATCAACCCATAAAAAGACTGAAAAGATTATTTCTTCGTCATAATGATGAATATGTTTCAATACCTATTGCTCATTCTGTACATATAAAAGAAAAATAACAAAAGTTATCAAATATTCTTGAGAAAAATCAACTACAATGAACACTGATAGTTCATATGCGAGAATTTGAAAATTCCTTATATCTTACTGAGTTAGCAATCATAATATACCAACTTCTCTGTGAATGAGAATTAAGAGTTTACCTAGGTTTCAGTAAGAATGGCCAAATTAAACAAATTTACAATTGGGTCCCCAAATCACTATCATGTCTTACTTGGTGAATCTAAATAAAAGTGGTGCTAACACCATTTATTGCTTCATATTAAGTTTGTGTTAATGAAGCTGTTTGTTAAAGCCTTGGTTTATGCATTTCCTGGTTTATTTAATTGAATAAGGTGTATTTTACTGGACCTGATATGAAGTCATTTCTAATTCAAAAAAGGAAATTCAAAGTTCTTATGTGAACAATAAGGATCTAAATTAGAAAGATAAAATGGTGAGAAATCAAGTTTAAGAAGTTAGCTTGCAACATGATCTCAAAGTTCACGTTTTGGATTCATATGTGGAATTTTCTTCTGAAAAGTCAAATAGTGTAAAGATTTCCATCGGGATATCAAAGACACGCAAAGAAAGTACCAGGACATCAGTATGATGACAAAACACTACTGGATGATTTAGAAAGACTAGAAGAGTGTAGAAACGACTGGTAAAAAATTTGTGGAGCAGAAAATTTGAGAAGTTATAAAACTAAAATGTTATATGTAAATAGTGAAATATATAGACTTCTTTGCTTTATGTATATGTTAAAAAATTGCATTATCAAAATATTTTCAAAAAAAAGTAATTTAGTATATTATTATATAAATCTCTTGAAATTTATTTTTTCTACTATATTTTCATAAAATCTTTCAAATTTGGTATTAAAATTTGATAGAAACATTCTAAATCTACTTTATTGTGTTCATAACTACCAAAATAAATCACTACTCAGTATTGAAACAATTTTTTTGCAGCTGTGCGATTTTTTTCTGACCTTTAAAATTGAAATTATCAAAAACAGTTTCAAGCGTTTTATCCGTAAATTTGGGGACAGTTTTCTTTTTTTGTACGGAAAAATGTATTTTTATGATACGGTCGTCTTCAGCCAGTGATATTTCTAAATTTCTCAGACATACATCCCTAAATAAGTGAGTCATAAAGGAAAGAATATCTCTATAAAATTGCTAAGATGAAGTTGATCATAAAATGTACGCACGCGCGTGCATGAATAGACTAACCTTTCTCCCTTTACAACTACGCTTTCTCGACCCAGGAACTATTCGTGATTTAAATAAATTACCAAGATTTTCGCGAAGAATAAAAGACAATGTGCAATTTGCTTTATAGGTTGTGCTTCCATTTTAATTCCAGCAGAGATAAATGGTTCCTAACAATTTCTCATATATTTTTCTGTATTTAAAGAATAAGCATTTTTCTAAATTGTAAGCATGTATATTCAAAAATCATTTTACACTAGATTCTTGGTAATTAGGGATTAGAACCAGTACAAGTAAAGTTAACTTTAAAATTTAAATAGAATCTTAAATACAACTTTAAACAGAACTAATCCAAAATTTTCCGAAGTGATTAGATTTACAGTTTTCTTAGATCAGTTGTTTTTGGCTATTATTTTTTAAAAATCTGTCAATACTCAAATACAGAGAAATTGCAATGGAGCATCTTTTATTTGTAAACAATTCTCATCTAAATTGTTTAAATCGAAAGTGACTTGACATAGACGAGAAAGGCCCCTTTTTGGTGGCTTTCAAAAGAGAATAAATGTCATTGTACGTAATAACACTAACTTCTAATAATAATAATAATAATAATAATAATAATAACGGGGAAATGTTTATAAATATTAAGTGTAACCAAAAATCCTGCTTCGTTGAAGATATTTTAAGTAAACCACATAAAGAAATAAGCGTCTGTTTTATTAACATTAAAATAATACATCTGTTACAGAGTTCTTGATTATAAGGATCATAAGTAAAGATTTCACCTTAAAAAAACAAAACCTGCGTAGTGAAAGCACGTTAATAGTAAAACAAAAAAGAAGAAAATTACTATATCTACAGAATATCATATCTAAAGTCTCTCTTTCAATAATGGGTATCTCTGTGGTGCTTCGTATGCAAAAGCGATGACGCTATTTGGGTAGACATCCCCGACTCTAAAGTAAGTTAATACATTCCATTAGCTTGCATTTCTGTTCCAGCTAAAAACAGAAACAACTCTAATTGAATCTAAAACAAAAAGAATTTGCATAATAAAAAAATTAAAATTTGTTTGACACATCTCATTTTTGTTTAAATAAACGCCATTGTTTATTTAAAAAATGTAGTATCTTTTATTTGTAAACAATTCTCATCTAAATTGTATAAATCGAAAGTGACTTGACATAGACGGGAAAGGCCTCTTTTTGGTGGCTTTCAAAAGAGAATAAATATCATTGTACGTAATAACACTAACTTCTAATTCAAAGTCATGTCTGTATAATGCAACAAGGATCAGGAATGTTTTCTTTTGTAATTATCTAATTAAGTAACAACTTTAAAACGGTTATCGAGATATAATCATTTTGCAACTGTGTTTTAGTATTTGCTTGCTATTTTCTAATAGTATTACGACTAATATTTCCTATATCTAAGCAGTAAATGAGACTGAATTGCATTTATTGGTAGATAATCAACTGGTAGAGACACAGGAGAGTTGAGAGTTAGTCACTTTGCTTGAATCTGATGTGGAAAGTATTGATCCCAAAGTTTCACTTCTTAATAACATATATCTGCGACAGGAGGGAATACTACGAAAATTTGACAAAATCAAATTTACGACAATTAAAAATCTGAAAAAATTGCTCGTTTATAAGTTAGCGAATACGATATTGTATCAATGCATTTGATTTTTGTTTTTAATTTAAAAAGAAATCCAATTCGGAATCTTATGTTTCAGGTTCGTCAAATGGACCTGCTCGGAATTCCAGTTCGTATTTCAGACATGAACTTAATCCTTGATTTCCACGAAACTGCATCAATGAACTGCATAGTGAGAACCTCATGCTAATTAACCCACCTGTTAGAGGAATGATACATACAAAGCTGTGCAAGTTATTGTTATAGGTATTGTGGTGAAAATAAAGAAACTCTCTAATCTTTCCCTGACTTTCCAGGACTGATTGATTTCCCCCCGTTTTCGTCTTTCTCTCTTTACGAGGTAGTCGGCCATTTTCTTCTTACGGTTCGCTACCGGAGTAGATTTCTAGTGGAATAAAGCTTCACTCAAGCTATATGGACTCAGCCTTGTTTCACTTCCTCTCAAACTCTTTTTACAACAATTTATTCCACTAGAAATAATCTATCAGGATGGAGAAATACCTTAAGCCAGAACGCCTAGATCGAGACACGAATAAACCTGACTCAGCCGACACATGGCGACATTGGAAAAGATCCTTCCAAATCTTTCTCGAAGCGGCCGGCGAAACACAACAACAGACTCCACTGACAGACAGACTGAAACTGAATCTACTTATCAACCTTGTCTCTCCCACTATCTTTAAATACATCTCCGACGTGGACGATTACGATTCAGCCATGGACGTTCTGGAAGGAGTGTTTGTGCAGCCTAGAAATACCATCTTCTGTAGGCATCTGCTGGCTACTCGTCGTCAACAAACTGACGAGGGTGTAGACCAGTATTTGCAAGATTTAAAGAAACTCGTGAAGGATTGCGAGTTCCAGGCTGTTACAGCAATACAGGCGAGAGACGAATACACACGAGACGCTTTTATAAACGGAATTTCGTCTAATCACATCAGACGACTCCTGGAAAACAAAACACTAGATCTAGTCACTGCTTATGACCAGGCGCTAACACTTGAGACAGCACAAAAACAATTAACGTCCTACTCTCAACAGAACTCACTAAACGCATCTGTCTCTACTGTTCAAACTGAGGTAACTGACGATGACGATCAGTCTGGGTGCTATGAGGAACATACCGTGGCCGCCATTTCTGGACAAAAATGCTTCTTCTGCGGGAATCAGAGACATGATAGAATTAGATGCCCTGCCTGAAACTCAATTTGCAAAAAGAAAGGACATTTTGCTCGTGTTTGCAGATCATCTACAGCGGCTGCTATCAACAACGGTGAGTCTATTCTCGCGTCTTCCGTTCCATCTTATAATTTCTCAGAGAGTCTATCTTGCTCGACATTGCGTGGAAAAATCAAAGGCAAGTCTCTAAAAATATTTGTTGATACTGGCAGTTCAGAAAATGTTATTAATTTTAACGAGGTTAAAAGGCTCGGATTAGCAATCTTGCCAAGTTCAGAAAGAATTTTTATGGCTAGCAGTTCCCATTCATCCTCTACTCTTGGACATTGTATAGTATCTCTCAATCTAAGCGGTAGAGAGTACCGTAATGTCAAGTTGTCCGTTATGGCTAACTTATGCTGTGATGTCATTCTTGGGCATAATTTCCTACGTCAGCATTCTTCGGTAAAAATACCTTTCGGGGGACTGCTTCCACCTCTCACTGTTTGTGGACTAACTGCAATTAATAATGTCCCTTACCCCTCTCTGTTTGCGAATCTAACTTCTGATTGTCATCCAATAGCAGTAAAATCCAGGAGACAGCCTACCTGACGCTAAATTCATTCATTCAGAAATATCGCGTATGCTGAAGGAAGGAATTATAGAGCCATCTCAATCGCCATGGCGAGCCCAAACACTGGTAGTGTCTCCTGAAAATCACAAGAAGAGACTCGTCGTAGATTATTCCCAGACGATAAATCGGTTCACTCTTCTGGATGCTTATCCACTTCATCGGATAGAGGACATGGTAAATGAGATTGCCTGTTATCAGGTATTTAGCACTCTTGATCTAACCAGTGCCTATCACCAGGTTGCCATCAAACCAGAAGAACGAAAATATACTGCCTTCGAAGCTGCTGGGTCTCTGTACCAATTTCGTCGAATCCCTTTTGGAGTGACCAATGGAGTAGCAAGTTTCCTGCGAGTCATGGATGACATTATCAGGCGAGAAGACCTCCGAGGAACCTACGCCTATATCGACAACGTTACTATCTGTGGTCATAACCAGGCAGAACATGACAACAATCTAAAGAAATTTATGAATAGTGTGGCAAAGTACGGCCTAACACTGAATAAAATACAAACTCTTTTTACAACAGGCATATATAACTGAAACAAGTTTTTCGGCACAATCTGGTAATACTGCGTCTAAGACGTGGATTGGAATAAATGTATGCTCCGTTTAATTTTTTAAATTCCTTTTATTATTATTATTATTATTATTATTATTATTATTATTATTATTATTATCATTATATAATTTCCTGCTTTGATTCTAAACTGTAGATGATGCAACTGAGAACTGTAACCGGACACACGATATTAGATTGGTGGCACGCATGATATTAGTTTATATTAGACTAAATGTTATTTCCTCCAGGTATTCACCTGGAGGAAATAACATTTCATGCGTGCCACCAATATATAAACAAAATATATTCTTCATCAGGATCAATGTTCGGATCATTGATTTAAGTGCCCGATAGAACAACAGTAATATATTCGAAAAAAGAAAGAAAGAAAACATCGCATAAAAATAAAAGAATAAAATCTGTTACATACTTCATCTGATGTCCCGCTCTGTGCATCACCGAAAGTTTCCGTTAGAAATTCCAATGTCTTTTCATCGATGTTTACATCATCAAGAATGTCCAGCGTTTTGCTCTCTTTTGTTATGAAGACTTTTTGTTTCTGCATATTCGATGCCGTCGCTTCTTAGGCCCTTTCTAAATATTGGCTGCTACAAGAATTAAACTATTAAGCATTTAGAATACAATATCAAAGTCGCTGTTAATGATTTTTAAAAGAAAAACTGTGGTAGTAATAAGTTTTATATATAACTGAATCGCAAATATTTTCTCTTGAATAGAAGGAAATAATCTTACATAGTAACACCAAATGTTGAGCTGTCACATCTTATAAAACAAATTAATGATTCTAGTGAAAAGATAAAAATGGTAAACAATTCCAAATGTCCACACTAACTTTAGCTCCTGTGTAAAGCACAATTTGAATATAACGGAGTTACCACATTTAGTTTAAACTGAATTCAGTTGCACTGGTCTCTTTCTCTATCGTTATTATTTTTTAATGAAAGAATGAAAAAGGTGAAACTGAAAAAAGGAAAAAAGTCTGTGATTATTACTCACAAAGCTGTTTCAATGTATGTTGATGATGTAAAAGAACACAATTTGATAGCATAATACTCTCTTCTAATAACTTCAGTTATGTCGGCTACTCAGTTCTTTGAGGGCGTTCTTTTAACAGCTTTAACTTTTTTCTAAGTCTGATTATCAATTCTTTTCAGAAAAATGATAAATGATAAATGGTGAAAAACATCAAGCTTATTTAATCAATGAAAATCGTTGCCGTAAAGACAAACCATAGTGATTCCTGAAAGTTGCACGGCATTTGTTCCCAAACAGCTGGAAGCCACTGACGGGGATTCTACAGCAGTAGCCAAACGTAAAGCGCCTGCTAAGTGTCCTAATATCGTCAAAACAGCCAAATTCGTACGAAACTGCAGAAATTTTTTTTGTAAAAAGTTAATTAACGCCATTACGAAGGAGCTCGGGATTTCAAGGCACTTTATCGGATGCAAGCCATATGTGATGCGGAGAGGCCAATTCAGGTCTGCAAAAGCAAAACACAGCCGTCTTATCCACCCAAAGCGCTTGCTGAACAAGTTCAAACATCAAGGGCCTGGAATACATTTCTCAGATGAGAAAAACTTTGATCAGGCCAAAAGGTCAAGCGTAGGAATGACAGATGGCCGCTATGCAGAGACACTAAGGACGTTCCAACTGTCATGAAACTGTGATGGTCCTGGGAGTCGTGCAAGAAATACTATGATGTACAAAACCATACCATACTTTTCAAAAATGTATTTGTTTCTCAAATAATAGGCTACCTGAAAGAAGTAGGCTGATTCCAGCGTTTATAGAAGAAAGCACAATACATCTTATAATCTATAAAGTATATCTCTAAAAAGAAAAAAAGAAAAGAAAACATATGTTTACCCTGAAAACCATAAACTTGCTTACAAAATATTTGAATTTCGGCATTGAGTGGACTATGGAGGTTGTCCATGCCGCTGAACAAAATCAATCAATCAATCGTTTCGGCATTAATGAGCCATGGTGTTTGATATGCCGGTTAAATAACCAATCAATCAATCAATCAATCTGGGAGTTATGAGCAACGTGGGATATGTCATGTCTCCTCACTTCTTTCCTCAGACTTAG
This sequence comes from Acanthosepion esculentum, assembly GCA_964036315.1. Lineage (NCBI taxonomy): Eukaryota > Metazoa > Mollusca > Cephalopoda > Sepiida > Sepiidae > Acanthosepion > Acanthosepion esculentum. The sequence continues at coordinate 39,571,230 of OZ038502.1, forward strand.
TAATAATTCTATCACAGCCCAGTAAGTCTCAAGACTTATAAAAAGCGTTGATCCTAAGAAGGATACTGGTCCAGATAAAATCCCAGTGGTTATCCTTAAGAATATTAGTCCTGAGTTATCACCGATCTTACAAGAGAAATCTTTTCCAAGTCTATGGAAATTATTAAGTGTATGCACTGTTTTCAAGAATTCGATTGAGCGCTCATCAGCAAACTCTTTGATGCTATAATCAACAAGAAGTTTGTTGATCACTTCAATATTGGAAACCTTTTGAGTGACAAAAAATACGGATTTCGATCGACTCGGCCTCTTGTAACTGCCATTACTCACAGATTCAGTAAGGCACTAGATAATAAGTACATCACGTGGACGATCGAAATAAAACATTCCAAAGTCTTACAAGGTTACACAAGCTCTCCAGGTATGTCCATGAAAGTAGTTGTTAACGGCCAGTCTTCCGAGGCCCATAAAATCAATGTAGTCTCAATCCAAGACTGACTTTTCGGTCCACCCCTCTTTCTACTTCATTTTAATGATCTGCCTCAGATCTTTTGTGATTAAATTTGTAGATGATACAACCGTACAGGGAAACACCTATAAAATGTTTCTCTTAAGGATGACCCTTATCTTGAACGCTTATTGAGTCTCGCCACAGACCACAAGTGAAACTCGTATATACGATCCATCGCTAAAGATATTAGAAAAAAGGCCGGTTTTCTGTACCGCTTCAGTAAGTACATGACTCCTCTTGCTATACTCTACCTTTATCAGATCAGACCGAAATTGAAGTACTAGTGTCATATCTGGGACGAAGCTGCCCACTCTCGTCTTGATAGTCCAAATGCCACCTTTTGGGTGACGAATTATTTCCCATCCACAGGTGAAATGTTTCAAGTCTGTTGCTATTCTATAGCAATTTCCATGAAAAATATTCAGGCGAGCTGTATTCCTTAGTTCCATCAACTCTAACCCTCACAGCTAAGATCAACTACGTCGCGTACACTGTGGTGAACCGCTCTCATTCCCTTCTAGAAGTTTCTTCCAACGAACCGCTACTATGTGGAACTAATTCCCAAGGAGATTCTTTCCTAACCTCTACAATCTTAACATATTCAAATCTAGAGTTTACTATTATTTTCCCTATATATCCTTATAAACTGCCCCTTCTTACTCTTACCCCTCATAGGAACAAACTTCTTCAATAACCCACTACCTTGAGTGCCTCTTGGGTTTTGTATAGGGTGAACATTAATAAAATAAATAGCAACGGAGACTAGGTCCTCTTGTTTCATTTATTAACTCTAATTTCAAAACCGTGGAGAAGACAACGGGAAACCACTTCATTTTTCCTAATTATAGCAATACACAGTTTACAGATATTAAAGAAAAGAAAGCTGTTGAGATGATCGCCTTCGACAATTAAAAAAATCCATTACTTCAAACGCCAAAATTTTGAACTTAATGTTTATAAAAGTACGTTATCATTAGCATAAACAACGTTTTTTTTCCTCCAAAACAGACAAACATCTCAAAGCTTATCTCATTGTTTCATGTCTTCACTCTGTCAGTAACTCAGCCTGTACAAATAACCAAGTCAGTTTAAATGGTTGTTTCTACAGGAAAGTCGCATCATTTGATACCAATATAAGTAAATGTGAATACATAACAGCAATGAAGATTGAAGAAAGTGATGACATCTTTTAAAAGAAATGTACCATCACCTCCATTATACAAACTTTATAGCACCATTTTTAAATGCATGTAGTAGTAGTTTAGATTATAGATCTGTTCAGTATACCATATACATTTGCATGTCACAAAAATAAAGCAATGAATGAATTTATTTTAAAAGCTTTAGTAATGAACATTGTGGGAGTCATATAGCAAGATAATCAATAAAGTGAATGGATCGTTCGATGTGTTGCTAATTTTAGTAATCACTTAAAGTTAGAAAACAAGCGTAAATTACATTAATAATATAAGGAATATAACGAATAGGAAAACAACGCTTACCAGATCGTCTTCTACAACAATAATGAGAAGTTACGTTTAAATGGGTGACGTCATGATGGCTTAATAATTGTTAAAAGTTGTATTTTGCACACAAATGACGCAAATAAAACAGAGAAAGCATCTGATCCGCACGATCATAGAGGGTGTAAAAGACGACGATGAGGCCGCGCTGATCAGTTAAGATCAGTCCAAGGCATTTTATAGGGTTGACCATCGCTACCTTGCTGCTGTCCTGCAGGCCGCTGGATTCGCAACAGACTTCTGCCGCTGGATTAGCCTCCTGTATCGCTCTCCCAGTGCTGTGGTACAGGTGAACGGGAAGTTGTTGGGCGATTTTGCGCTGTCTAGGTCGGTTCGTCAGGGTTGTCCACTGTCGCCCCTACTTTATGCTTTGGCGTTAGAGCCTCTCCTTCGCCGGTTGAGAGACAGAGCGTGCAGTCCGGCTCTACGTGGAATCGCCGTTTCTGCAGGAGCTCGAGCCAGAGATTCCGCGTACGCCGATGACGTATCTGCTTTCGTGTCGTCCCGCAGCGACATTGAGGCGGTACTGAAGGGGCTTGATCGGTACGAAAAGGTGACAGGGGCCAAGATTAACCGCGACAAGTCGTCCGGTTTGCGGTTAGGTGCCTGGAAGGGGGGCGATCTTCCGGGGCCCTTCGGTTGGACGGACTGTCCTGTCCGCATTCTTGGAGTGTGGTTTGGACCCGAACTCCAGCTGGAGAAAAATTGGTCTGAAGTACGAGCAAAGGTCGATGCTGCCGGTCAGACTTGGCGTCGACGGAGGTTGTCCGTAAAGGGCGGGGCGGAGGCTTGTGCCACTTACGTTTTCCCGATTGTCCTTTATCTATTGTCCGTACTTCCTCTCTGTAAAGACCCTAGGAAGCCGCTCGAGCGCTCGCTATCCTCCATTTTATTGAGGGGACGCAAGCATCAGGTTGACAGCGGTGTTTGTGCTCCGTGTCATGGGGGGGGATGGAAATACCACACTTGGTGAGCCACAAACTCGCCTTGAGGTTGGCTTTCCTACGCTACGCATTGATAGGAGATTCGATTATAGCGGGGATTGTTAGGGGTGCGTTCTCTTTCCTTACTATCAGTCCCCCCATCTCGCGGGTTGAGCACCATCGTAATCCATCGGGATCAATCGGATTTCCTTCGCGAGTGTCGGTCGGCCTTGTTGGCTGTTCCTCGGTCCAGTGACCTTTCTCAGCCTAGGAAGGTCTTCTATCGTCATCTAGTGGAGGGGGTCGCGAAGGATCCTCTACGTGAGCGGCTCGACTTGTCGGAGGAGGAGTTTCGCTCTTTCTGGTCTTGGGCGCCAGCGGCGGATTATCTCAGTAACCCTGAGTTTTCGTTTGCCTGGCGATTGGCTCGGAATCGGCTGCCTCTCAGTGACATGGCCTTCATATGGGGCTTGGCGGATTTGCCAGACTGTGAGCGGTGTGACCTTGGCTTAGAAGAAACGGCTTCCCACGCCTTGTACCATTGTCGTCGTGTCCATCCCTTATGGGACCATGTCAGCTAATTGACGGCTCATTTCGCCCCCCAAAAGCTCGTGCTCATTGATCGCGCATACGCGTGTGACAATATGTCACTCCCGTATTCTGGGGTGAAATGGATGGTGTTTCTTACGCTGCTTGCCACGGCTCGAATGGTAATTTGGACGATGCAACAGGAGGGAGTCATGCGAGGCAATCGTCTTTCTCATCAGGATCTGATCCGATTCTTTGAGTATCAACTCAAGATGAATATTAGAACCGATAGAAAACGGTTACATTCGACAGTCTTCAGCGAAAGGTGGGTGAAAGAGGCGAACTTGGTTTGTTTGAACGGGGCTAGCCTTGATTTTCTCTTCTAGGTCAACCTACATCACATCGGAGTGGTTTCCTGCGGAGCCCTCCCCTTGGGTAGGTTAGACAAGTTTTTGTGTACCTAGTTAATGTGAGTAAGAGTTGTTCCTTGGCTGTTCCCTGCTGCCTCTTTGGTTATGATCCAAGTTGAGATTCCCAACCTCCCCAGTTTGTTTTTGCCCCTTTTTATCTCCCCTTTTTTATGAGTGCGTCAGCTTTTTATTTCCCATGTCCGTATATTTTTTCTCCTTTCCCACTCCCTTGGTGAGAGAGCCTCTTGATTTTGTCCCAATGAGCAGAGCACAGCGGCCTCTCTTTTTTGAGGGTTGGACGGGCCCTACTAACATCAGTTAGGTTTAGTTTGTTTTGTGTTAATATTTTAGTTTGTTATTGGGTTCATCTCCTTCCCCTCTCATTTTATTCATCCATAAATTTTTAAGTACGAATTTTATAATCATTAAATTTTTATGGCATGGGGCGCATTTTGTAGGTTCCCTTTGAGAGGATGCGGTATTATGGTGTATGGACGATTGATTGGTGACGGACGAGTTTTTGTGAGTGAATGGGTCGTGAATCGGATTAGCTAGGTATAAGATAGGTGGTGTGGACCAGCCTCAACCCCCCTCTTTTTTTGGCCTTGTGCCGTAATTGTGTATTTTGCACAATAAATAACAATAAAACAGAGAAAGGAAACATTTCTTTACCGCAAATGAAAGATCATCTGATTATTACAGACTGCAAGATTTTAGAGAAATTCTAGTAGTTTTTATTCGCACACATGCGTCGTACAGAATCTGACACACGGTTGAGTTTAATACGGGATTAACCTCTAAAAATTGTTCAGGCCCTTTTCCTCTTTTGGGGACACTTCAGGATCAGGCGCCGAGTAATGTCTCCTATGGCGAAAAATATTTTATGTAATGCAGGTTGTTATTTTGCATCACAATGAATTTAACCTTGCTAATATCGCAAAAGGAGAAAGTCGTTTAACAAAATTACAATTCAAAAGTTTGAGCTCACCACTGGTAATTTTTTAAAATTAGCCCAGAATTTGCTTTGTACTTTAAATAAGAGAAAATTATTATACATGGTTAAAAATAGTGAGACATGATTTTATTTATTAGAAATTTTATTATGATAAAATTTTGCTCTTGTCAAAACATCCTCCTTTAGCCTTGATTACTGCAGTGCATATTTTTGGAATTCGTTGCAAAAGTTTCTCGAAGTATAAGTTTGATAATTGATTCCATTCTTTTTCAATGACTCTAAGAGCTCTTTTTCATTTTTTTCACTCTTCTGCCACGTTTATCCCATGCTAATTCTGGGGGTAGCTTCAAACGTTTGAACTGTAGTGTATGTATTTTCAGTCTTAATAAATATCCTTCAGTAGCCAAGTTTCTGTTACTCTGATCAAAGCTTTCTAACTTAAAACAGATTTCAGAATTTAGTATTATTAATTATAATTATATATATATGTAATAAATATAATTAATATCAATTATTCTCATATTTTCAGAGTGCACAGATACAACACTGATCCAAGCCAGAACTACCGAGGAGTGGCATGATCGATACGTAAAAAATCCCCTTACTTTTGATGTCAGTAATTACATTTGACTATATAACGTAAATATGTTATATAATTATTATTAATTCGAAAAGGAATTTGAAAATGGAATGCAATGAGCGCAATTGTCCTTACTTGAATGCTGACTCTGTTGAAGTGTTGGATAAAGTGTTATTGAATTTCACATTTTTTCACGTGAATAAAAGGTAGAACCACTGATAACTTGAATATCAACTGACTTCTCCTACGCATCCAACTTCCTTATCAAATTGTAATATTTTCACAGTTTACTCAGGGGGGCACTTGAAAATTCTATTTGCAAAATTGAAAAGTTTATACGCTGTTTTAATTCTCAGTATAATTATTTAGTTTTCTTCAAATATTCGTATAATTAAAAAAAGAACTTTCAATTGTTTCATGTTAAAACTTAAACTCAACATTGAAAAAGAAAATCGATTCTCAAATACAAACATTTTTTATAATGACAAGTTAAAAAGTGTTTCTTTTTTTATTAAAAATAAATTGAAATCAATATTGAATAAAAAGAAAAGAAAAAAAATCAAACAACTTAATACATTTCTTTGCATTGTTTTTGAGAAACTTTATTTTTGTCCAGTTTCAATATTTATAGCAATTTGCTTATCTTAAAGCATTTTCCGCTCTTTAAATTTTTGGGGAAAAAGGACATAATCCTTACCTTTGTTCGTAAGATTTGTTTTCCCAGTAAGCAGAAAAGTAAACATGATTAACAGCGTCTACTCAATGGGGGGTGGGGAAAGTAGAAGCTAAAATGGTTAAGACAAGATTAGAAATAGAAATGGTGCCATCTTGTCTAAACCGCTTGCAATGAACGGAATAAACGACAGAGAGGAGGAAAACAGCTTAGGGATGACCCTCTGATCCATTATCTGAATTCAGGTAGAGTCAACAAACGTAGAGTGGTGATAACTTTCTAAGATTGGGATGAAATTTCAAAATCAGCATTACAGCAAACTGTATGTATTTTCTCAGTCAATAAGAGCCTAGCGAGCGATTTAGTGTTCATGCAACCGGACTTTTGAATTGGCTGCTGGAAGGAGAAAGTTTTTCAGCTGGAAACATAGACATATTGCTACCAATCTAGATGACAGAAGAAAAGTAATCGAAATCACATTTAAGAAAAAAAAAATCAAGTAAATTATTATTTACTGATTTATAAAAGTGTACAAGGAAATGAACAAGTTCGCGGAAGACAATTGTAGTAAGTTGGCTGTATATGATTTTTGTCTTTTCCTTTCAATCTCACTCTCTCTAAAAATATATATATATATATACATATATATATATATATATATATATATATATATTAGGAATAGATTTTTCATTTATCTCCGACATATATTAATTTATTTTTTAATGGATACCCATATTTGAGTAGATGCTCTGTATATTTATTTATTTATTTCTATCTACCGGCTTGAATATCCGAGAAAACTTATTATGAAAATATGCATTCTCCATAAGTATCCATTAAAAATGTTTAAGCATTAAATTATATATATATATATATATATATATATATAGTTGGATTGATGTGAGTTTGTGACCCTGGGTTTCACGCTATTTGCTATCGTGTCTGACGATCGCAAATAGCGTGAAACCCAGGGTCACAAACTCACATCAATCCAACTAAATATGTTAGCTCTTTTACTGATATTGAGCGCTTTCTAATAAGTACCGCGCATATATAATATATATAATATAAATAATATATATAAAAATTACATATATATATATTTATTAAAATTACATATATATATTTGTATTTATATACATACACACACACACACACACACACACACACACACATATATATATATGATTGTTTAAGATAATATATATATGATAATATATATAATTATATATATGATAAAAATAAGGAACAAATAGGAAAACGTTTATAAATTTTAAATATTTCGCTTGTAATTGTTCGTGATGAAAGTTAAATACAAGCAAAACGTTAAATTATAAACGTTTTCCTAATTGTTTCTTGTTTTATCATTCTGTCGGATTTAATCCATACTTGTTTCCATTCTTATATATTTGTCGCTTTTGAAAAATAAGAAGTGCTCAACTTCTTCGATGATTGTTTTCAATCATGCAATAAATGTTTTAGTTTTTGTCCGTCTTTTATTATAAAGTTAAGTACACAATTTTTTTAGTGATGGCATAGAATTCCTACCGTTGTTCGTTGTCAATTGTCACCTCAATGGATGTTACGTATAATTATTATTCTGTTTTTATGTGTGTGTGTTTGTGTGTGTGCGCGCGTGTGTGTGTGTGTGTGCGTGCAAATTGAAGTATAAATATATCTGTACTAAATTATTATGTAAAACTTCATGACAGACGTCTGATGATTATCACAGAATTGTAATCTACTTGTGATTATTGTGTTTAGTTTAATCAAACCTTCGTGTGACTTATCGTAACTAACCTTAAAACAAAGCACAGATAATAATGTAACAATTAACATAAGTCGAGTTATGTCGAAAAAGATACAGATACGTTTGCATGTGCACAGAGACATACACTGTAGATTTGATTGTGCAGATAGTTTTTACATAATTTCTATTCTCGGCTTTGTAATGTGGAAGACAAAAAATCTATGTCAATGTTGCTGGAACATACAGAACGTTTCTTTTTCATAAGTAATTACACTATTCCTAGCAGGCATGTCCTTTTTATTTTTATTATTTATTTATTTTATTTTATTTATTTATTTTTTTTTTGCATAGAGTATTCTCCTCTTCAGATGGCACGAGCGAGGTTCAGTTACACCCGATATCAACTGGATTTGCTCAATGGGATTTTTGATCACATTCGGTACCCGAACAGCATTCAAAAAGAAATAATTGCCAGACGAGTAGGAATTACAAGTGTACAAGTCAAGGTAATGTTGTTGTTGATATTATACACATATTTAAGAACAAACAAAAAAAAAAATAAAAAAAAACATTTGGAATATTTCATTAGATAGATAGATAGATAGATATTTGTTGTGTAAGATAGGGGGATTGATTCACACTCGTTTTGAAAAAATTATCTGAAAAATATTCGTATTATTCTCTAAGGAAGACTGAAGAATATATCGACTGAAACATGTCAATAAAAAAACAAATTTGAAGACAAGAAATCTAGCATAAAGAATACAATTACCTCTCCTGAGGATCTGTTTCAAACCAGATTAAATTAGGAAAAATCAAGTAGTGAATCTAATAATTAGCAATTAATTCTGGGGTCTATTCTATGGTGGCCTTTTACCAAACTAATTAAGCTCGACTTTGTAAATGTTTATCAGTTCTCACTCGAGAATACAAAAAATAAAAAAACAACCTAAAAAACTGTTAGATCAAATGTCAAACGTTAACTTGAATAGTATTCGCTAAACATTTCTAAGATTTTTCTAAAGTTCGACGGCTAAAGTTCTTTTATTCCGTTAACATAAAATGTTAAATAATAATAGAAAATTGTAATAATAAAAAATAGTTAATTTATGAGTTTAATCATGTTGTCCGAAAATGACGGTTATTATTTATTTTGGAATCGCATCCTACTTATTTGTATTTATAAAATATATGTTGCTCTTCATTTTATTTTTATGTTCAATATTTCCTGAACTTTAAACTAAACAAATAAAACAAATATCTTCTCAATTGAATGATTAAGGTATCTATGTCACTAGAAGTGTTCACTCCATAGAAAGTTTTATATCTATGTAGTGGACTTTATAGCGACGTTGAGTTGTTACACTCATATCCATATCCATATTTGTGTGTGTTTGTCTGTATCTGGGTGGATACACATTGCATTTTATATGTGTGCATTTATAATGTAAATTGATTTGGAGCAAATATTTCTTTTTAATAAATATGGAAGTGTTGCCTTTTGACAATTTCATTTAACTTTTATATAACAAATCTATCGTACTATCAAATGAAAAAAATGTTTCCACGTAAATTTTCGGGCGATATTTCACCATTTTCTCACATATAAGGGAATGCCATTTTCATTATATAATCTTAAATTAATCATGGAGATTTTCCTATATACACTAACAAAAAAGATAAATCAACACCTCTTTATCTGTACAAAAAAAAAAAAAGAAAAGAAAAGAAAAAGGACTCTTATTCTGAAATTGAAATAGAATTGTTTAATTTATGCGAAAAGGAAGATGGGTGTAGGCGGTACTCAGAATAATCTTTTAAGCACATCGAATTTACCTAGACAGAGAGTAAAAAATGTTCAATGGAATGTAAGAACTTACAGTAGCAGCTAAAGTTATAAAAGTTCTTGGTAGAGAATGTCAAGTGTCAGCGAAATTTATGAAGTGCTCTGACGGTCTTATGAATATAGAGTCGTGAAATTTTGTTGAGTCCTTCGAGGGTGCTGGGTAATATGTCCCGGCTTTCCCGCATCAAAGGGTTGAAGTTAAAAAATTGCGACAAAACGTGAATAAAAACAGCAAGATTAGAGCGGACAAACTCTCTCTTTTAGGAGGACGAATAAAGAAAAAAACCTTGCTCGGTGTGTAACAATAAAAGAAGAAAGTGTTTATTTACATATACAGAAAAAAAGGGTAAAGGGATAAAGACAATTAGGAGAGAAAGAAAGGGAGAAGAAAATGTCCTTTAAGGGAAGAGATAATGTTCATAACAGAAAAAAAGGCTTGCTCAAAATATTCCTCTGAGCGCCTAAAAGTTCTTTAAGCGAGTAGAATTTTGTTAATGGTTAGAAACACTCAGCTTTCCTCAATGTTCTTGTAGAGTAGGAAAATGTTGGTAGATATAGGAATTCTGCAGTTGAGTGAGTTTCGTAGGTCGACGAGAAAGTCTTGTATGTGAAAAGAAGGCAGCGTTCAACTGGTCTTGAATTGCGGGCCGACGTTCGTTCTCGACAGCCCTTTAGTAGGTGGTTCTTCTTTGGTTGAAAGTGGTTCCGAAGTTGACTGGTGCTATCTATCGCCGACCTCACAGACGGTGGGCCGAATTCTCACTGCCAAATAGGCGAAGATTCTCCAAATTTATGAAGATTTGGGAAGCTCAGAAGGATCGGGGACTTTTCCCTCCAAAATCGTTATACAAATTTCCTGGCCTCTCCATTGGTCAGAAAACACATTCTTAAGAATCAAGGCTTTGGGAGCCGGTTTTGAAAGTAATGAAAAAGGTTGTAGTGAGGATTGGAAAAATAGGCTAGAATGTGAACTTGTAAAATATTGCATTCGTGGTTCTCAAATTAAATTCTAATAAGGGTTGATAAGTCAAGATAGTAGCGGGAGTATCCGCTTGTGAAAAACTTTCAGAAGTAGGTATTACCTTGTAAAATTATAATTGAAGACAGTAAGTTGTTTTCGTATTATTAAGGAAAATTTCTGGTCGTGTATTTGTTTTGAGCAGGTTATTTAAAGCCAGGAAATATTTTTACGTTATAAGAATTTTTTAAAAGATAATAATGGTTTAGCAATACAAGTCTTACTAATTAACCCATAGCTGGGGAGAGAAAGGGGATCATGCCGTACCCAAGTTTATTTGCGTGTAAGTGAGTGTAACAAACCCAACGGGAATTGGAACTCGGCTCACCGATTAACATTGCCAAACCATTATCCATGATACCATCCGTACATCCAAGCTTAGAGCATCTGGTATTCTCAAGCCGCTACCCATCTAGGTACTGCTTAATTTCGGTGATCATACAGGAACCGCTGCTTCAACGTGATGTGGCCGTAAGCCAGTACTCTTTTTGTACAAGCTGAGCACAATGGACATTTTAAAAGTATATATAAATACATACAGATATATATGAAATAAAGGTGGGGAAGAAGAATGGATAAGAAAAAATATCAAGTCTGAGCAGCTTTCCCTCTGTAAGTAGAATAGATGGATGCTGAATCTAAATGTAATTTGTCTGTGATTTATATGGCTGATTCTCTGGTAGTATTTTTCTTCCATTTTTATCGTTGTGAACATGTTTTTGTCCTTGATTGGCTCTGAAAAGTGTGGAGCGATAACCGGGTAGTTCTTTTACTTTTTCATTTCTTTTTTATTATATTTTTGATCTAACACTTTTGGTGACTGCTCTTCCTACTCCTTTGTTTTATATATTTTTGTATATATTTATATAAACTTTTAAAATGTTTGTTCTTAAAACAATTAAAAAAATTTCGTACCCACCACAGATTATTTAATTATTACATGTCATTAATATTGTTGAATTTGCTGTACTTTTGGGCTACAAAATAAAATAAAAATAATAATTTTAGAGGAAAAAGGAAACACTCAAGTGTCTCGAACCTATCCTGGTATTGAATTAGTATGAGCTTTTTAACTCTAGTCTCCCTCGAGGCCTTGCTAAGCAAACGTTGTGGAGTCTAAAGGAACATAGTAAACTAGGTACCTCCATGAAAACGCTAAAAATCAGCATACCGTGATAAACACATGTTCCAAACATAAACATTCGAAATTTATTTAAAAAATGTTTTTCTTGCGTCAGCCGTTGTACTAACATTTAGCATAGCAAATTATATCTTCTTTTTGTGGTGACAGACACATTAATTTGGAAATTGTTGCAAAAATCAAATAATTGTCGGATTTTAATGACATTTTCAGGACTTATTCACAAATGAATTAAATTATTTTTAAAATATGTTTTTTAGAAAATCTTGGCCAAAATATTTTACGTATGTTATCCTCCACTTAATTTTATGAATACTTGAAAATTTCAATGTGATCATTTTTAGTGATTATATTAGTTAAAAAGCAGAAGTCTTTGAAGAATTTAAATCAACGATTTTTTTTCAAAATTGGATTACGTGTTACCGAAAATCTGTTCTGAATCGAAAAATTAAAAAAAAACGCAATAAAGTTAAGACATTATATTACAGAGGCTTTTAATTGCTTTTATGAAAAATATATATTATAGACAATATTGTCTGAAAACTGAAAAGATTTTCGATGAAAAATGAATTTTTACAAGATTTGTCTTAATTTTAAATCGAATAATTTAAAAAAAATTTTTAAATTTTTAAAATTCATTTTCAATTAGATAACTCTTAGAAAATAGTGTTATTAAGTAAAACTATATTTACTAATCGTATATTGTAAAGTTTATTACAATATGATGATCCGAATATTTTTAAAACAATTTCAATTTGTTTTTGTATGTGCGATATACGTACAGAATTTCAAAGTATGGATGATCAAACCTACAACATTATCATTAAAAGGTCACGTGTTTTAAGAGTTTCAATCACTTACGGGAAAAATTCCCCCATATGAAATTTATCGTCTGCTCCACCATATTTAACTATTCAGTTGTCATTCGGTTGTCAATAAATCGACTAACACGTCAGAAAAACAACGCCTCGTAGTTAAGAAATGTTTATATACACATTTTAGGCTATAAGTAAGTAATAATTGTTTCAATTTAACTTTAAATCAGCTAATTTTCCTCAAATACTGTTTCAGAAATATATATTATATTTTTGCAAGATATTTAAAACCGAGAATTAACTTTTGTTTACAAATGTGTCAAAAATAGCAGATTTTTATCGATTTGGCTGGAACAAAATTATTCCAATAAATATAATTTCTGTTTGAAATACACCATAGAGTATTTTGCTTAGTGAAAATAGGAAATATTAAATCCTTCCGCTTTCAATTAAAGCTAAAATCAAAGCCTTTCCCATTTTTAAAAATTCATTTTAAACCAAACGTGTACTGTATTAGCGGAGTTTATTTTCATGTAAAATTTCTGAAAAAATTCTTAGTTTTATTGTTACTTCTGATAGTTTAGTTAGGATTCGCGGATAATTTCCAAAAATTGACTTATTGTCATTTCTAATAGTTTTGTTAGCATTCGCAAGTTACTTCCAAAAATTGACTTAGTCTTTACATCTCATTTCTGTACGAAATGCATTTCGTACAGAAATGAGATGAACAGAATTTCTCTTTCCCTTTCTATTGCTTTGGTTTCGGTTAATAAGTGGCTGCAATTAATTTTCAACTTAAGATCTCCGTTTTCTGCGGAGAAATTCTACGTTAAAATGTTTAGGCGTCATTATTGATTGAATCTTTAATGCTCATTAATAATAATAATTAAGATGATTCTCATTTGATTACATCTTTTTACTTTTTAAAGTATATTCATCCAATTTAAGTGTTTATGAATGAAATTGAAATGTACCATAAATGTTTATTCGCAAGAAATCTGCTTTTATTTAAAACGAAATAACAGATATTCAATTATTATTTTTATAAACGATCTTTTTGTGTCGCTAACATTGAAACTTATGACAGATAAAATTAATTCAATGCGCCAAATTCAAGATTACTTAATTATAATTATTGTAATACGAATACATTTTTGTCGTGCGGTTATTTTCGGTTTCTTTATTATTCTTTTCAGCAATTATTTACTTTTTATCGTCAGGTGTGGTTCCAGAATCGCCGTAGGAAAGAAGTAATTATAAAAGAAAAACCAAGTAATGCCAAGAGAGCCAGCAAAAATTCAGGAAAGGCAACTGTTCCTGTCTTTTCTTCGACACCATCTTCATTAATCCCGTCTGTAATATTAGTCAGTATCGTACAAGAACTTAAACGTTTTACAGAAAATCAAGGAGAAAAAATAAAGCTTACACAGGAGACTGAATCTATAACAAATCTACCGTTGGACTCTTGTAAGTCAAGACGGATCAGTTTCACAGACAGCAATACGTTGTTGAAAACAGAAAAGTCGAACTCAGTTTCGAAAAAGCATTCTATATATTTTAGTGCGTTCGATATCAAATCTCCTCCAAACCAAATTACTCCGACAGTAGCGTTTAATCTGCGAAGTGAACTCTATCGTGGACCTTCAGGAGCATTTTCGGCAGAAAAATTAAACCATCCTGAAGAAGCGTTTCAGAACGATAACGGAAATATGGGAATAGGATTAATGCCAAATTTCGTCAACGTATGAAAATCAAATTTTTCAAGCGGTGGATCTTTCTGTTTCATTTCGAATTAAAAGTGAACTATTTTTTTATTCGTCGATCATGACAACCAACTTTTAGTGGGCAACAAATTTGGTCCTAGAAAACGAAATGAGACAGTCACCCTTTTTGCATATTAAGAGTCATTGCTGCAGATTTCAACATGTCATATCAGTTAATTGTTTGTGGATACTCTCATTTCGACTGTGACTTTATCTCACGTCAATAACTTCACTCAGTTTTCGAATGTAATCAACCATAAATTCAATATTTAGTGCCTATATTCAGCTAAAAAGTTTTCAAAATAATGCAAATTCTTCAGTAATTTATAAGGTGTAATAATTTTTAAATTAATTTGTTGCATGTATAACTGAAAAGCTGTGACATACAATTTGAAAACTTAATGAGTTATCCAATATTTTTAGGACACAATAAAAATGCATTTGTTTTTCTTTAACTAATACTTCTTAATATTTTCTTTGGCTAATACTTTCTTATCTGAAAGTACTTTTGTAGAAATAGTAAAATGTATGTAAAAGAAATGATTTTATTGTAAGAAAAAGTAATAACTACGCTGTTTTAGAAGTTAATGAGTAATAGTGTAGAAGCTACAAGCATGGTTGTTTCAAGTGTTATTCAAAAGGCCAGCAATGATGAATACGTTGAAAAAAATCAATGTGCGTCCATAATCACATTTAAAATAATATAACTCACAAAAAATCGCAAAAAAGAGCAAGAAATACAAGAGAGTAAAGTTTATCTTTATTTGTGAGTTTTGCCAAAAGTATTTAAAAAGACGCCTTTAGCCTTTATCCAGTTAAACCTAATTTGCGTATGTGTGTCTGCTCCAAACCCTGGAAATTAATTAAAACTCTAACTTCCTATAAATAATCGAAAAATCAAATTAAAAAAAATACCGTGTTATTATTCATTTCCAATCTGCTTTTCTGTTTTAAAAATAATTGATTGTTTTATTGATAGCTTTCAAATCATGTAATTTTTGCCTTGAACAACCTTAACATTTAGACTTGGAAGGAAACGTAAGCAATGTTGACATTTTGGAAACCTAAAAAATCTAGATATTCTTTTATAAAATATTTATATTTTTTATGTTTGGCTCATAAAAAATAAGTTACTCAGTTTTTGTTTAACACTGAATTTATCTTTATTGAATGAATGTATTTAAAGAGAACAACAGACAACAATAAATTTACAAAAGGACAAATTAACTAGTGGCATTCATCATCAGAAGCTTATTACGAAGATTATATTATGTATCGACGAAAGAAATGATAAAGAAAGAGACAAGTATTATAAGCAATATTTCGATCAACCAATCGGTAAAAAGAAAAAATCACAGAAAAAGGTAAAGGGGAGAAAATAAAGAAATGAAAATTTTACAATAGAGCACTTAATATTTAGAATAGAAGATTTATGTAACCTATGAAAAATGGTCATAAAAACATTTGGTATGAGACCCATCGGTTTACGATGCATCAAGAAAACAAGCGCACAGTTTGATGTTAAGCCAGAAAAAAGATTTTGAGGTTTATCACTTTGTTTCCTGTTTAGGATTGGGTTTCCAGTTAAAAGATAGTTTAAACTTATTTACACGGAGATACTTAAATAGTGAAACTGTTTATCCGCTTCGTCATGAGGGTGAAATGTAACACAAAGTTGAGTTTAATGCAAAGTATGTATGTATTGGTAGTTCCAGAAATTGTCCAACTCTACTGACACTTCTATTTGGAATATTTCATCGATCAGAAATTGACCCTGAGCCTACTGCTTAAGGTGCAATGGGGAGGTATTGCACGAGGAAAAGTTTTGTGTTTCAAACCAAAAAGTCACGAAGTTAAGTGAAAGTTTTTGTTCGTACATGCCTTATACAGTCTACGTGTAAAGTAGTTACAGAAAGTTGCCAATGTTTCAAACTTTATTAATGACAGATAAAAATTCTGTTTCTTCTAAATACTATTTTAGAACAGAACACTATTTTAGAACACAACACTATTTTAGAACAGAACACCATTATGAACACAACTGGTTGTAATCTGGTAAAGAAATGACTCTGCATTTGATTTATCCATTGCCTCACTGGGCAATGGAAATTGAGCAAGTTATTTATATCCGAGAAAATCTTCCAATAGCAAGGATATCGTGTCTTCAGCCTCCGGATGATTATTTCACGTGTTTTCGACGTACACTCTGTTAGATATTTTTTCTTTTATCGCCCCCCCCCCATTCTTCTCAGGTCTGTAGCATATTAGACAAAATAACTGACAGTACTGAAATGGCTCTCTCAACATTTATCTGCGAACATCTTTGTGTTTGGTGATATTAATGATCATCATGTTAAGTGGTTTAATCATTTTAATGCTACTGGTGTTGCCAATATTCAGACTTTCAATTTTTCATTCAAATAATAGATTCCCCTACTCCATTCCCTAATTATTATGGTCAACACGCATCTTACTTGATTTGTTCTTTATCTTTTCTCCTGGCTCTTGTCCAGCATCACAACTCTGCCCTCTTGACAATCCGGATCTCGCTGTAGTGTCAGTTGATATTTCTTTTGCCACTTGATGTGAAATCTTTAATCTTCCTATCGAACATTATTTCTTCATGAGTGAAAACCAGCATCGATGCTTTTGTACCAACTTGGAAAAACCAGGTAAAAACTACAATCTTCTTGAATAACACTTACCTGTTCAGCTTTCCTTAGGAATCACTTTTTCCAGCTTTACCAACGTGATAGGCACGATCAGAAAAAAAACTCTTTCTGACCGCTCGTAATAATTGCAAACACATCCTCAATGACTCTGAGTTTTTGATCGCTGATAGAATGAGCCACCGTATAGCCTCTCATAAGTTTGGTTCTCATTACTGGCGACAGTAGTGCATTAAATAAGGGTCCCTCCTCTTTTCACTCAATTCGAAATGTTATCTTCTATTCATAAAGCAGAATATTTTACTCCTAAATTCTCTTCGAATTCTACTCGTGACTCATTTGGGCTATCTTTGCCTGACATTCTACTTAGAAGTAAGGTTTCCGGGAATTTTACCGAATATTTTTTGCGTAAAAAATATTAAATGTTTTGACGACATCGAAAACATGAACAATCAAATATAAAGCCTGTATAACGATAAAAAAAATAAGTGAAATATTTATACAGGGACGATTATCTGACGGAAACAATTTGAAAAGGGTCTATTTATGAACCTCACTCTGATCGAAAGACGAGTGAATAGGGAAGGCAAAGAAGTTGATACCGAGAAAGGGGTCAGTTCTATAGGTTTTCCTGGTGTATTGGGTCCCAAACTCAAATGTCCCCTTTTAGGTGGAAAGAACTGCGAAAAAGATAAATTCGCATTTAAAAATGTTATGGCTCAATTCGAGAACTGTATAATTCACATAGCCTCGAAACGAATAAAATTACAACTCCTAAAGTCTTTTTATTTAACGGGCCACAATCACATGCGTCTTACAATTAATGATGAGAATTATGATGTGGCTATTGTTTTGTTAAATGAAAATTTTTTAGACAAACAATTCATCATTAACGAAATATTTCACCGAATCAATGAGCGAACCCCTGCGCGTATGATGCCGATTTAGTCTCTTGTAAACACTATATCACCAAGATAAGGGCAGACACAAATTAAAGAATGCCTTTAAGTTTGATTTTTTAGAGGAAGCTTTGTAGTATTGAGGTTTAATGACGAGGAAAGACACGTGTTATATTTAACAAAACAAAGAAAAGGAATTTATTTGTAGATTTACACATTTGAAGTTGTCAGTAGCTTGTTTCAAGAATAACATATTTAAAGTTCGTAGTTTCGATGAATTGTCAAGAAGAGAAAATGTTCATATTAAATCATCGGACACAAAGTAATATTCCAAAATGTTTAAAACAAATTGAGAGAGTTCGTTTTTCACATAAAAGTTATACGATTGTATTCAACATGAATAAAAAGATATATTTTAAGGTACTTAGCTTTGGAGTTGAATAGAGTTCTTTTGAAATTGCCCTGCTCTCATTAGAGGCTGATAATGTATCACCAGCATTATTCAAACGCGTGGAACTCTTACTTTCTGCTATTTCTCTCTCGCTCTCTTGATTCAACTTTGCCTATTTATATCAAAAAGCTATTTCACATCGGCTTGTTATTTTTTCTCAGTTTGTAAGCCGCTCCCTTTTCCATTGGTCAAAATAAATTTTCACATAGGCTCATTAAACTTTGTCTTGTTTTTTTTCTTCAGTCCGGAACTAATCCCTTTTTCTATTGGTCAAAATAAATTTTCGCATAGGCTCGCGAATTTGAAATCAGTGGAGAAAAGGGAGTTATTTCTATTTTGTATTCACCACAGGTTCACCTGGCAATAGACATTTAAATTTTATCATATTTTCTAAATTACCAGGTATTTAAAAAAAAAACAGAAACGCCAATGGAGGTGGAAAAAAAGCCTCCACCTCGGGCAGCATCGCTTAAAAGGAGCAGAGAGGACGAGGAGGTAGATGAACCTCAGCAAAGGCACTCTGGCCGTAGTAGGGCGGAGAGCGTCATGGACAGCACCGGGTCACTCTCCGTCCCTGCTTCGCCAAAAAGAAGCATGGTCCAGCCAAGAGCAAGGAGTCTCCCTACTTCCCCTTCTCGTTCTCCATCCCCCACTCCCTCCATCTCCTCACTCAGTTCACTATCCACCCCCCGTCACACATCCACTCACAAACCCACTTCTTCAAGGGAGAAAAAGAAAAAAAGTATTATCCGGGCCCAGATGCCATATGTAAAGTGAATAAAGAGGAGGTTAAAAAGGGCCTGTCAAAGCAGAAGACCCTTTTAAGGCCACTTTGAAGCTGGAAAAAAATGAAAGGAAAGTCTATTGAGAATCCCCGAAATTTCCCTGGTGCCCCGGGAGTAATCACTTGCGTGAGGGACACAGGGCATTATTTAAAGGTCTGGGGCCACCTTTTCGAGGCAAAGGAAGCTTATCCAAACATCAGAGTAATGGAACTGGAGAACGAAAATTTAAGAAAACTTAAGCAATTTTGTGTGGGGAGGGTCCCAGTTGTGCTCCATCCCTCCTTATATAGGGCGGTTAAATTAACTTACCCTACGGACGTTTGCAGTATTGTCCTAGATGGTCGGATGATGACGGAGTTGGGCACAGGGAGCCTAGGACAATCCGTCGGGGTCCTTACTGACGCAGATTTCCGCCCGGTATGTGAGTAGGTTTTTGCTTTTACTCTTTTTTATTTATTTATTTATTTATTTATTTTGCAGGCTTAAACGATGTCAATCAAATTAGTCAGTCTGAATGTGAAGGGCTTGAGGGATCGGGGTAAGGCAGTCCGCCTGCTCCGGGATCTCTTGTTCTTTGGCGTGGATGTCGCCGCGATCGAAGAGACCCACTTGTTTGCAGTTCCGATGCGTGTGTGCTGTCTAACGACTTTGTCGTCTATTCAGCATATGGGGACCGGGTTGCCAGAGGAGTTTCTTTGCTGGTGAAGCGGACTCTAGATGCGAAGGTGGACCTTGTGCATACCGATGCCGAGGGCCGGTTGATCGTGGCCGACATTGCCATGAAGAGTGGTTCGTTTCGGGTCGTTGCGGTTTATGTGCCCAACGACCAGGAGGAGCGAGTTTCGTTTTTTCGGCGGTTGGGGCCGTTCCTAGTGGATTCAACGTGCCTAGTCTTAATGGGGAACTGGAATGCCGTCCTGGACCCCAAGTTAGATCGGGAGCGGGGTGCTAGCGTGTGTAGGGGCGATCGTAGCTTGGTTGATCTGATTAACGATTTTGGTCTCGTTGATAGATACCGGGTCGATCACCCCAAAGGGAAAATATGGACGTGGGCTAATAGTTGGCCTTCTGACAAGGTGGTTAGCTACCTTGGCAGAATGTTAGTTAGAGGAGCCGACATAAATTTGTTAGATTGTCCACGTCCACTGGGTAGGCTATACGGACCACAAACCCGTTTGTGCCCGTGTGGCGTTAGACCGTAGGCCTAGAATGGAAGTTCAATCTGTCATTACTGGACAGGCGGGATTTCCAGAAGCAGCTATCTTAGTGCAGCGGGAGATAGTGGGACGGTTATCGGGAATAAGTGTAGGATTAGTTCTTTCACCACGGATTTCAGCAAACGGCTCGCCCTAGATAGAGCTGAGAAGGTGAAGACGCTTAAAGCGAGTCTTTCACGGGCGGTGGTTGGGGGGATCCCCTAGATATAGCCTTAGCTAGGGAGTCCGTGGAGCGTTCGAATAGCGAGCGCTACATAGGCCAGGTAATTAGACATAGATTAAGCAAGATGTCTTCCGAAGCTGTGAACATGGGCGCAGATCTGCGCAAGGAAGAGATCCGTCGAGGTTCAGATCGTTACATTCGTGAAGTCACAACGTCGGAGGGGCGTACTGACGACATGTGCGAGGCGTTTCGAGAGCCGGTTTACCAAGGAGCCTGGTCATCGTGAGGACGAGTTTCGCAACTATTTGGCTGACTTTCCTCGGTATTCGCCGACTGAAGCTGCTAGCTGCGAGGGAGAGGTCACGGAAGGCGAGGTCTACGCAGTATTGAAGAAGGTCGGCAGAGGCAAGATGCCCGGTCTGGATGGTTTGCCCTAAGAATTGTACTTGAGGCTGTCGCACATCTTTGTCCCGATTTTGACTGTGGTGTTCAACAACTGGTTCCGGCAGAGGCCCCTCCCCGACCGGTTCTCCAGGGATGTGATCACGCTGTTAAAAAAGGGCAAGGGTGTCGGGGGGAAGCTAGATGATTACATCTAAACACAGAGTTAAAGATTTTGGCCAAGATCCTGTAGGAGCGTTTGCAGTCAGTTGCCGAGTCTCTGTTGGGTCCGGAGAAGACTTGTTCTGTGAGGAGTCGAACAATTCAGAGCAACATGTATCTGATACGCACGATCATAGACGCTGTAAAAGACGACGATGAAGCCGCGCTGATCAATTTAGATCAGTCCAAGGCATTTTATAGGGTTGACCATTACTACCTTGCTGCTGTCCTGCAGGCCGCCGGATTCGCAACAGACTTCTGCCGCTGGATTAGCCTCCTGTATCGCTCCCCCAGTGCTGTGGTACAGGTGAACGGGAAGCTGTCGGGCGCATTTGCGCTGTCTTAGTCGGTTCGTTAGGGTTGTCCAGTGTCGCCCCTGCTTTATGCTTTGGCGTTGGAGCCCCTCCTTCGCCGGCTGAGGGACAGGACGTGCAGTCCGGACCTACGCGGAATCGCCGTTCCTGGAGGGGCTCGAGCCAGGGTTCTGCGTACGCCGATGACGTTTCTGCTTTCGTGTCGTCCCGCAGCGACATTGAGGCGGTACTGAAGGCGCTTGACCGGTATGAGAAAGTGACAGGGGCGAAGATTAACCGCAAGTCGTCCGGCTTGCGGTTAGGTGCCTGGAAGAGGGTTGATCTTCCGGGCCCTTCGGTTGGACGGACGGTCCTGTTCGCATTCTTGGAGTGTGGTTTGGACCCGACCTACAGTTGGAGAAAAATTGGTCTGAAGTACGATCAAAGGTCGACGTTGCCGGTCAGACTTGGCGTCGACGGAGGTTGTCCGTGAAGGGCAGAGCGGAGGTGTGTGCTACATACATTTTCCCGATTGTCCTTTTTCGATTGTCCGTACTTCCTCTCTGTAAAGACCATTGTATGTCACTCGAACGCTCGCTATCCTACATTTTATGGAGGGGACGCTGGAATCGGGTCGACAGATTGGCTCGGAATCGGCTGCCTCTCAATGACAAGGCCTTCATATGGGGCTTGGCAGATTTGCCAGACTGTGAACGGTGTGACTTTGGTTTAGAAGAAACGGCTTCACACGCCTTCTACCATTGCCCCCCGGGTTCGCACCTTATGGGACCATGTCGGCTCCCGAAAAGCTTCTGTCCATTGATCGCACATACGCGTGTGACAATGTGTCGCCCCCGTATTCCGGGGTGAAACGAATGGTATTTCTGACGCTGCTAGCCACGGCCCGAATGGTGATTTGGACGACGCGACAGGAGGAAGTCTTGCGAGACATCCGTCTTTCTCATCAGGATCTGATCCGATTCTTTGAGTATCAGCTCAAGATGAAGATTAGAACTGATAGAAAACGCCTGCATTCGACAGTCTTCAGCGAAAGGTGGGTGATTGAATCGAGTTTGCTTCGTTTGAACAGGACTAGCCTTGATTTTATCTTTTAGGTCAACCTATATCACATCGGGGTAGTTTCCTGTGGAGCCCCCTTGGTTAGGTTAGACAAGCTTTTGTGTACCTAGTTAATGTGAGTAAATGTTGTTCCTGGCCTGTTCCCGGCTACATCTTTGGTTCTGATCCAAGTTGAGATTCCAACCTCCCCATTGGTCCCCTTTTTATCTCGACTGGGCCAGCTTTATATTTTCCCATGGCCGTATGACTTTTTATCCATTTCCCACTCCCTTAGTGAGAGAATCTTTTGATTTTGTCCCATAGGCAGAATATGTTTTGAGGATTGGACGGGCCCTACTAACATCAGTTATGTTTAATTTGATTTATGTTAATATTTTTAGTTTATTATTGGGTTAATCACCCTCCCCTCTCATTTTTCATCATAGATTTTTATGTATTATTTATTATCATTAAATCTTTATGGCATAGGGCGCGTTTTGTAGGTCCCCCTTGAGAGGATGCGGTATTATGGTTTATGGAGGATTGCTTGTCGTTGGATGAATTTTTATGGTGAATGGACCAATTGTAATGAGTGAATGAGTCGTGAATCGGATTAGCTAGGTATTGGCTAGTTAGTTAAGACCAACCTCAACCCTCCCCTTTGTCGGCCTTGTGCCAGAATTATATTCTGTACAATAAATAGTGTCAGAAATTCACTCTGGAGAGATGCCAAACTAATCCACGCTAGTCAAAACTTTGACCAACTAACTTTTCCCGCGCAAACTTCTCTGACTCAACAAACAGCATTTCGCTCTCCCAGGAACAGTTGCTTACAATACTAAAGAAAGTGAAATAACACACAACTAAATAAGTATTCATAAACATTCAAACACCAAAACAACTAAAGGTACACAACTCTTACCAACTTTGGACAATTAATTTAAACAAACATACGCATACACACTACTGACTGAACTCTCACAAAAACATTTTTGTAAACGACCAAAAACTGTTTAATTTCACACACATTTTTGTAAACGACCAAAAACTGTTTAATTTCACACACAAACCTTAGTAACAGTTTCACACACACTGAAACTTGGCATAAACACACTACATAATTCAATTCAACCATTCACACTTGTCCAACAATATCTGACTTAATTGTGTATATTAATTTTATATAAATCAATGTCATTGTTAAACTTTTAATTATGTTGTTTTCATTTTGATTTCTCTTGAATGATTTGATTTCAATATTCTTGTTTCTTAATTTGTTGTGGATGAATGTCTAAGAACACCAACATTGTTGCGGGACGTCAAGCAGGTGCTGTTAACCCCGCAAACAGAAAAATTATGTAGGATAATACGATCGAAGCAAGGATAACAAATGCGAGGGTTTTAAAATCTAAGCCAAATTTTATTCATCAATCTGGCAAAAGTATGTACAGGTATCGTTTGGAGTAATCCGATCGTGAAGTCGGGGAGTGCCAATCAAAAGATCGTCTTGTTTCAGGGCGGCAGACCAGAGGCTGGCAAGGCAGTGCTGAGGTAGCCTGTTCGTCCTTAGGATGACGATCGCAAGAGGTGCAGATTGGTAGTCCTTAGAAGGACTATCGCATAAGAATGTAGCTTGGCAGTCCTTAGAAGGACTATCGCATAAGAATGTAGTTTGGCAGTCCTTAGAAGGACTATCACATAAGAATCGGCTTGGTCAGCTTCTGAGTTCGGCAACAAGACTGGGAGTGACTGGCTTCACTGGTGGCTGCTGCTGCTAGGCTTGGCTGCTTCGTGTGGTCAGCCAGGTGAAGGTGAAGGTGAGAGGGGGAGCATGTCGCTCTACCCCGGGGCCAAGTTATTTGGTGGAAGAAATCGGCTGTGTTTATGTCGGTCGCGGTTAGCATCGTTGCCTGGTTAACAATGTCTTTTTGTTGTCGACTAAAAATTACCTTCCACTTTTGAATCTGCACATGGGTTTCATTTGGACACCATGTGTATATAAATTAGTTTCTGTTCATTATTTTTAGTTAGGAGGACTTGTGTATATTTATGTTTCGTTTTGTTTTTGTTTTTTGTGTTTCGATGTCTGAAAACGCTGAGTCACCGGAAATTAACGGCATTCGCTCTGTTTTCCTTGGTGACGCTTTCAGACGTTTGAGTAGCTGGCAGTAACTTCCGGTCGGATGCAATAACATCACTAATCCTTCTGATAACCTAACCTTCTGATATCTTAAAATACATTCGCCAGTCTGCAACAAGGACAATAGTCCAAATAATGTAAATAATGTACATAATACCTAATCTCAAAAATATAAACAGAATTGTTTAAAGAATCTGTGAAAAGAATGGCCGATGGAAATTTTGAGTTGCGTTCGTGTAAGTCAAATTGCAAGGAATTAAAGAAGTGTCTAGGAGACGTTAAAAAAATTGTAGAACATGGTAGTGACATAGAAAAAATGTTAGAATATAAATATAATAGCGTCTGAGATACTTTAGAAATTTCAATGGGAGTTTTAGATTCCTCTACCAACACAAAAAGAAAAATACTGTCGCAAATTCTAGTGTGTTTGATCTTTTGTCTTTGTGTTTGCTACTGATAATTAAAGGGAGAATACTTTTAAGAGACTCGTGGAAATTAAAATAATCCTGGGATGAAATTATACCAATAGAATACCAAAAGATCTGAAATAATTTATCTAAGGAGCTTGTTCTTAAGTTCTTTGAAATTTCCGAGCTGTGCAGTTAGTTCAATTCCTGCGGAATTGTATTTATTTTGAGATGTCTCTAAAAAGGCATATGGTTTGGCCTCCTATATAAGACAGGATACTATGGCCTCCTTAATTTTTGCTAAGGCTAAGATAGCACCCATAAAAGCAACGCCTTTGTCGTCAAATGAGTTGTTATCAGTGTACTTTAGCCATGAAATGCATTAAGAACATTTTGAAACCTTTATCAAATGTTTGCATGAAAGATGTATTCATTGCTGTTGATACTCAAATAGTGTTATCTTGGTTATTGTTTGATAACATAACGAGCAAAAACCAGTTTGTCAAGTCTAGATTAAAAGACATTAAAGTAGCCCTAGAAAAGTCAGATTGTAAACATGGATTATCAGTAAAATTCAAATATGTGTCTTCCTCTGAAAATCCTGCAGATTTAATTACTCAGGGATTGTCTCTGGAAAAACTTAGGCAAAACTTTAAATTTTTGACTTCTGGTCCTTCTTGGTTAAATAAGGATCCAGTAGCTTTTGACCTGAAAGTGGGTCTACATTGCTTGAGTGATCGCAATAAGGAGGTGATTCAAAACCAAGTATACCTCAACGTTAGATATGCTAGTCCTTTAGAACCAATCCTATCTCCAGAAAAACATTGGAAGTTATCTAGATTATTAAGACTATTAACATTAGCATTCAAATTAACTAATAAGTTAAAATATTCTGACACAGATCCTAAGCAAGGTGCTTAGATGTATCTCTGCTCAAATTGACGCAGAACCAATCTTTTGATAAGGAAATTCAATATCTACAAAATCCTCAAACTGAACAAATCCTTAAATTAGTAACAGATTTAAACCTGTTTCTAGACAAAAATAGTCTAATTCATTGTAGTGGAAGAATAGCTAAGACTGAAATCTATCAGTTTGACATTATTTACCCAGTATTGTATCCAAAACATGATTTAATAAGACTACTCATAATGGACATGCATGAAAACCAGACAAACTATACAAAATTACATTTCCAGCTGTCATATTTGCAGAAAATATAATGCACATTCATTTAAATTTCCAAAATTAACTAATCTTCCTAAACATATAGTGAACTTGATCAAACCATTTTTTCATGTAGGAATAAATTTTACAGGACATTTAATGATTCAAAATGAAAAGTGTGGAAATAAGATGTATATTTTGATCTTCACCTGTATAAATATAAGAGCAATTCATATTGAATTTGTTAAGAAAATGAGTGCTTGAGAGTTTGGGCTTTATAAGATTGTCTAACATGGGGTTAGGATCACATTTATAGTGATAATGCTAAGTCCTTCATTACTGGATGTAAGCTGATTAAAAATTTCTGGACTCAAAAGAGATTTTAGACAGATTTTCTAACTTTAGCATTAAGCACCTCACAATACCTTTATATTCAACTTGGATGGGCAGTACATGGGAATGCATGACCAGGAGAGTCAAACAATGTCTTTATAAAAGCATAGGAACATCTCAAGTGGGGTATATTGAACTACTGACTATTCTTTTGGATATAGAAAAGCAATAAATTCCCGGACACTTCTTTGTTGCTGTTCTTATTCAGGTTTGGAAATAATTACCCCCAATTGCTTTTTATATCCTCTAGAAAGAGTGTAATTAATTGCTGTTAAATATGGAAGATGAAAGTATTATTTCGCCTGAACCCCCTCAATGGAAAGACGTAATTACATCTCTAGAGATAAGGGATCATTTAGTTAATAAATTAAAAAAATTGTGGTATAATGAATATCTTTTAAGTTCAAGAGAGCAATGTAAGGATTTACGTGAAAACAAATATTAAAATATTATTAACATGAATGATGTTGCAATCATAAAGAATCCAGTTAAACCTCACCCTTATTGGCATTTAGGAAGAGTGATTGAGCTTATATCGGGTGATGATGTTATAGTGGAACAACCTGGCACACCCCGACATGGATTGGTCAGTCTATAAAAGACTAACGAGCTATTGAAGAAGGAAAGCGAGACAGACAGAGAGAGCGAAGGCGACCCTTACGAACCTCCGTGACTTATCTCCTGTTTTCCTTAGTAGCTCATTTGTACTTTACGTACAATAAACCATTGTTATTTGTTACCTGATTTCTTGTGTTATTGTAATCTTTCCACTCGGGATTACTTTGTTGTTTATATCGTATAATCCACGATATAACAGGTAAAAAAGGGTTTGCTTAAAAGAGGGGGGGGTTGACTCAGCCTCACTGTTTGAGCCATCTTCATCCTTTGGAAGTTATCTTTAACACATAACTTTAATCCAGTCCATCCGGCATCTGGAAATGAACATGTTTCCCGCCACTCACTAAGGGGCACTGATTGAGTCAGAAAATCTAAAAGATTAGCTAAGAAAATAAAAAATCTGACCCTAACGATCCTTATATTTGGTATTAGGCTTTTCACATTACATATTTGTGAATTAATGCAAAGTGAACTGTCTTCTTTAAGCCAGAATTAATGGTTGTAAAATAAAAGGAAAATATATTTAGTGTTCAAATATTGTGCCACTAGCACAGGAAAAAAATTAAATATTGGTCTAATTCTGTAACTCAGTATGCTTTTCAAGTTTAACAATTGTAAAATGTTTTCACATTCAAGTTTTGTTGGTAATGTGGAAATAAAATTTTGTGGAAATAAAGAAATGCAATTTGTTATTTGATGATTTTAAACATGGTTCAAACATTGTGAAAAAATCCTTGTCTTTGTAATATTGTGTATTTGCTGTAAAAAATATTGTACAATTACATTCTGTACTTATTGTAAAGAAAGAGTATTCTTTTTGAATTGTTTAAAGGTTTATCAGAATTTTATTTGCATAAAAAAAACGTCTACCATTTAATATAAAATGTATATGCAAAAATCTGTTGGTTTCTTGCATCCTTGTCCGAGGGGAAAATACAAGAAATTTAAGCTGCTTGGGCGTGTATCATCTGCTTTTCTGAGATAAAACAGATGCTGTGTTGGACACTTGCTTAAACTTTAGAATTTCAAAAATATTTTTGGACCATTCCCATTTGTGGGAAAATAAATGTGTTTGTTTTTCATTTGGAACAAATCTAAAGGTTTCCTTCCAAATTTTGGCAAGTAAATCTGGAGCCTATTGTGGTAATTAAAAGCAGAAACAGAATTGACTTTGTCATGGAGTCAACAAACTAACTGCTGTATGAACCCAGGTCAGCCCGGTCAAGGCTGATGTGACTTCTATTCTTCACCATGAACTTTGCTTCAAACATTGTACCTATACTTTGAAAATTATTCACAGAAGTAGTAGTTTTTCCCCTTTTTTCATTTATTTTTATGTTGTTTCTTTTCCGGGGACTTAATGCAGTATAGTGGTTTTTAAAAGAGGTGTATAACCCAAATTCTACATTATTCCACTTCCCAAAAATAGTTTGGTCAAATCTGTGCAAAAAATGGATCACAGAACACTTTCAAAAAAATCTCGAGCCCTCATTGGTTAATAAATATACAAGTAGACGTGACTATCCACCCACGCTTAACTAATTTTTACAGCTCGTGACTGAAATCCAAGTTTACGCCAAGTCTCTCTGAGCCATTCGAAGCAAATAAAAACAGAAACTCATTCACACTCGCCAGTGAGCATTGTGACATCAAATGAATTGCAACTAAACTTCACGTAACACAATCTTAAGTTTTTGTTCATACGAACATTATACAAACTTAACGATATTCACACTCACTTACCAATACTCACCAGTGAACACTATTCCTATTCACTCACCAAATTCCTTATGCAGAAGTTAAACAAATTCCTGCTAACAAATCAACTTTATTTCTCAACATTTGAGAACATTGTATTACACAAAACAATCTGAGGTAGATAACTTTGTTATTCAACTGGATTTATCGGTAAATTTGCTTTTCAATCCACAAGCTAAATATCTATTAATGTTTTTCGAAATCATCATATTTCCGTATAAATGTACATGTTGAACTCGAATTAACAACTACCGTTTTGGAGTTATCGACCAGAAAAAAATCGGATTTAATCGCGGTCATTCGCCCACCATTACTGGCTTTGTGTAATTAGATTCACTGTGGATCAGTTACGTTCACTTTTTGACGCCTAAGGTTTAAAATTAAATTTAAAAAATGAAAAATCTTTCTTGAATATTTCATTTTAGATTTAATTGAAAGTTTAATAATTAAATTTATTATTTCCATTAAGTAAAATATTCTGGTGTATTTCAGATAGAAATAATAATGTCAAATTTAATTTTGATTTCTTAAAATTTTCTTAAAAGCGGCCATTTTCTTAGATTTAAGAAATTTGTAAACAAAACAAGTTTTTCTATTTTAAAATTCATTTAAAAAATAAATATATATTTCTGACACGTTATTTTTGTAAAATTAGAAAATTTAAAGTTAAATTAATCTGATTTGAAATAACAATTACTTACTTAAAACAACAAAAAAATACAACCAATTATTAACGATTGGTCTTGTCTTGTTCATTTGATCCAACGTTTGATGGATTGCTGATAGACGAGGCGATGACAGCTACTATGGATGACCCCAATTGTCAAAATTCTAAATGAACGCATATTTTTGGTTTTTAACTACCTAGTAATTTTTACAAATGAACATATTTTCCGCAATAGTTTAATATTTTATTGACTTTTATTTACCTATCGAAGATGCAAAAATAAAAAAATTTAAAATACTATAAAATTTTCTTCAATTAATTAATTTAATAACAAATGAAATACCATGATTACTCAATTGAAGTATGCCCCACACTAACGTAAATACATAAAATAAAAATATTTAGCGAAATAGTAAGTGAAAAAAGTAAAACTTAGTTTAAGCTTTAAACTTTTAGAGTTGGATAGAAATTTGGAAAACTTGTTGAAACGTAACTGAAGCGACATAATAAAGGGACAAAACTTTTAGATCATAATAATGGCAATTTCAGTCTACCGCACATGAAAATAATGAACGTAGTAAGTAAAAAAATATAAAATAAAAATTATTTTAAAAATAAATAGCACAAAAGTTGATTAATCTTTTCAATTTTGGATTTGTAAATTTTGTTTCCACTTAATTACTATATCACATCCAGGAAATAGTCTAATACAGAGTTTTATACGATTTTAAACTATTATGAATTATTATAATTAAAATTTAAAAGAAATGAAAAAATTCTTGTAAAATTTAATTATTCATCAGAAAAATGTATTTCTTCAGACAATAATGTCCTTATTACTTATTTACAAAACTAAAAGAAATTAAAAGCTTTTCTTCGAGTTCAGCATGTACATTTTTACGGAAATATGACGATTTCTAAAAACATTAATAGATATTTAGCTTGTGAATTGAAAAGCAAATTTACCGATAAATCCAGTTGAATAACAATGTTAGCTACTTCTCACCGTAAAAATGATTTTCGAATCTTATTCTTAATTTTCACACATTATTTTCTCTGTCAATTATTTTAGTTTGACACCGGATGACAAAAAATAAAATAGGAATACATATCTAGTACACCGGTTATGGCATCTCGGACATGGCGTTACTTGTATCATATTGTATCTTCATTTGAATCCCTTCGTGTTAATCAAATTCCTCGGCTAGTCCCTTCACAAACACAATGGACTGTTTATAAAATAAATTCTAAAATTAGCATCCCGCAAACAAATGTAGGTTTTGTTTCTATATTGAAGAAATGTGTCAGGAAGAATTATAAAACTGCGCAAGATTTACCGAATATGGGTGAAGATATTTCAGATCAGTCGTTTCAACCACCAAAATCTGTCCGTGGGATGAAGAAACTGGACAGGACAGCTTTTAAGCAGATCGTAAAAATACCAGCAATAAAGGTAAAGCCCTTAAATCATTCAATAAATGAAAGGATCTGAAACTAGATATAGTAGTAGTAAGTAGTGATATTTCATTTTTAATGTTTTTTGATAATTGTAGGACGTTGTCAAAAACAAAAATATTTAAAATATTTTTATACTGGAATTGGATGATGTAAAATGTAAATTATTGTGTAGTCTTTCAAATAACTTTTATGAAGGAAGAAGAATTTTAAATAAAGTGTTTATAAACTCCCGAAGTGGGTTGGTAAGTGACTTAAAAAAGTTAAGCTTTGATGCTTGCTTGACACTCAAGTCAAAATTGTTAATCTTAAATTAAATTTTTTAAATTTTGTACTAACTGTACTCGTGGAAATTCCACGATGCTTTTATAACACTGATTTTTAGAAATTATGAACATAAATTCTGTTTACTTGCCGTCGAGAAATAAATATAAATTTGAAATTTTAACTACTCCTGTGAAAATACTTTTTACAGGGAATTCTTAAACTAAAAACCAGGTGGAGGAGAGGTGAGGTTTGAAAGATAGATTTACTAATTTACTTAAAAAATATTTACGACAGCTTACACTTCTAAATATCTATTTTCGATATATATTCAATGAAAATAAACTAATTTTACAGGTAAAAACATTCTAATAAATTCTGCGGGAATTGCTAATAAAGTTTCAGTCAATCATAAACATGTGTTGAGAAAATCGGGCCGAGGAAAAAAAGCAAAAGCACTTATTTTGCAACTTACCTTAAGTTGCAAAATAAGATTCCTTTCCCGACGTAATGTAACTTGCATAAAGTGAATGTAAACGATGAGGGGAATGGATACATTTCTCCTCCCTTATAACTACTTCAGGGATCACATGGTAATAAAGTTATGTGACCCTTGTAAGTATAAAAAGTTAGTAAAAAGTAACAACTTTTAGTTAGTACTAGTAGAATCAAACAACCAGAGGTAAGTACATTTCTTTTCTCCTACCTGAACAGTCAAATTCTCCACACATTCCCAAGAACCAAAAGAAAAAAAAAATGAATAGAAACAAAATAATGGGATGCAATGCACATTACTCTACCAATGCCAATTGACAATGTTAGTAAGAATTATTTTTGTTTGTTTGTTTTTTGTTATATTGGGCCCACCTAACTTATTCAGGGAGTAGACTAAGCCTGTCTCAATGGCACCTCAAAGGTGTGCAGTCTGAACAGTGCCATTTTTGTCTTGAAGGTGGGGGAGATTTGACCCCTACACACCTGAAGTAGCACTAGTTATCACATCTATCACAACAAATCATAGCTTGATCACCCTGCAGGGCATTGCATATCAGACAGAGCCAAACAATCTCCTCTTTGTCAGAAGACTATGGTTGAGTAGGAATAGGATCATCTGCAGATGCACCAGCAGTGGAGGGCAAGGCCACGATTTCATCTTCCCTGCCCACTGATAGGGACAACTCAAGCAGAAACAAGTGCTTTAAGGAGTGAACCTGCACTGCTCCACCCTGTTTAACCTTGGCTGCCCTGACAACACCATCCTTTCTGCTAATCAGTTCCAAAACAATATCAAGAACCCAAAAGGATCTGGGCTTAAGAGGGCTCTTGACTAAGACCACATTCCAACCTTCAGTCTGTTCTGGAATGGCACTCCAGAACAGCCCTGGGGCCTCTCTTTGAGGCTCAACAGGTACTCATAATACCACTGGGCCCTAAATTTCTCCAGGCACCAGTTCTGCATGGTTCTGATAAATCTTTCCTTGCTGGGGGGCATGGAGGATGCAAAATCTTCCTTGTTCAGGTTCAACAGCAGCTCAGATCTCACATTAGCCTGCAAAAACATGCTTGATGTTACTGCTTCCAGCTCTCTCTCTCTCTGCCAATTCTCAATAAGTTAGGGGGAGTTTACTGACACCCCTTTGAATATTGGAGCTATGTAGGGAGAAATAATGTATTTCACCCTGGCCCACAACCTTGTGGAGGAAAGTTTTGATCATCTGGATACTTATTTCCAAGATGCCTCCAACCCCAGGAGAGAACAGTGGAATGGGACAGAACTTGATTTGGCAAGAGTCAAACTTCTGCTGGAAATCATGCACAACATTAACCTTCTGACAAGTTGACCACTACCCAGGAAGGTCTTTGCATTATCACTGTAGATGGCTGTCGGAATGCCATACAAGTTGGTGAAATGTACCAATACTTGAAGAAAGGACAGCACACTCAAGTCTGGCACCACCTCAATGTATATGGCTCTGACACTAAGACAAGTGCAAATGAGCAAATACATTTTCACCTCCCTACTTAATTCAAAGGTGCCCAGTGTAGTCGACTCCCATATGTTTGAAAGGAACCTCAAGCTCCAAATGCATAGTGGGTAAATGCCAAACATGCCCTGCCTGGCCACAGGCAGGGCATGTTTGGCATTGTACCTCCTGCACAATGCACAGATACCCAAGACTTCCTTCACTGCTTGTCTTTCCTTGAGCACCTAGTAACCACTTTGTCTTACCTCAGCCAATATGGACCCAACTCCTGGCACCTGACATGGGAATCCATTATGAGGGCTCTGGTTATCAGGTGATGCTTAACCAACAGAATAGGGTGTTTAACTCCCATATTAAAATGAAGAGAATTACTGATTCTGTAACCCGACCTAATTAGGCTCTCCTTGTTAATGAACAGATCAAAGTCCCACACTAAACTAGGGATAGTCCTGCTTGAAGGATCTGGTGAGAATGCCAATTCCTCAGGATATGCTTGTTGCATTGACTTTATGAGAAGAATGGCTGCCAGTCTCTCACTGTCAACCTCCAACTGCTGCAACCTATTGATAAACAGTAGGACTAACAAAGTTACCATTAAGAGCTTTGGAAAGGAAGAAAACTTCTCCAGGGATAGTACATACCAGAAAGATGGGGTAAGGCCAATCAAGGATTCTAACCCAGCTATCATCTGCAAGATATCCTTCTGTCTGTTTCTTGCAAAGAGGTTCTTACTCACAATGAACCCAGAAATAATCCATGAGAGGACCACTTGAGAATTTGTGGCTACCTGTATTTTGGTTGGGGAGAATTCTCTGCAACCTCTCAAGACAGTGGGCAAGCATTTCAGGGCCAAATACACTGCCAAAAGTCCAAAGGTGGGAAGAGTCTTTCTTTTTAAGGGTGCCTCTTTAGCCTTTGCAAAAACCAGGTAAGACTGCTGACTCTGTACCACATATGCAGTGAACCCATATGCCTCAGTGATGCTTCAAGAGGAACAGTTTGCCAGCCCCATTCTCACTGAAAGCCTTCCTGGGGGAAGGAAATGGTCCCCAATTTGGAAAGGTCAGCTGAAAGGCTCTCCCGTCTGGACGAAAACTTGGATGGAAACAGCTCATCCCATCCCAAGTCCCTCTTCCACTGCTCACTCAACAGTATACGACCTTGCAACAAGACAGGCAAGTATAATGACAAAGGATTAAAAGCTCTTGCTGCTTCTGCAAGTATGTGCCTCTTTGTGGTAACATTAGGGTCACAATTTATGGGAGAAATATGTTATGTCAGTGAGAAGACTATCGATACCCAAGCACCTTTTCCCAATCAGCCTCATGACTGCTCAGAGTACCATCCTCCTTCATTTTGTCTTGAATCCTCACACAGAGCTGCAAGCGTGCAGCTCAAAATCTCCGTTGCAATCGTTCACTGAAGAAGCCCATCTGGACTAGTCATCAGCAGGTTGTCCACTTAGATCTGATTCTCCATCATATGTCTACAAGGACCCAAAGGAAATTGCACAGCATCGTGCTGGAAAACATAATTCAATATAAAGGGACTAGACATCAACCCAAAAATAATTGTCATACAATGCTGCCTACCTCTGCCCTTCAAGAAGCAGCAGAACCTATTCATATCGGCCTTCAACTCCAGGCAGATCATTAGGAAGGCTTTCCTGATATCTGCCAAAACAACATGATTATTCACTCAAAAGGAGAGCAGTAATTCTAATAGATCATTCATAAGGTTCACTCCTTGGTAGACAGCCGCGTTAAGGGAAAGGGAGTTACTTCAGACTGCAGTTGAAAACGGGTCAAATTTTAGTGGTGGGTGTAGGATCTGCCTTCAGGACAAGCCTGTGTGGAATCCAAATATATTTCTTAAATTGCTGAGGTGGAACAAAAATCTCCTCTATTGTTCCATCACATTCCTGCTGGCGTAAAACCTCCAAATAGTCCTGATAAAGCCCATTGTGTTCCAGTCTCCATGCCACATGGTGCAAGATGCGAATGGCCACAGAATTGTTGGAAGGAACACAAAATATCTTGTCGAACTCCCAAGGTAATTGCATATATTTCTTATTGTCCTTGAAGGAGATAGATTGTCTGAAGAGCACAACCATCTGCTTGTCATTGACATCTCTTGTTCCTTTATCCCTAGTGACTCCACACTGAACATTCTTTCTAATCCCTTTTGTGCATCACTGTTGGGCAAGAAATCACTTAATCACATGTGCTCCTGGACTCCAGCACTAAACATAGGTGTGAGGTCTTAACTTCAATAGTGGATGCCAACACAGAATCAAATGCACTCATGGTTCTCGTCCTGAGAGTGTCCAGGTGAGTGAAATTTTGTCACCTCTTCAAATAGAACAAGCCCCTTTGAGGCCAAAAACACCCACCCATGCAGACAAGGCACCAGTTGAAGGGTCCCCAGGTGCTGAATTAAAATCTAGTCCAACTATACCATTGATTGGTGTCTCTGTCAAACCTGCCAACAAGGGGACAGTTGATAAGCTGAAATTCATCCAAAAGGGTGTCCAGTTTGTCAATGTGCACTGATAAATCAATGTTATTATCCACCAGCACTGGGAGTGAAAGTGGATGACTGAATCCAACATTGAGTTCCAGGAGTATCTCCTTGAAGCACTTATCACTGTCATCAAGGAGTGTTGATAACTTGAATTCACAATCAAGTCCTATGGTCACCAACTGATGAGGAGCTTCAAAACTTCACTGGATAGATATGTCCATCCACTATCAGTGTCCAACAATTAGCTGAGACATTTTCACCATTTCTACTAAAGACAGGTGGGAGGTTAGTTGAACTCCCCGAATAAATACAGAATGTGGAGTTAACATGAAAGGAAGAATCCCTCCGGGTGGGGTTGGATTGAGGCTGCAACTCCGCATCTCTAAATGTGCCCTGCTCAGCATTAGGGGCACTGTCTGAGGGATTGATCCCGTTGATAAGGAGGCATTTGACAGCCTCCCTGGTATCCCATACGATGGGATACAATGTGAAAATTCTTTTACCAGAGAGCTGAATCAATTTGCCCTTAACTTCTCTGGGGAATTTAGAGAAAAAGGAATTTTGCCATGAGGGTAGCCCCAGAAGACTGGTCATTTGAGAAGGCACAGTTGAAAGAGGTTTCCAACTCTGCCAAAAGTGAGGCTGTCCCAGAGATAAATTCAGTCAAAGTTTTTTTACATTTTTTAATCATTCCTAGCACGTCCGAAATTTTTGTTAAAAATCTTGTTTTTTTTTTTTGAGTCGGCAAAATTGACAGATAATCGATCATAGCAACCATTTTTTTCCATTTTATAAAAATAATGAAAATCTCCGTTTGAAATTCTTTTAAAAATCAATTATCATTTTTTCAAAACTTATTTTAAGAAAATCAGAAATTATAATGTTTATTTAAAATATTTTGAACCAAGCTTAACTTAGCTTCTGCACCAAAAAGATGTAATTTGAAAATAAAATAAAGCAGGTCATAAACTTTCGCGTCACTTGACAGGTGATGAAAGACATATTGACGGATTATGTGAGGATAAGTTGTTCTACGGAAGGAGAAAAGTAAAATTATTTACATTTAAGTGAACAAATTATTTACCTCGTTATTTTTAAGGAATAACTTTCAGCGCTCTAATTTTTTTTTGTACTTAGCTTTCACCTTTATGTTTACGATGCTTTATGGAAAATATATTATAAAGAAATTAAAATAAGACTATTAAGAGTGAAATTAAATTTCATAAGAAAGGTATCTAATTAATTTATAGGTACCTTTCTTATGAAATTTTATCAGAAGTGTACATAAAATACTATAATTTTATGTACATTTACTACATTTTACTGCGTTATTTGTATTTCCATTCATTTTATTATTAATTTTGATATTTCATTTATGGAAAAAATGCCATAACTTAGATTAATATAAAAATAAGATCATATAAATTTCATAAGATGATACTGATACTTTTAGGTACCCTTCTCAGTTGAAATTGAAAAATCAAATAAACTTCTCCACACATGGTTCGCAAAAGTGAAGGCCTTAACAGCAGAGAACAATGCTTAAGTCAAATAATGCAACTTAATTGTATTCTGATTGGTCTTCCATACTTTCTAATTAGAGCCCAATTATAAACACAAAATTACATTTCTTAATTACTGCGGATCTTCTAATTAGTCAAAACGATACAATTTACAATGCGCTAAAAAAAGATCTATCTCATAAGGATACTTACAAAACCTGATGTGGCTTTTAACTAATTTTATAATATTTTAACAAATGTAAAAAACTATTATAATCAAAGAAATAACAAATAATTGTATTAAAAATTCATTTTTCATCGAAAAAATTATTTGCTTTCAGAAAATATTGTTCATATACATAAAAACAACTAAAAGCAAATAAAAGCATTTGAAATTAAATAATATCTTTGTTTTATTGAGTTTTGTATGTTACAATTCAGAGCTGATTTAGGTGAGGTCTAATTAAAAAAATAAAAACATGATTTGCATTCCTCAAAGCCTTGTGCTTTTAACTATTATAATCACTAAACCCGATGTGATCGAATTTCTAGAGTTTTCATAAAATTAGTTGTGGGGGGTAATAAATATAAAAAAAATATTTCTGCCATGACTAATAAAAAAAAACAAAACATATTTATAATAATTTCGATCATCTGTGAATAGTTTCTGAAAGAAAAAAATCCGACAATTATTTTTATTTTTGCAAGATTTTCCAAATTAATGTGTCATACAAAAAGAACATGCTAAAAATTGTATATGTTATTTTACTAGTTCTGGTGATGCAAAGAGAAACAAGGATTTTTAAATCAAAATTCAGAAGGAAAAATTTTAAAAAATAATTAAAATAAACTTTGATCTTTCCTCTTAATAATAACATAAACATTTAGACGATAAAATTTTGTTTTCATCAAGTTTGGCATCTTTTTCATCATGCTATGCTCTTTTTTTAGCGATCTTGTGGAGGTACCTAAGCAAAAGCACTTATCTTAAGTTGCGAAACAATATTCTTTTCTGTGATGTAATGTGACTGTCTAATAACTTGCATAAAGTGAATGTAAACAATGAGGAGGAAAAAATACATTTCCCCTCCCTTATAACTGCTTAGGGCTCATGTGGTAATAAAGTCATGTGGCCCCTGTAACTATAAAAAGTTAGTAAAAAGTAAGAACAACTTTTAGTTAGTAAGAATCAAACAACCCAAGGTTGCTTTTCTCCTGCCTGAACAGTCAAATTCTCCACACATGCATATGCTTAATAAATAATTTTTTCAATTTAATTAAACCTTTAATTAAAATATCAAGACAAATCATGATTATTTTAATTTGAAAGTGGTTTTCAACTCGTATTGTTTTTCAAGTTTTGTGTTTTTATAATCATCATACACTGTAGTGCATTTAGTTCACATGAAATATATTATATGGCTACAACTGAAAATATTTATTTATTTATTTAATTGTATCTATTTCTTTCACTGAAGCTGTTGATTTTGGTGGTATGCCCTGTTAGCTGGCACTTTAGAATATGCCAACCACACCTCTGTAGTGGGGTAACCCTCCTCTCCACAATGAGGTCACATCTGTGAGCCACGAGTAAAAAAATGCTTGAATGAATCCAAAAATCCACCAAAAACATAATATTCAAAGTTTTCAAAAAGAGAAAAAGAAAGTAAAATAAATTCAATTAAAAAAAAATACAAAAGAAAGAAAATGTTAGTAATGAAGAAAAGAGAGAGGGATGGAGAGAAAATAAAATAAATACAGAATTAAATTCAAAGAGATACATAGAAGGATGACAGGTGACAATATTCTTCCTTGTGTGGCTACTTAGATGACAGTTTAGGCAAGGAGTGACAAAGCAAGCTTCCCTACAGTCGAAAGAGGTGGGTAGAGGGACAGTACTAAAATAGCCCTGTGCTAACATTCACTTGAAAATGATTAAGTTTTAACTTAGTATAAGTCAAATTACACACAGTTAAAACTAACACATTAAGTTGACATCCTGAAGAGAAAAAACCCAAAATCATTCTTCAGAGAGATAGAGCAGAGCTACCAACTTTTTCAAAACATGTTAACTCTGGCTGACCAGTGGGCCGAAAATGAAAAAAGAGTAGATGGTATGACTCCAGAGAAGAAATTAACACTCTCTTAGTACAAAAATTAGTAAAACAAGTTAAATTTCATGGAGATGACAAAATAAAGAAATGTCAAATTAACATGAAAAGATACATTACATTTGGGAAAAAAAAGTGAAGTCATTTATTTATGGTTGGCAAGATTAATTTCATTGTCATTGGCCATTTGGTCAAAGTAAGTCTGGGAGAATTAAGTTTCATGCCATAGTTGGGATGGGATTGGGTATCACTACTGCTTATCCTTTTTATTTGCAGGGGAAAAGTGGGTCTAATTTCTTCCTTTAGAGAGAGAAAGAAGGCAAAAAGATATCTTGCCAACTTTTTCAAAGCCTGTTAACTCTGCCCAAGCAGTGGGCGAAAAACGAAAAAAATCAATGTAGATGGTATGACATCAGAAATGCACACAAGAAAATCAGATAAGGAGGTAGTATGATTCCCAAGATTCATAATCTTGGAATCAAAGGAGGAGATGCCACTCATGTAACTCTCACCATTTTTTATGCAAAAAGTAACATCTTCCAAAGTAGTGCCAAACAACGTTAAAAGCCTAAAAAATGGAGCAATACTTGTTGAAGTAAAAAAAAACAAACAAACAACAAAATGCTGACACATTTCTGAAGATTAAAAAATTCTATGAAGTAAAAATCAGTGCCTTCCCTTACAAAACATGGACCACTTCAAGGGAAGTGATAAGCAGAGAAATGTCCCACCATTCCAATAAGGAAATAAAAACTGAATTTAAAAAACAAGAAATTATTGATGAAAGTAGAGTCAGCATTAAAGAAACTGGGAGAACTAATACAAACATCTATGTATTAACACTTGACATGTTTAGAATCCTGAAAGAAGTTAAAATAGGCTATAACATTATGAAGGTTGATTATTATATAAGAAATCCCTTCTGATGATATAACGAGCAATAATAGGGCCAATTCGGCAGTCAAAAAAGCATCAACAGATCTATTAGATAGTTCTAACACCAATATGCCCTGAACAGACCAACTGTTAACACATTTATTAAAGAAGAATGGCAGAAAGTATGGACTGGCTGCCCAAACAACAAATTA
Organism: Acanthosepion esculentum; assembly: GCA_964036315.1. Classification (NCBI taxonomy): domain Eukaryota; kingdom Metazoa; phylum Mollusca; class Cephalopoda; order Sepiida; family Sepiidae; genus Acanthosepion; species Acanthosepion esculentum. The sequence continues at coordinate 39,611,883 of OZ038502.1, forward strand.
TACAACATCAAAGCTACTGGAAGAATGACATCAAAACTAAAAACAAGGAAAGATGAAGTAATAATGTCCAGACTTCATATTGGACACTCTCTGGTAACGCACTCTTACATTCTAAAACACAAACCAGCTCCAGCCTGTATGAAATGCCAAGAACTATACACAATAAAACATATACTAATGAATTATAGTGACTTCACCCAAATCCATTTAAAATGCTACCAAACAACCAGCATGAAAGAACTCTTTGTTAAAGAAATCAAACTGTATTCTCAAATATAACTTCAACAAAGCTACAACATAAAATTCACATATCACTGCCTCGAGTAATTATGTCCGTGCAAACTTGTATATGCACAAAATCTGAGTATCATCTACCATGTATTCAATTGTGAAAGCAAAATAACATGTATCATATTTTTCATACTTCAAAGCTCCTAAGAAAATTAAATTTTGGCATTAAATGACCCATAAGGAGTTGATATACCATTAAACAATCAATCAATCATTTTGGTGGTACATGCAAAGTATATTATTATAGCAAAATGCCTTGACTACATAGGAACTCACACAAGATACTCAACTGACAATTTTGGATCAAGCTTGAGCTGTGAGTGTAAATAAATGAACAATATAACAGAAGTGTATTTGCAGACATGGACAGAAATCAAATAACTCATAGTATTATTTGCAAATGGTGCACTACAATTTATATATCCTTCATTCTAAACAAGATAGTAAACAAACATAAGTGTGTGTGTGTGTGTGTGTTTATGTATATATATATATTTTACACTATTTACTTTGTTTGGACTGTTATCCTCAGCTTCATTATCAAATCACAATGTTTTGGCCATTATACACTCTCATTTTTTTCAGGTGATATACATTGGAATTTCGTCTACCAGGGTATTTTGTTCTAGTTCAAGTCACTAGATTATTTCAACCATTTGGCCATGTGTCCTTCACATCAGTGAATGAATTTTGGGGACTTATAATATTGTTTATACTTATAAACCTAATGTCTCAATACTGTTTTTACCAGAGCTCATATTACAACTTGTTGTTCTCTAACACTCCATATTACTGGTTCCCATATTGTATTCATGTCTATGCTTGGCTAGCTTAAGAGATTTTTGTGGCCTAGCATATGTTCTGATTCCTTAAGTTTTTTTATTTTCCAGTGATGTTCTCTCTATTATTTCAACCACATCCCACAGAGGGCGATGATCTCCCTTTTTCTTCTATACATGATCAGCCATGCCTTATTTTTCTATTTCCCCTTGTGATACAGCTTTATGGCGTTCCTGCAGTCTTATCTTAATGGGTGGCTTGTTTCTCGTTTATATTTCTTGCCTCAGCTACATGGGATGGTGTACACAGTCCTTAATCGTTTTCTCCTCTATGGAAGGTCTTACTTGGAAGAGGTGTCTATGAAGTGTTGAACTACTTTTGAAAGTCATCCTGATGTTCTATGGACCACAGATCTTTTGTATTTTTTCCAATAATTCCTTCGTATAAGGTAGGCAAACCAAGACTGTTTTCTGAATGTTGTTCTCCTCTTGTATCCTTCTATCCCAGTTTACCCAGTTTGTGGGAGCTGCTGTCATGTACTCAGGGTAGTTGTTGTTGTAAAGTACTGCTTATACTGACCATTTCTTGTTCATATGTTTCTGGGTTGCCACTTATGACTTTTGCTCAATGTTGTAAGCACTGTACAATTCCTTTCTTTACATTGTATGGGTGGTGGGAGTTGAAGTTGAGGCATTGTCTGGTGAATGTTGGCTTTTGGTATATGGTGGTCTTGAACCCATGCTCTGTTCGAAATATTAGCACACCCAGGAATACTAGTTTGTTGTTGTTTTCTCTCTCTCTCTCCATTATGAACTGTATCAATGATCTTATTGAGTTTACATGGTCCAGTAGTAGCTGGACCTTTTCCTGCTGGCTCCAAGTATAAAGGTATCATCTATGTATCTCAACCATATAGCTGGCTTTCATTCTAATGCCATTTCCTCAAATTATTCCATATATATGTTAGCCATTGCTGGTGATAATGGTCAGCCCATTGCTAAAACTTCATTCATTCTCAAGTTGTAGAAAAATATACAATTTTTACATAATTCAGAAGAGAAATAAATTCTGCATAAAGCGTACACGATAAAAACTAATTTCTATTGTTTTATTAGAAACATATTCTGAAATGAATAAAACTTTAACCATTGGTCTTAAACTTATTTTCGCCAGTGTATATCTGATTCCATTCTGAAGTGTGTTGCTTGTGTATAGAAAGTCAGCATCTGCATCAGGTTATCTATTTGTATACTGGTACATTCTCCTAGGGATGAGTTTGAAACCAGGCTGTCCTTGCTTCTGATAGTGCCTCCTCCATGGGTACCTTAATGAACAAACTCATCCAGGCTCACCATCTAGTTGGATTTTTTCCATATAGTGGGCAGAGTTTTGGACATATGATGGTGATTTTCCTGTTAATGAGTCAATTATATTCATAAGGAAGCTACTCAAAGGGTGGCACACAGATCCTTGGCAGCTAACAGTTGGCCTGAGAGGAATACCAGGCCAATTGTTAGCTGAAAAGGAAAATAGCTGAAACTGTGATATCCAGAAAAGGCATGGTGTGTGAAGCTAGAGCAATCTACCCCGGTGGATGAAATAAAGGAGTTGGTTTGAAATTCCAATGTACATCACCTGAAGAAGACTGTAGCATATAACAGCCAAAATGTTGTGAATATGACAGTATAAAGATGCAGACAACAGTCTGAACAATGTAAATAGTGTATGTATATATATGTGTGTGTGTATATATATATAAAAAACATAGTTGACACATTTCTTGATCGATTTAAGTTTGAAATTTTTTTCTAAAAGGGAGACATAACTGGAACAATTACTTGATGAATCTAATGTGAATGCCTTTCTTAAAGGCAATAATAACTTCAGACAGACTATAGTCTGAAGTTATGCAAATCACACAAACCTCAATAACTTGAAATTAGATTAGATGTTTGGTCCATATTGCAAGTACTTACGGTAAACATTTACCATCCTCAGGATGATGGACTGAACATCTAAACCATTTTACAATTAATAAAAATAAGTGTTGTTCCGCGAGTGGTCATTGAGTTATTTAATGTGTTAGTGAAGTGAATTTATCATTAATTACATTAACTTTATCGGTTTATTCTTTGAATGACTACAATATTAAGCTGCATTATTTATTTATATATATATATATATATATATATATATTATGTGTTAGAAAAATGAAGACAGTAAATGTAGGTTTAAAAATATTAATTACATTTTTCTACTATACATTAGCAATTAAAGGATGAGAGAATGAATTGTGAATATGCACTTAATCAGCATTTGTTACCTTGAAGTTGTTGAATTTCTCAAATAAATTTTGAATGTATTTTTAACATACACTATTTCATCTTGCTGCTACCTTTTTTGTATTCACAAATTTTGTAACATTGGAAAACATATTCTTTACAGTTGTTTAGATAGTTAAATAATTTTGGTATACTTTCTTCTGTAAATGAATAGGTATACTCTGATCATTTTTTTTTTATAAGATGTTAATTTTCTATAGAAATAATAAAGCTGTTTTATTATATGTCACCAAACTGTCATTGAAACTCTGTTGTTGAAACTATATATAGAGCATACGAAAAATGAGGACAGCATTGTGAAAAAAATTTAATAATAAATAATACCTAATAATAATTGTTTTGATTGTACAATGTTCCATAAGTAATAATGAAATCTCACTATGATTAAAGAAAACCTTTAATAAAAAGTATTAATGATGTACTTATTTATGGGCTGTATTGTAATTGTGAGAAATGGTGGTTGGAACATTATAGGATGTTATTTTTGAATCTGGGAGAATCTCTATGCTTAGAAAATTTTGATTTTTATCTGGTCTCAAATACTGACCTCAGTTAGAATTATGCACTTATCTCAAGCCTGAAGCTGGCTAGTTTTTACTGTTTTAAAAATTTGTTAGGATCATAAAACAATGATTGGCCCAACTTTATGAAAAAGGTGTACTGAGAAAAGAGATAAAAAATGTGATCTGTGATGTCAGAGAGTGTTCAAAAGGAAAACTACAGTGTCCAGTCAACTTATAACATGAAGAAGTGAATATGGCCAAGAATTCGATACCTGTCATCCCAACAATCATAGCTGAGAACTATGATTAAATGAATAGAAAGAAAACTGTTTTCAAAATTTTTTTGGACATTTAAATTTTGCCTGGTGTGACATGCAATGAATATTTAATTTTTGTAATTGCAACTAATGTTTTAAATGTTGCTTACAGGTTTATCATTTAAATATATTTGCAACAGATAAAACAACTGTATTTGTTAAGATTAAGTTTTCTCTGCTTCAAATTTAAACTAACAATCATTATTCTCTCTCTTAAGAACTTCATTTGTTTTGGTTTTGTAATTGTTATTAAAATCAATATTTTGTTTAAATGAATTGTGCAGAAATAAGTTTAGCAGCCAGTGACAATCTCCTTGTACATGATCTTTTTGAATTTTGAAATAATAATTCCTCTTGAAAATAATCATTGATAGAGGAAAGCACTAAAACATAGATGTACAGATAATTTTACACAGATTAGAACCAAGTACCAATAACTCGTTATACTGTATGAAAACAACAGAAAATTAGTAAAAATAATTAACACAAACCTTGTTTGTAGCTTTTAATAGCATTTGCTTAAGTGAAAAGCTGCTGCTGAAGTAATTTATACACTTAATAGTTGTTTGTTAATAAAGTAATAACTCATTGAAAAAATAGGATATTTTGTCATTAATATTTAATTTCTTACAGAATTCAATACTAAAAGCATAATTTGGCAACCAGTTGTTTGTGGAATTGTACCATCAGATTGTGAATAAATTGTCAAATTTAATTGATATGACTTCATCGCTTTCAGCTTAATTTGATATTGATGGTGATTACCATAAAAGAAGTTTCAAAATTGAACACTCTACTAAAATATCATTCATATAATTGAAACTAGTATTGAACTGATCTTTTAAATAACCTGATATATTTTAAATGATAACAATCTGCCAATTGAACAGCTGATGATTCATTTGTTTGTTTATTCATTAAAATCTGTTTCATTGTTTTGTTTGCTCTTTGGTTTAAATTCATGAAACACAGTTATCTTGTTACTGTCATCTCTGAAAAATGTTTAAAAAATTTGTAGTAGTGAGTACAACTTGTTTAAAGGATGCAATACTAAATCATTTCATATTTATAAAATGTTTTGTAACCAAACAAGGGAAACTACTCCATAAGTATAATTTTAAATAGTAGGAGTTATCTCCCTTGACATATCAGGTAATTTAAATATAAATTGGTGGGAAAACCATGAAACCACACAATATTTTTATTAAATCGCAGACTGGAAATTGCTTTATTCTCGAAGTTAGAGCATTTTAATGGTTTCGTGCGAACAAAAATCTTGGCATGTGCTATTTTTGTTGTTATGGTAACATACCTACGAACAAGAAATCTATCATAATCATATTTTCTTGTATATACTTTTCTTCCTTTTTTAACAATTTAATGATTTTGCTTTGCATCACAACAAGCATTTGTTTTAGATATTTTTTTTTATTTCTACAGGACTTTAAAATGATATTTAATCAAAGTGAAAAAAAAAGATTTAAATTTTAGTTAAACAAATATCAATAGATATTTCTTTATTATTAAAATTAATTAAAAGATGACAACATTTTTTATTTTGTTTTCTGAAGAGTCCAAGCATTCTCTGCCTTACAAGACTAACAGTAGTTTGAATATTGAACAGATTGTGTTATGATTGGCAAATCATTGTGAAATTAAGATGTGAAAACTGACAAAATGAACAGTTCATTTTTCTTTCAAAGGTCATGGATATATTTATCTTTGTCTATGGATGTTGAGAAGTACTGACCTAGGTATATATGCTGCTGTTGTTTACATTTCTCACTTGCAAGGATCAGAGTGGATCTATCATTGATTGTAAACACTTTTGCTGATTGCTTAAAATGGACTTTATTTGCGAAAAATACAAATGTGGCTGGAAGTTGAAAAGAGGTCTGGATTGATACTGATCTTTGCTATTCTTACTTTTAAGTAATTTCATTCTTGACCCAATTATGATGCAGTTTCATTCATAACCCATTTATACTACAATTTTTCCCATTCACCAAAAGGATTAAGACATGGTTTGTATACTTTTCATATACCATAAATTCACATTCACTGGATGAGCCAACACTTTTTACTTTGAAATAAATGCAAATAAAGAGATTTTCAATGAATAGAAAACATAATTTACTATAATGATGATGATGGAGGAGGAGGAGACAAATAAAAAAGAATGCAGAAATTAAAAATCATTTGAAGTAGAGATCCTCATCCCTAATAAATTGACAGCTTAGTCTTGGTTTCCATCACTTCACACTAAAAGAGCCAAGGCAACTGTATTAGAGTGTTAAAGTTTTTCAACTGTCCTACAGTTTATTCAGAGACCCATGGCTGATTTAATGGCAGAGGTAAATTCTTACCTTTCTCAAGATCATTAAGGCCAAGAGATTCTGGACTTTGTTTGCTCATTACATTTTCCATACTGATAACTGTTAGCTCATTTTGCATCTCCATATGTGTATAATAATGTGTAGATGAATATAAATCATGTTTTAATGCATATTATTGATTTATGTATAAGCCCGATATTTTGTTTATGGGAAATATATATTTCTCTGAATATTAGAAGTGTAGAGTGTAGAATTAATGAACCCAGTTGAATTTGCATTAATGCATTTGAGTAAGACATGAATCCACTTCTCCCTGTATTTGGTTACTTTGCCTGATATCTTAACAAAATGTCTGGCATGTTTGATGTGAAGCAGCTGGTTAGTGAGTACTTGGAAAACTCTTCCATAATTTCTTTACCTGCCCAATTGGTAGCAACAAAAGTTGTTATTCTTTCTCATAGTTAATGTAATATTTTATATTTAGAGATCATTTTTTGTTAGCGTGTTTTCTGTTTCTGAACATAAATAAAAAGAAAGCTTTAAACTTAATAAATTGTATTAGCTGATGTGAAAACTTGAGACTCCATTATTTTCAGCTTATTTCTTGGGACAATGAAAATCCATTTTTCCTTCCTTTATTTTTTATCCATCATTTAAAGGTCAGCAGCAGCCAATTTGAATGTCTGCTGCTGCTGATTGTTTCTAGTGCCACTACCCAATCTCTTCTTCCAAAAAGTCTAATTGTCATTCAAATTGTCTGGAATTGTTCTTTTCCTGATTTCACTAAATAGCAAACATGTTTGTTTTCCCTCGAGTAAAAATCACTATACAACCCTGTCTCAACTGCATTTTTTTAGAAACATCTCCATTATCCTATGTGTAGGATAAAGATGAGATGTTGTCATTAATACTTAGTCGAAAAACTTGGAAAATACATTTGTGCTCATTCATTTCACATATCTATTCATTTGTGCATTCTATTAAATCTCTAATTACTACAATCTCAAAACATTGTTATGAACATTATAAATTATATTGCTGTCAAATATAGAATATGGAAAAAATATTAAACCTGGAAGTGAAAACTGGGCAACTGAATATTGTTTGTGTATCTCTGCTGATCCCTTTCCCTGTTGCTCTTTCAACTTTGTTTATTCCTCCTCCTTTTCTTCTTCTTCCTCCACCTCCTCCTCCTCCTCATCATCAATCACAGAATGTTTGATTAATTTCTTTCCCATTCATGGTTTCTGCTTATCTTTTCTGTCATATTGGTAAATAGTCTTTCTTCATTTCATCTTAACAAAAAACATTTTGATTGCTTTCATTTGAAACTCTTGTAAAAGGGGTCAGATTTCAGAATATAAGAGGGGATGCTGAAAAGTTCTTGACCTAATTTTGTAAAATCTGTTCAAATGACCAAACATTCCCAAATAACCTACACTCTAAGTGCTGTCACCAACATTTTCCTTGGTGGGTGGAGCAGAAGCTTTTATCAAAAAACCAAGTGAAAAATGGTCAGTATTTTAAATTTTCAAATTAAACGCTTCCATAAAAATGATAGTTTTGCTTTCTCTGATTATTCTAGTTATTTGTTGATATATTTAAGGCTGCATTTTCTTGAAACAAACATTTCTAAAGAATTAATGGATTTTTATTTTTAAACTGACATTTAATAACGTTTGTTGAAGTAATTCTTTTTCATTAATAATATAGCAAAAATTGGAGCTAAATGCTATTTTAAAGTTGCATTATACTTCTGAATACAAAGGATCAAGCTGATTTTTCAAAAGATTTTTACATTTAATCAATCAGACCCTTGCAAATTGAACTGGGGGCATGGAATATATATATATATATATATAAATTTTCTTTTTCAACAATATATATATATATATATATATATATATATATATATATATTTAAGCTAATTTTTCTTTTTTTGAGTCATCAAAATTTACTAGGTACCTCCACTTTTTCACATGAAAACAGCATAATGAAAAAGGCCACAAACTTAATAAAAAATAAAATATTATCATCAAATTGTTTGTTGTTATTAAGATGAAAGACCAAAGTATTTTTTTCATTATTTTTTAAAATTTTTTTTATCCTTTCTAAAATGTTAGAAATTTTAGTTAAAATCTTCTTTTGTTTATGTCATCACAGTGGTATAATAATAACATTGACATTTTTGTGCTTTTTTCCGTTGAAAACACATTGATTTGGAAATTCTTGTAAAAATCATATAATTATCTGATTTTCATGAAATTTTCAGGACTTATTCACAAATGAATGAAATTGTTTTTTAAATTTATTTTTAGAAAATTTTGGTAAAAAATATATTTTTTTCACATATGTTACCCCCACTTACTAATTTCATGAAATTTTGCAAGAAACCTTTCTATTTCCTGAATTTTCTTTTATTTGTTAAAAGTAGGACTCCTTGGAGTATCTAAATCGCCTAATCTTTTTTTTCAACTTGTGCTATTGTAACTGAAAATCTCTGAATTGAAAAATAATGAATGCAATAAAACTATGACATTATTTAATTAGAAAAGCTTTTAATTGCTTTTGTAAATAAGTTATATTAAGGACATTATTGTCTGAAGAAATTAAAATTTTTCTTATGAATAATGAATTTTTACAAGATTTTTTCATTTTTTAAAAAATTTTAATTATAATTATTTATAATTGTTTAAAATCATGTAAAATTCTGTATTGGGCTATTTCCTGGATGTGATATAGTAATTAGGTGGAAATGAATTTTACAAATCCAAAATTGAAAATATTAATAAATGTAACACTAATCTATTTTTAAAATAATTTTTTTATTTTTTACTTAATTTGTTGCTTATTTTCATCTATGAAAGTCTAAAGTGACATTATTATGAAACGGTCACATGATCTAAGAGTTTTGTCTCTTTACAGAGAAATTAATTTAAGGAAATTTTATATTATTTAATTTTTTTTTATTTTTACATGAAGCATCTTTGAAAAGTAAATAAAAAGTCAATAAATTATTAGATAATTGTGGAAAATGTGTTCATTTGTAAAAATTACTAGGTAGTTAAAAACCCCCCAAAAATGCATTCACTTAGATTTTGTAAATTTCATATCAATTCTAGCCAGCCATACTAGCTGTCATCGCTTCGTCACTCAATCGTCCATCCATTATCACCACAGATAAGCTATGATAAGCAGGACTAATCATTAAATAAATGGTTGTATATTACTTTTTTATGCTATAAGTAATATTTATTTCAAATCAGATTAATTTAACTTTAAATTTTCTAATTTTACTCAAATAACGTGTCAGAAATATATATTTTTTTTATTTTGGAAGAATTTTAAAATTGATAAACTTGTTTTTTTACAAATTTCTTAAAATAAAGAAAAAATTTAAGAAATCTAAATTAAATTTGACATTCCAATTTATATAATTTCTATTTGAAATACACCAGAATATTTTACTTAATGGAAATCATAAGTTTAATCATTTAGCATTCAATTAAAGCTAATATGAAATCTTCAAAGATATTTTTTCATTTTTAAAAATTCATTTTAAACTTTAGGTATCAAAAATTTATGCTGAAATAGTGGAGGTACCTAAAATTTACATAAAACCAATCATGTCAGTCATTTTTGACAACTTTGTAAACAAAATTGAAAGTCTTCATTTAAAAATCTTGTAAAATTCAATTATACTTTTTTCAAAAGTTATTTTAGGAAAATTTAAAGTATACTTAATGTAATTTGAAAGAAACATTACTTACTTTTTTAGTAGAAAATTTTTTAAGAGAGACATGGTGATTGTTTTTGGGAGGTGGGAATTGACGTACGTCAGTGTATCGACAACTTGCATCAGGGGAATTTATTTTCTGGAATAAAAATAACATTTAAAATACTAAAAGAACGTTTAGAATTCAAATTTTATAACAGACAAAAAAGAGTAACCTAATAGTTACGTACACCTATTATAAAATTTTATGGTATTTTCTTTTATTAAGTTTTTATATATTGTCTAAGTTATGAAATTTTTTCCTAACTGAGACAATATAAAAATTAAATAAAATACCATTACATTTCATAAATGAAACAGGTAACTCATTTATGAAATGAGATCTTTTTTTTCCACTATTTTCTCGTAGTTGGGACTCTGATAGGTACTACCACCCTGGGTCAGGGTAGACCTGGGAACAACAGCAACTAAGAGGTGGTTCCACACATGTGGCATTATTTCAGAACTGTGTTTCTGTAGTTTTGTTGGAGACGATTTTAATATATTTTTTGGTATATTCAAAAATTATTTTAAAAATAGAGGTATATAACAGATTGTAATAAGCTGTCTAATGTATGATCTGTAAAAAAAAAATAGATCTTTTAATAAGAACATTTCCAGAGATACACGGTTTCAAACTTAATTTTAAAACATTTATCAATTTTTCACATTTTTTATTTAAAATTTAAAAAAAGGAAACAATTCTGGCAAAAATTCATTTTCCATCAAAAAAATATTTTGGCTTCAGGCAAAAATGTCCTTAATATATATTATTCATAAAAGCCATTAAATCTTTTTTAATTAAATGTCTTAGTTTTATTGAGTTTTGTATTTTACAATTCAGAGCTAAAGTTTTGGTAGACGTATGTGAAATTTTACAAAAAAAATTGATGATTTATATTCTTCATTTAATTAAAAAATTGCAGAGTTACACAGTTTCGAGTTTTCAAGTTTTCATAAATTTAAGTAAGGGGGATAACAGATGTAAAAAAAATATTTTTACCATGACTTTCTAAATAAACAAACATTTCTAAAATAAATTAATTCATTTTTGAATAAGTTCTGAAAGTTTTAATAAATCTGACAATTATTTGATTTTTGCAAGAATTTCCACATTAAAGTGTTTTCAACTGAAAAAGGCACTAAAAAAACCTCATGGTAAATATTAGGTCACCACAGAACTAAAAAAAAAAAACAAGATTTTCAACCAAAATTTCAAACGTGCTAAAAAGGAATAAAAAATTTAAAAAATAATTAAAAAATACTTTGTTTCTTCTCTTATTAATAACAAACTTTTTCATAATAAAACTTTGTTTTTATTAAGTTTGGGGCCTTTTTCATCAGGATATACTCATTTTTTAGCAAAAAAGTGGACATATCTATGCTAGATCAATCAGATATCGTCTCTTCAGATCAAACAACAGGTAAATTTTAAATTTATCTAGGCACAAGCAAAAAAAACAACAAAAAACATTTTTTTCAAACGTGTGGGGAAGATCTAGAATTTAAATATGGGGGAAGAGAAAGAGAGAGAAATGGGTGTGGAGATATATATATATATATATATATATATAGAAAGAGAGGCATGGGGGTAGAGAGAGATAGGGAAAAGAAGGGAAGGAAGTTGTTGAGAAATTGCCAACAGGTTGACCTCTTCACTGGATGTGACAAATAAGAGAGTGAATATATTCAAAAAGGAACACAGTAAAAAAAGAAAATGGATAGAAGAAAAGGGATTAAAAATAAGAGGAATGTTTTGGAAATGACAAGCAAGAGTAAAAATATACGAAAATGAATCCATTCATAAATTGTCTATTCAATTCATGTAGTGAATTAATGTCATCAATAATACCCATTCTAATTTCAAAAAAGCTTTGGTAATTAAGAAAACAATAGTAGTAGTAACAAATCTAAATTAAAAACAATTTTATTTATTTATTGTCCCATTCCCATTTGTCTGATAGACACCATTCTCTGTTGAATGGCTGTCCCTATTCCTACAGTTACAGAGGAATTAGGGGAACCAATTAAAGTTTGCATTAGTTCCTTCAAACATTTGTTGTGTTTTTTCACCAACTGGCTTTTATTCTCTCTGCAACTGATTTACAATGAATTTCTGTTGAAAATTTTATGTCACCTGCTGATTATGAGGAAGTACTTTATCAAATTAATAAGCATGCCTTCTCCACCTTTGTCTTTATATATACATATATTAATATATATATAATATCTGGATAAAATAAATGAAACAAAATTGGGTGTTTTTTTTATGAAAGTATTTATTTCTGTGTTTTTGTATATATTTATTTATTTAATATTTCAGACCACCTAGGTCTTTCCTCAGAAATCAAATGAGATACTGTGTTTGTGTGTTTGTTTACAGCGTTTGTCGTGAAGTGTGCATGTCACGTGATGTGCAATGCATTTTTTTTTGAATTTTTGGCGGAAGACTGATGATAGTGTCTTAAATGTTGTTTAAAAGGTTTTTTGACCATAACTCAAGAAATATTTTAAGAAATATTTTTAACTGTTGAAATATTTATGTAGATTTATAATATCCACATGTTTGTTTACCCCTAGTTTATATGTGTCTAATTTTAGAATTCAGTATTTTTCTTTTTTTCTTCGTATGTGTGTTGTACTTAAATTACTGTGTTTGTGTGTTTGTTTTTAGACTCGAACGACACGTGGTGTGGAACACGATTGTGTTTGATTCTTTAACGGACAACTGGTGTTTTGGTTATTTTTTAAAAAGGATTTTTTACCATATCTTAAGAAATATTTTAACTATTGAAATATCTATACAGATTTAGAATACCCAAGTCTTTGTTTAACCCTAGTTTATATATGTTTAATTTTAAAATCCAGTATTTCTCTTTTTTTCTTCGTATGTATGTAGTGCTAAAATTTGAGTCTATCAATATACATTTGCAATTATCTATCGAATGTCGTGGTCTATTGAAGTGTTCTGCTACTGGGGAATATGAATTATTTTGTCGTATGTCTTGTTTATGGTTGTTGAAACGAAGCCTAAAGTTAGTTCCAGATTCGCCAATATATCCACTATTAGGACATATTGTGCAGAATAGGTAGTAAATTATATTATTGCTATCACAAGTGAGGCGGGGTGGATGTATTGTGATTTTGGAGTTGGGTGCGAGAAAATTCGCTGTCTGTTATTATGTGTTTGCAAATTAGACAATGAGTTTTGTTACATTTGTAATTACCTGTTTGGTTTGTATTATTTAGATATTTGGTGGAGGTGAGGATAGCTGATAAGTTAGGTGTTTGTTTTTTTGCGTTGATGGGTGGTTTGGCGAAAATGTGTTTGATATTTTTGTTTAATTGGAGGATCTTGTAGTCATTTTTTAATTTGTGAGTAAGTGTGTGGGAATATTGATTGTGGTTAAAAACCATGGGAATCCGATTGTTGTTTTTACTTTTTTTGTATGTGAGAAGTGTGTTACGGTTTATGTGGATAGTTTTATTAAGTGCTTCTTTTATTATATTTATTGGGTATTTACATTTTAGGAATTGTTCTGTTAAGTTATTAATGTTGTGTAGAAAATCTAGATGGTCTGAGCATATACGTTTGATTCTTAGAAATGAGCTGTATACGATAGATTTTTTTAATTTAAGAGGATGACAGCTTTTGAAGTGAAGAAATTTGTGATGGTTTGTGGGTTTGTTGTATAAACTGGTGGAAAGTGTGTGTTTGTTTAATTTTATCACAACGTCTAAGAAAGAGACGGATGTGTATGAATGTTCCATGGTAAATTTAATTGTGTTGTGGAAGTTGTTGCAGAAAGTGAAAAAATTTTTTAGTTTTTCTGATCCATGAGTCCATAGCAAGAAAATGTCGTCAATATATCTAAAGTAGTGTAATGGTTTAAATTCTGAATTGTCTAGTATTTTCCTTTCTAGAATGTGCATAAAGATATTAGCATAGCTAGGTGCCATTTTCGTGCCCATTGCTGTGCCACTAATTTGTAAATAGTGTTTGTTGTTGAATTTAAAGTTGTTATGTGTAAGAATGAAATTTATTAATTGACATATATCCATAACTTGGTTGTTGGGTAATTTTTTACTAAGGAACTCACGGCAAGCTGAAACTCCTTCAGTGTGTGGAAAGTATATGTGGCCTCTCATTATGCTATATTAATATATACATATATTAAAGATTGAACCAGAAACCATTTAACTTTTTATCTGACTTTGTTCATGCAGAAATTTAGTTTGTACTCCAAAATAGGTAGTTATGTAATCTTGTTGGGAACTTCTTCATATTTAATTTTTGTGTGGCCAAGTATGACAATCATTTGGGTATAGATTTTGGAATCTGTAGGCAGTTGACTTGACAAAGAGTTTATAAAAGTTTTAAAACATTTTTATCTGGCTTTCAGTAAGGTTGGTACATTCTATGATTCTGATTACATGAAAATGACTAATCTCAAATTTAATTATTTTATTTCTGATATTATCTATTTTATCTCTGCTGCCACATTTCCTGAAGACTATATCATAAATAAATTTCTTTTTATTAAAAAATTCACCTTTACATGCAAGCATTGCTATCAATGAATTCTCTGTTCAAAACTATCTACCTCTTTGTTGAAAAGATTTCAGCATTTACATGTATGGCCTTAGTATTTACATTTGGGATAATTTTCCACTGGCAAAGGAATTAATCACTTGAGTCCCTTGACAACCTTTTCATGTACTTCTGACTTACATTTTTACACTCTGCTTGCTATCTATCTTTCCTTTGTTGCTCCTCGTCATCTCAGGACTGAGAAGACAAAATTATATTAGACAAAATTTCTGGCAGTCTAAAAATGGCACTCTCTCTTTATCTGCAAACATTTTTGTGTTTTGAATGTTGATTTTAATGCCATGACACTTGGCTTAAACATTCTAATCTTACTGATGTTGCCAGAAATTCAGACTTTCAATTTTTCCATTGCTCATTTCTATACTCAAATCAGGAATTTCCCTAATAAATCTGAGCAACATGCTTCTTGACTTCTTTCTTTCTTTCTTCCTCGAGCTAGGAAACTCTTGCCAAGCTTTGCAACACAGTTCTCTTGATAGCTCACACCACAGTGTAGTATCATTGATATTTTATTCTGCTTGGCTATGAGGCAGGAACCTCTTATTCATAAAACCTGTTTCTGTCACCAACATGCTGATTGGGATTCACTCTGTAACTTTCTTCGAGACAACTCTTGGATTGATATTTTAACCTTCATATTGAGAATTGCATCATTGAAGTTTCTTCTTGTGTTAAAGCTGGCATAAATGCTTTTATTCATTCTTGGAAATATGAGGTGAAACCTCAGTATTCTCCATGGTTCACACCAGAATTTTCTGCTGCTATAACCCACAGGAAGCACTATTTCTGGCTTTATCAGTGTAGCATGACAGTTCGGATGACAACCTGACATCTATTTGTAGCTGCACATAATAGATGTGAATGTGTCTTTGAAGGAGCTAAGTCTTTGTTTACTAAGAGAATGAAGCACTGTATTGCATCTAACAACTTTGGCTCTCATAATTATTGACGTTTCTGTAATAGTGTATTAAATGAGTAAGTTTTCAATTCCTCCTCTCCAATCAGTTTGAGATGTTAACATCCTCTGCTGATAAAGCTGAATGTTTTGTCTGAAAATTCTCTTTAGACTCTACTTTTGACTCATATGGAAAAATCCTTGCCTGACATTCCATTTAGAACTGAGTCTCTGTTGAGTAATATGCATATGACCCCTTTGTATGGTTTCTGCTATCATTGCTAATCTGTATCCTCACAAAGCATGTGAACCTGATGGTATCTGTAATAATCCTTAAGAAGTATAAACTGTATAATAAATGCCTTGCTGCCTCTTGCTTTCATGCTTGTTGGAAATCCTCATCTGTTGAACCATCTGACCCTTCTATCAGTCTATTAGCCTTCTACCTCTTTTAACCATTAGAGGCCCTAATCAATGCTGAATTGGTTAAACATCTCACATGGCAGGGCCTTCTTTTAGACAAGCAATATGGCTTTCGTTTTTCTAGGTTAACTGCTGATGTATTAACGATTATTGTGGAAAGAGTCTATCAAGCTTTAGATAAGAATGGTGAAGCATGAGCTAGACATTTTGAAAGCATTGGACAGGGTTAGGCATACAGCTCTTCTTCATAAATTTTTGAAATGATTCAGACTTTCTTTTCAAATCATGAAATGAAAGTTATCCTGAATGGCTACTCTTCTAGATCCTTTTTTATTAATGCAGGTGTCCTATTTTATTTTTAATTTTCATTAATGACCTTCCCGATGGCATCAGCTCTCAACTTGGTATCTATGCTGATGGCACAACCATTAACTCTCCTGTCTTGATAGTAAGTTCGATCAGTTTGACAAGGTCAAATTGGTGGCTGATGTCATAAATAACATTCAGTGTGTTGTTAACTGGATCAAAGAATAGCTTCTTAATTTTATCACCTGAAGAGTGACTCATTGCACCTTCTTGGGCTGAAATGAAGTGAAAAGACTATATTGAATCCATTGCTAGGTCAGCTGCTAAGAAAGTTGCTTCACAGTGTCGTGCTAGACAATTTTTCTCTCCAGAATCTACCTTACATATCTATAAGTCTACCATTCACCCATGCTTAGAATATTGCTGCCACATATGGTCCAGTAGTCCTACTATATATTTAGAGGTTGATAAAATTCAAAGAAGAATCAGCAATATTTTTGGTTCTGATCTGGCATCTCAGCTTCAGTCACATATGTCACTGCTGTAAAGTTGTCTCCCTGTGTCTTTTCTATAAATACTTTAATGGTAATTGTTCAGATGAGCTCTTCGCTATGCAGATGAAGACCGTCCTATTTTCCCCAATCCCCCCTTTGGCCATGTGCCGCATTTCTGTACAGTATACAGAATAAATATCGCTCTTCGCTATGCTACCTATACTTTATGAATTTAAGCACAGTACTAGATTGGCAACAAGATCTCATTACTTTACAGATGAATTTGCTAGAGATGTAACTATAAGTTCTATGCTAACAGTTTCTTTTCTCGTTTGTGGAACTCTCTTTTGGCACAATGTTTTCCAGTCAACTTTAATCTTCAATAATTTAAATGCAATGCCAATTGTTATCATCTCTCTTTCTGATTTACTTTTCTATTGTTTGCACTCCTTAGTAATGTTTCTGTTTTCTAATTCTTCTTCTGGAAGTTACCACACTTGATATCAGACAGCAGATATTGTATACTTTTCCCTTGTAAATATAGTAGATTTTAAGCAATTTTATTATACTATATATATTGGGGACTACTGTGAAATGTTCTGTGGCAGATGTAACCTACATTCTAAAATTTAATGAAATGACCAAACATCAGAATTTTGTGAGGAAGGGCTTTTTGGTCATTCAGACACTTTTCAGCACCCCCTCTCTCTCTCTTTGTATATACACACACACACACACACACACACACACACACACACACACACACACACACACACACACACACATATATATATATATATATAAAAGCAAATATATATATATATATATATATATATATATTTCTTTAACATGAACCTTCATCATGTCATCTGAGTGTCTTTGTTTGTCTACTTTTAAAAGGGCATAGTCTGTTTATTCAATCCAACAGCTGATTACTGTCATTTGCCTGTTCTCTGAATGAAGGTTATTTGCTGCATTTGCTTTCATGTATACAATAAAAGTGCGGAAGGAAAACCTGATTAAAAGGCAGTGGCAGGAAGAGTTTTGCAACACCCTGAAATGTCATTGTCCATTGTAGGCCTTATTTCCTAATATCTGGCTTTAACTATTCCTGCAGTCAAATTTTATTGTTTGTTGTTTTCACTGGACACTGCCACTTGATGCTTCCCTGAGGAGAATAACAGATGAGTTAGAGAATTGCATGTAAGACAATCTGATGAATATGTGTTATTTATTTTATTTTTTTCTTTAATTCTAAAATGTCTAATTTGAGATGGCACATGTACCATAAAGTGAATGGCTCTTGTAGCAAAGACATTAGTTCCACCCATCTGATCTTTTATTTGACTATTGAAGAAGAAAAATCTAAAATTCATTAACAAATTGCAGTTACTCATCTGTTGTATTCCTTAACTATTTTAAAAAATGATATTTGGATAAATTCCAAAATTGTGAATGAATATCTACAGAGGAATCCAAGTTATTCAACAGATGAATCTGTAAATTTATACAACTTGGTAAATTTCTTTTTTTTAAAATTTTAATCTCACACTTCTCACTTGTGGAACTCCCTTCAAGCTCCTTGGTTTCCAGCCAACTTTAATCTACAAAAATTTAAATGCAACTGTCCACCTGATCACTTTCTGCTCATTATTAATGTTTCTGTTCCTAATTCTTTCACACCCTGTAAGCCCTTGTGTTCTAGTGACTTGCTTGGGATGATTCCAATTAAAAAAAAAAGATAGGGAAATAGAAGATAAATTTGATTTTCTTGTTCAATCATTGATTCATTTTTTGAGTAAAAGGAAACTAAAACTTTATAAATGAAATTTGATTTGATTCAAATTTCAAATGTTTCAGTATTTATTTCACAGTTCTAGCATTTATGCCTTATATTGTGTTTTATCTTTACTTTTTTAATCATTTGAAATTCTACAAACTGAAAACACCAAAAAGCATTATTTTACAAATCTTTATTTTACATTTTTAAAAAAAATTTATATTTGATGAAAGATGAAATGACAAAAAACTTCAGCTAACACAATCTATGCTGGTGTGTTGCATGAATTGGTGTAATGTATTTGTATTTATTAAAATGTGAGGTTGATATATATTGAATAATATAGAAGAAGCTGCATCCAAATTATTCGAAAAGTAAAAAATAAAATTCCAGGACACATTTGCATAAAAACATGAGGATTCTGAAAAAAAAAAATTTTTCAATGTATAAAGTAGTTGATATTCGCACAAGGACTAAGCAAATGAATAATCTTTGGAATTAAACTCTCAACCATTTTCTTGATCAACTCAATGATTTTTTTATATCAGAACTGAAACAATTCTTCAGATATTGCTTGATTCATTATTTGATTTTTTTGACTGTTGAGTGTTCACTAATTGCAAATCCTTTAATTAACATTTTAATCATTGTGTTATCAATGTAGAAATGTTTCTTTCAATTGATTAAACTGCAAAGTCTGCTGCTGATGCCAGTGTGTTTCAAAACCTCTGAATCTTGACATCAGATAACTTTCCCTTCAAAGACTACATTTCCAGTATTTGTAGACAAATACTATGTCTTTAATTGTATTTTATCTTTATTGCAATGTTAAGATGATTGGGTTTTATATTCTTTAGAGCTATAGTGTTAAACAGTGTTCACACCTCTCTGAATATATACTACTGGAGATCTTTTCTGGTATGTTGAGATTGGTTATTGCTTAGTCAAAACACTCTGGATTGTGTGTGCTGGTGGTTCTTCCCATTTAGCTCTTGACTAAATGTAGCTGAAAATGTTGATGAATCTTGACTTGGTTATTTGACTCAGGATAGCAGGGAGTTGATTCTGTGTTGCCCTCAAAAAATTGTGGATGTGGCTGAGAAAAGTTGTGTGATCTGTTCTCTGACTTGATAATGTGATATTTCAAGTTGTCTTTGCTGAATAATGATGGTTGTTGTAGTGAAAATCTATAAGTACTTGTTGATCAGAAGCAAAGATTGTCTGTTGATAAGATCCCTGGAATCCAGCATGATTTCTATGTACAACTACACAGTATATTTTGCAGGTGCTCTGGATACAATGAGCATTCTGAAGAATTAGTTTTAGAGAAAACTGCCCAAATTTAGCATCTGTCTGAAGTCAGTAGCTCTGTCTTATGTCTTGATCCACTTAATACCTGACATTGAAATTTACCTGATAACTCTTGTATGAATTTCTTACAGGATGATAACAGGAAACAGGGCAGGAATCTAAAACTGAAAGTGAATTTATTGCCTATTAAATATTCCCATAGTTTCTCTTCCAAATCTTTAGGCTACTTTGTCTGCATAAACTATATTACTTGCTGTCTTCTATTAAACTCTTTATTTTATTATTGCAGCTGGTAGTGCTGACAACTTATCTGTGATTATTTGGTTGATTTCTTGTTTAACACTTATGGTGGCAATGATAGTGTATTTAACTTTAGTTGATATATGAAACATAGAATTATATTTAATGGTATCAGTGTCTTGTTTTGGAGAAGAATGAGTGTAAAATCAGCAATGTGAACACTGCACTAACCAACCCAAGAATTGTACATTTAAACAATATTATTGAATAGAACTGAAAAAAATTCTTTGACTCCAGGAAGTCAGTGACTAGTGAATTAAAAGAATAATCTGTCTTTATACATTTGTGCCATTGATTCTGTTTGCACTCTCAATGCAAACACACTACTCAAAAGGTTACAGAAACAGGATAAGAATTGCAGCTAAAGCCTCCATCTGCTTTACTGAGAGTAACATTTGATATTATCTGCACAGGAAACACCAATACAGTAAATGTGGTAGAAAGTAAAACATGTTTCTTATGTTGGTGATGAAAATAATGTCTTCATCCATCCAAAACTATTAAGAAAAACTTTCCAGATCAGCCAATTAGAAAATGCTAAGAATTTAATACAAATCATTGTTTCTTGTTATTAAGATTTTAGTGACTGAAGATGAAATTTATATTCCTTAACATTTGGAATCATTAACATTTTGATCACTACTTACTTTTTGATTTGTTATAAAAAGGCTTTTAATGAAAATTTATAGAATCTTTTAAGATAATTGAAGGAAAACTGGTATTGATAAATTTTTCTTTGGAAGCTTACAACATAGATCAATATTTATTTTCATGTTAAGAATATGAGTGTTATGAAAAAATATTAGATTTTCACTTGTAGTTTTGAATATTTATTGTTGTCTATCATTTATCTGTTTGTTTCCTAAACTCTTGACTCATACCAACTTTTACAAAATATGGATCTATTTATATTTCAGGTACCTGTAAAGAAAGTCTCTCTGCTAAATAAACACTTCAAGAAATCTCTGTGTAAATTTGCTAAGATTCGGCCAATTGCTGAACTTTCTGATGATGATCCAGAAAAAGATGAATTTCGATTGTTTTTGTTAAAACCTCAGAAATACATAAATGCCAACAGCTTTGATAAGAGCGAACACCAACTGCTGGAACAAGTGGGAATTAAATTGCCATCAGATTTAATTTGGGCAGATATTGAGCTTGGCTATGACAACTGGAATGTTTCTGAAATTTTCCGTGCTGTTATTCCTGGGGATAGTGACAGTGTGACAGGGTTCACCACTATTGGTCATATTGCTCACTTGAATCTTAGAGAAGATGTACTTGATTACAAATATCTCATAGGTAAGTTAGTTTTTGTTTTGACTTAATATTGATTGTTTTTTCTTGCAATTTTCTTTTTATTCTTTTATTTTTAAAGCCAATAGTTTTTGTTTTTTCAGATAAATTACAATATATAAGTTGAGGTTAAAACTTCTAGAAAGCTAAAAGTAAAATGCAGAAACATTATATTGTGAAATAAAATTACATCAATTGTTTGATAATTGGTAATTGGCAATTATAATTAATCTGGCATTGTCTTCCCCTCCCAGTTGGTGATCATTCTTCATCAGCCTTGTTTATTAGATCCCAGAAATTTTATTTTTGTTGAATTATGCTCTACATTTGGGTAAACCAGTCAAGGTTAAGTCAAGGTTAAGTGAAAATATCACTTGAGAATAAGAAATTTTATACAATGTAACAGATAAGACAGTTTACTTAAAATATCCAAATCATGTTTGTTTATGTTAGTCAATTTCATGTGTGGCATCCGGTTTTTTAAACAAATTGTGATGAGTGATGAGAAAATAGATACTTCACAACAACAGGGAATACAAGAAATTGTGATTCAAATGAAGTGAACCATTGCTAATTGTACCAAAGGCCAGTTTGTATGCAATGGTGAGACTGGAAAGGAAAAATAAACAGTCTATTTGAAATCACCCCCAATTAGACCAAATGAAGTTATCAATTGGACATATGTGTTCAGAATTAATTAAAAGAAAGGACCTAATGTTTCATCAATATGGTGCTAAACTTTATTTGGAGTGGTGGTGAGACAGAAATTGTGACTGCTTGGCTGAAAATTTTTCACTCCTTTGCTATATTACGCAGATATGGTAATTTTGGGCCATCATTCTAGTGTTTACAGAAATCTCTTGATGAAAACAATTTTGGTTCCTTGGAATGGGCACCTATAGTGTAGTAGGGTTAAGTGGATGAAATTGTTTGAAAGATGGCAGAAGATAGTGGAATAAAATGCTAAATATGTTGTTCAATAAATATGAATAATTTAAAAAATAACAAAAATCATTTAGTTTTACTTTATAAACTGAAAAGAATTCTTTGGTCACTCAAATCTAATGAAAACATTTTTGATATTCAAGATAAATTAGTGTTTGAACAGAGCAAGTAAGGCAAATTCTTCCTGCCTTCTTATCAATTGATGACATGAGTCTCAGCTATAATTTAACTTCTGCAAAAACAGGCATCTTCTCATCTTGTTACAACAGAATTTAAAGCAACTCTTATTTTATGCTGAAATTTTCTTTAAAAATTCTTTTTTTTTCTTTGTGAGTTGCAGGTGAAGTTCTTTTGGACAAAATTCCTTCTGTGAAAACTGTTGTCAATAAAGTGAATATTATTGATAATACTTTCCGAAACTTTGAAATGGAATTACTGGCTGGGGAAAAAGATTTCTTTGCTACTGTTCGAGAGAACAAGTGTATCTATCAATTTGATTTTGATAAAGTTTATTGGAATTCTCGCTTAGGTAAGAGGCTCATTTAATTTTTTCCTTCTTTGATTGAACTCAAATGAACCAAAAAGCTCCAGTTATGTTTAATTTCTTTGTACTTCTCAGTTTGTTACTGATAGGAGTGTGATGAAGCATATTTAGGTATGATGGATCATTTGGTACTGGTGAACGTCACTGGTACTTGGTTACAATAATTCCTTTTATAGTATTGATGAAGTCAGTGTTGTTTGAGTAAATAATAATATTAAGTTAGGCTAAGTAGAAGTGAAGTAAAATGTGGTAATGAGTGTTGTTGGTAAAATGAACTAATGGAAGATTACATGCAGAGCATTTTTTGAGCAACAAAAAGTACATATGCCATCAAATAATCACCAAGATTTACAAGATTTTATGTAAGGGCAGGTAAATCTTTTGATGATCCTTTCTAGTTACTTCCCTTAGTTCTCGTTTTCGTGTGTGCATACAACAAAACTATCAGATTGCAGTTATTCGTTTTTGACCAGTCTTTCATCTGATTAGAAATAGAAACAATTTGAAAATAATTACTCTTAAAAGTTACTAATAACGGCAGTGTTTAATCAAAGAAATTTTAAGACATATCTTTGTTTCTAAACAAAAAATTCATAATTATTTGATTATTTTCATTTATTTTTCAACGAAACTTGTTTTTATCTTTTTAGCATATTGAAAAGTATATATCAGCTGTACATTTAAATAATTTTCTTCTTGCAACTTATTTTATCTTGTGCCTTAAGAGATCCATATTTCTTCTTTAAAGAAAACCTTGTATCTTATAAATTGCACAAATTTGGATTAATGGGAAATTATGATCCAAGCTGTCTTTGAATTTTGAAAAAAATATTTTAGAAGAAATTTATTCTCGTAACTGAACTTTTATAATCCATATCTATTAATGATAGAGGCTAATTATGAATTAGTGAGAAGTGATGAAATAATTTTTATTGTATAGTAAAAAATAAGTAAAAACCAAAAAGTGTTAACCTAATGCCTTATTTACTATTTCAACTTATTCATTAACAAAGTGTACCAGTTATCTTGTTCAACACAAATATTTTCTTATATGATTTAATTCAATATAAAATTTAGGAATTTAAAAAAAATTTCAATTGATAATAAATTTTACCTGAAATAAAGAATTAATGCAAACAATAATACATATTATATATTCTCTCTTTTCTTTTGTTACTTTTGAAACATTTAAATTTCATTTACTGTAAATTTAGTGATTGTATACCTATGCTTGTCATATATCCCCGTTTGAGCTGTCTGTCCTTGTGATAGAAGCTATCAATATTTATTTTGTGTATCAATCCTGAAATTCAATGGATATTGTGTGAGGAGAGCACTTTATTATATAAAAAAAAGTCAACCGATAATAAAAAAAAAACTGTTTGAAATTTCGAAATTAAGTGCACAATTTTTTGCTTTTGTGATTATTAAAATATTGTTTAAATAATGTGATAATTGTTTCATCATTTAGTAGCATATCTTGCATATATAATTGCGTTACATTTTCTTTTTCATCATTTATAATTCTTATATGATTTGATTGATCCTTTTTTATTTCTGAATTATTTCAGGAAGAGAACATGAGTATATAATCAATAAACTGACGAGTGGAGATTTTGTATTTGATGTTTTTGCTGGAGTTGGACCATTTGCAATTCCCGCAGCAAAGAAAGGCTGCCAGGTTTTTGCCAATGACTTAAACCCTCATTCTTTTAAGTGGCTCACTCACAGCAAAAAACTTAACAAAGTGAAAACATGTTTTGAAACCTTCAATTTGGATGGGCATGAATTTATACGCTCTAAGTTGAAACCTTTACTTTTCACCCAGTGGCAGGAATTGGTTGCAAATTCAGATGATAGAAACAAACAAAAAAATTGTAAGATTCATATTATTATGAACCTGCCTGCTTTGGCAGTCAACTTTCTGGACACATTCCTGTCTTTGTTTGATGATATTCCAGATATACTGGTTAAACTGGACACTGGTCATCTTCCTCGCATTTATTGTTATTGTTTTTATAAAGGGAATAATCCAGATGAAGACATTAAAGCAAGAGTATTAAAAGTCCTTAACATGAATACAGATAATTTTAAAGATTTTGAAATCCGTTTTGTGCGAAACGTGGCACCCAATAAAGACATGTACTGTGTGCAGTTTATCATGCCAATCACTGTACTGTGTAGGAAAACAATGGAAACCAACACAGATTCTTCTCAGCATTTTGTAACAGGTAAGAAATAATTTAATGATATTTTCTCTCTTAAATATTGGATATTATTGTTCACCTCGAGTGAAATTTTGGTTACTTATGCAGGTAAATGTCATGTACCATTTAACTTAAAAAATAATGCATTTCATCTCTGAGCGTTCTTTTGTTTTCACTTGTTTTGTTTAAAGCTTCATGCTTTGATTAAATTTTACATTTCTTTTTGTTCAAATAATTTTCTCTTTGCTACTTATAAAACCATTTCCAGTAAGCATAATAAACAATCTTGAAGTGATTTTAATCATAACTTAGTTTTCATAATTATTACTACAGTTAGTATCATTTTCAGAGAAACTAAAAGACCTTTGAATATATAACAAGTTTTGTTTACTTACGAGAATATGATGTCACTATAAATTATTGCATTATTCAGGTGCATGAAATTCATTGCAGAACCATTTTAAGTTTCCTTTGATAACAAATCTGTTTTCTGTTGAATGTGACATCTACAATTCCAGCAAAATAGATTTATCAGTTACAGCAAACATACTTATTCAGATTGAAATTATTGGTGAAAAGAAATTTTTAGTTTTCTTTCTTGGATGTTTGGAGGTAAACTTATATCATAATTAAACATTTATCTTTGCTAAAACACTTTGATAGTATTGTAGAGTGAAACGTTCTTTGATAATCTTTTACAGTTTTCGACATATACAGTATATAAATGTAAAGTTGCTACCTAAAAATGGAAATGATCAGATTGTAGTTTATTGCATAACTTGAAATGGGCATTTGACTGATAAATATCTTCTCATGAGCAGGTCATTAGAAGAAGAAGAATGTAAAACTGTTCATATTGCAGTTATGAAAGAAGTCTGATAATTTTTGAATTGGTTATTAATTATTCGGACTTGAGAGATATTGCATAAATGAAGTTCGTATTAATACATTTTACTTGACAATACATGAATTACAAATGAAAAATAATAGTTTGAAGCATTGAAATGACATCCTCTGATTATCTTTGAACTCATTTTTTTATTTTATTTTTGATGTAAAATTTAATTTTAATTCAAATTTAAATTTCTATGTTTAAAAAATAAAAACAGTCATGTAGATATTATATCTGTTTTGTGACAATCATTTCAAGATGTATTTTTCAGGCTAATTCTATTTGACTTTGAGATTTATATAAATTTCTTTATTTGTTCTTATAATAAAGAGAAGAAACGATTGATTACTGTTGTAGTTATTGTAAAATGTTAGACATGTTATTTTCTTCTTGGAATAAAATTTCTCATAAAACTTTTTTAGAATCTAAAAAAAATAATTTCTTTGATATTTGTTTTCTTCATTCATCAGTTTGACTGTTTTGGTTATACTTTCCGATAAGTAAGCATTTCTTAATTGCTTATATAATTTGCGTCCCTTCTTGAACCCCCTCATCATTATTATATTAAAACTCAAACCATAACAATATATATATATATATATATATATATATATATATATATATATATATATATATATATACACATATATATATATATATATATATATACACACACACGATGCCTTGATGATTGCATATAAAAATGAAATGGACTGCTGCATCTGGGTATTGACGTTAATGTCCATTTTACATTTACATACACTCTGTCCCTGTTATTGAGCACTTTGACCCATAAATATAGAATTGAAGAAAACGAGCAATGTATTTTTATTCTTCTTGGTGTTAAAGGTATAGTGGAACTGTTCTATGTGTCCTAAACACCTTCATTTTTATTATTTAACCACTTATATGAGTGTCTCTTATCTTGTCTCATCCATATTGATCTCTTTGTGTCTTTTACAGCTTTTCCGAGCATTGATCTTTGTTTTTTATTTTTTTTACTTTCCTAGCAATTTTGTTAATTTCCATGCTTTGCATGTTTACATCATGCCTGGCATTGTACATTTATCAGACATTTTACCCAAACTGTTAATTTTTTATTTATTTGGTCTCTTGTTTTCCACCCTAATCATATCTATTTCTGTGTTTCTTTCAGTTCTTCATCTTTTATTTTTATGAACATTTTTGAAATGTAACAATTGAATATTATTTTTGTTCTTTATTTAAATCATTTCATTTGTTATGTCAGGATTATCACTATTAATCTTCCAGAATGACTGTTGGTGTTGTTTTTATTTTCAAAACATACATGTTGGCATAATACTTCTCAATTGTTATTAACATTTCTCCCTACATTTGGTAAATTCTCATTTTCTGTTTTTCAATGCAATTGCTGGTTATCTATGTGGATTGCAGATCAAATATGTTTCAAGTTCTTCCCTTTATTCATAGCTTCTTCTGCTCATTCCAAGTTGATTTCTCTTTTTTCACATTTCTGTTTTTGTTTTTTTTAGTTTAATTTTTCATTTTCAATTTTGTCTAAGTATTTACAATTCTATTTCTCTTTTTCATCAATTCTGATACTGTCTTTGAGTTATCTCCCTTTATTGTTTCCATTTGTTTTCCATTATCTTTGCTGTTCATATTTTCTGCATTATTTATTCTACAAAATTTAAACATTTTTTTTTTTAATTTCTACTTGAAATCCAATGATATTCTCTCTGACTTCATAAAGATATGTTTGACTGAACTTTAAGGACAAATTTGATATCTTTAATGGTATTTTGACATTGTAATTTCTGGCAAAAGTTATATATATATATATATATATATATATATATATATATATATATATATATATATATATATATGTTTGATTGAATAATCTCAACATATTTTATCTAATGTTTTTTAATCCTGTCAAATTGACGGCTCAATATCTTAATGCTGTTACAAAATTGAGTAAGAAAGATGCTTTAGTTTTACATTATTCAGACTATTGTCCTCATCTTTGTTGCCATATTTATCATGTTTTGGCTGATGTATGCTCCAGCCTTCTTCAGGTGGTTGGAATGTTGAACCGAACCTTATATTTCGCTCACTGGGGTAGACTGTTCTAGTTCCATTTGCCATGTCTAATGTATGTCACTTATCAGTTATCTCCTGTTAATTCCCCTCTCCAAGTTCTCCACTGCCTTAACCAGGTATTGAACTCCCAAATTTTGGGTCCTGTCACTGGATCTAACAAACGCCTTTATCCACTGTGCCATGTGTCCTTAAGGAGATAACTGATAACTGACAGCCATTAGACATGGCATGTGGAACTAGAACTGTGTACCCCAGCAAGTGAAATAAAGGGTTCAGTTCAACATTCCAACCACCTAAAGAAGGCCGGAGCATACATTGGCTGAAACGTTGTGATAAATATGGGAACAAAGATGAGGACAATAGTCCGAATAATGTAAATAGCGTACATAATATCTCATCTAAGAAATATAGACAGATGCTTTAGTTTTTCTCATTACTTTTATTTTTCCATCTTCAGAGGTGAATTGCTAAGACAAAAGTTAGTGTAATTGATAGTTGTGAATATTTTTTGTTTACATTAAGCATGTGTTAAGGAGGTAACTTGGATTAAATTTTTTATTAATGTTTTAAAAATATTCAACCTACAGTTTTTTCCAGAAAATGTAAAAAAAAATTTTTTTTTTTACAATTTGAACATCCCCAAACCTTGCTTTTATAGACCTTTTAAAACATTGTTACTATACTCATAATTAAAAAAAAAATAATTTTATTTATTGTTGGTTTCATTTTTTATATAGATCGCTTTGAGAAATTGAAGTTTTGTTTTTTATTTTCATGGTGGAGTATACTGGATTAATATTTCTCTAAAATGTGAATGTGAACAAGAATGTTCTTTTAAATGTTGTGCAACAGAACTTGAATCCAACATGTGTAAAGGAAGCCTTTTTAATAGTGTCATCGTCATGGTGAAACCAGCATTTATATTTACTCTTTTGTCAGAGATACAATCTCCCAAAGGACATTGAAATACAATGTTTTTCTTTTGCAAAACATTAATTGACAGAGAAGAGTTATTGTGGATGATTAAGTTGGTTGTATTAAATTTAGTATATAATTAGTTTTATTTTTTTTTACTGGGATCAGTGGGGGACATATTCGTACTTATGAGTTTTTTAAGATGTTTTCACTTTGTAGTTAGTGTATTTGACTGCGATATAGCAGGTTGATATGTTTAGGTTTATTTGAGGAAGTATTATGGTTTTTTTTATTTATGCTAATATTTCTAATAGCTTGTCTAATTTGTTCATCAACAATGTAATGAGTTATTATTAATGAGAGTTTGTTTAATGATTTTTAATTTTGTGTCAAACTTTTACTTGTGGAAGAATTAACTTTTGCACAGTTTATTAAATTTTGTAAAATTGCTGTTTTGTAACAGTCAGGGTATTCACTTTTATGCTTGAGTGCATGTGTTTATGCTAGTTAGTTTTTATATGGGGAGGTAGTAAATGTATTATTATTGGTGTTTTCAAAAACATTGCAGGGTGAGTATTTTTAAAATATTAATAATAAAAAATTTAATCTAAGTTATCTTCCTTACATATTTACTTGGTGTAAATTGACTATAATGGAGTGCATTCATGTGCATTTACAAAAAAATTCACAAGTATCAATTACACTAACTTTTGTCTTAGCAATTCGCCCCTAAAGATGATCTTGGATGAGATTGAAAGTACTTGGGTAAATAAAAGTAATGAGAAAAACTATGGCATCTTTCTTACTCAGTTTTGTAACAGCACTAAGAAATTGATTTGTGAATTTGAGAGGATTAAAATAAAATAAATAGACATGTCTAGATTATTCAATCAAACATGCTTGAATGAAGATATGCTGCCTAAACATATGTGTGTGTGTGTTTATTTGATGAATTGATACATATAAATTTGGATTAATTAAGTTGTCATTAAAGATTCTATTAATATATGTCTTTATAGAGACATTATTATTTGGAATTCTGAGATCTGAGGCTTACAGAGCAATTAATTGATATATTCATAATAACTATATTTTAATAGTTAATGGTTGGATGTTGTTTTTGACAGATTTTCCTTTGTCACTGGAAGATTTGACATTCTGTTAAAATAAAGAAAATTTCTAAATTACATTAAGTCAATAGAGAATGTTCTTTCTTCTGCCAGATGCTACTTTCTTTTTACAGAATGATTCACTGTTACCAAAACAAACTGTGTGAGGTTTTCACATCAAGTGTGCTGACCAGCATTTTTTTGCTTTTACTGTTCTTTTTCATTTTTTGGGAAGATTTACTTGCAAGAGAAGCTATTATTTGGCCATACTAAATATTTATAATTGGCACCATCATCAAAAAAAAAAAAAAAACTGTGTTGGCAGAAATAGATCTAAAAAATGTGTATTTATTTGGGCATATGGCTGACTGTTAGTAACTAGCTACCACAGCTGGCAGAATCAGGAACTTTACTGTAGAAATTCCCTGAACTTTGAAAGATTGTAGCTTTAAAAAAGAGGTTGTTACTTAAAGGAAATTATAACTGTTACTTTATTTTGAATTTAGCTTTTTTTTTCACAATAGTTTAACAGTAGTTCTTATGGAATTAAATATTTACACAAGTCAAACATTCTTCATATATAGAGAAGTTTTCTCATTAATGCTTTAATCTAATAATGTAACAAAAGAGAAGTGAATGTAGCAAAGAAATGAAAAAAAAAAGAAAACCTGTAGTTTGCATTAAAATTTTGCTATTTTCTTAATTCAAATATATTAAATGTCATAAAACATGTAGACTAATGAGATTGTCAGAACTGTGCAAATAGATTAGGTGAAGGTGTGTAATGTCAGCTAATGGAAAGTATGTAAACATTTAACTGGGATTTAATTTTCCATATTATGAATATTTTATAAAAAGTAAAACAGTCTTTTGTAGTTTGATTTCAATGGTTATTTTACGATATTTCTGTTCCTAATTCAAGGTGACGAATACTATAGAAAGTACTCAAAAAATGAATGTGCATATATGAAATTACTCGACCAAATATTGTCTGATGGAGATAGTGTGTAAATTAGACATTTAACACCAAGGAATTTCCTTTAGAACAATATGTGGCTGCACATAATGTTAATAAATATGAAAAGCAAGTTAGAATCGTTCATAGCTTGATGCTATTGACTTTTTTTTTGTTCTGAAGTAATTCACTATTTTTAAAATTGCTTCTAGAGACATGAGCATGAATTGAAAAAACACTTTTGTCAAAATTAATCTATAAAAATAAGCTGCTATTTAGATACAACTGAGAAAATATTTGTGAGCACATCAATTACAATAATTTTTTCTTTTAAATTACATCTTGCTCAACTCTATCTTATAGTTACCAAACAGTAAAAGAAAAAAAATAGCATGTTTAAATAATGCTATTTTCAGTTTACTGATTTTTCAGTAGAGGTATTAATTCGTATAAGCTGCATTTCTTTAAAATTTAAGGATGTTAAATATGTTTGCAATTGAGGATAAGCAGTTTGCATTGTTTTGATACATATCTACCATGGTTTGTATTTTCTTATTTTTGTTGAAATTGCTGTCGATATTTACCTGGCTGTTTTATTATTTTGTATTTTTTCTCCTTTGCAAAGAAACTTTACCAGAAGCCAAAAGACGACGGATTGATACTGAAACAGAAGCTCTTTGAAAATGCAGACAGTTGTATTTGTTTTATGTACATTACATTGGGACATTTTCTTTTTAATAAAACACATTAAAAAAACCTCTTAGTGTCTGTCATTTTATGAAAAAGAAAATGATTTTATGAATATTAAAGTAGAAGTTATTTATTTCTTAATTAAAAAGAGAGAAGTGTCAAAAGGGAAAAAGTAATCTGATTTATCCTTAGGAGAAAACAAATTTTATGTTTTCATTTTGGTTATATTGCTTACCTGTGCTCAAAAAACTGGCCACTTTTGGGATTTTAATTCTTTTAAAAATCAAGTCTTGCTTATTTCTTCAAAATTATGGGAAGCTTTAAAAATTAAAATTTTAAAATTTGATTCCATGTGTTACATTTTTATATGGAATTTTGAGATTTCTATTTATTTGATCCAAATAAATTTAATATATATTGATGTAATTGATATTGAAGACATATTTGCAAAAATATGATTCTGTAGCAACTTCTGCAGAGACACAAATGTGAATCATGAGTTTGTATGAGGTAAGTAATGTTTCAAAACAAAAAAAAGTAAATACATTTTTTGGGGTTTGGATGATCTCTGTAAAATACATTTTAAATCATAGGAAATTAAGGAATTTTTTTTCTGGGTATGTCTTTTGAAAATATTTCTCAAAAATGATCCTTATTTAATAACTTAAGTCTGAAAACAAAAACTGTGGTGATATTTAATACAATGCAGAAAATGGAATATTTTAGTGGAGGAAGTATGATCAAAGTCAGATTGTTTATTGCTTTCAGTGGATCTTAGGTTTTGTCTGTCACTATTCATAAGCAAATGGGTAAATCCCAATGTCTTGCTGGATCAGGAAATTTGCTTTCATGTTGGATTTTCTTCACTGGTCTTATTTAATTGGATTATGTAATTGGTGCTACATAATGCAGAAATACATTAACATTGGAGGAAAATAACTTTTCACATGAAAATTTAAAATAATTTCCCCTTAAGTAAATGTCTTTATTTAACAATATAGATTTAGCATTTTTTTTTTTTAAGTTAATGAAATTCATTTATTTCCATGTATCAGGTTGTGTCCATAAAGAAGATTTCCCCTGTTAATAATTTATAAAGATAAAGCAAACATAATTCTACACTTTGGCTCCGACTGGGATGTGCAGTATAATGGGAAATGGCTTGGAATGAGAAATTGGAAAGCCAAGTTTAAACTCTACTCAGGTTCATTACATTCACTTATGTGTAAATACTCATGGGAAAGGTATGAATCTAGTTCTCCTCCCAACTATGGGTTAAATAGCAGGATAGACTAGGCTCTATAGTTTTGGTTGGCAACAAGTCTACTACCGAAAGAAATGGCAGCCTATGCTAAATCATGTATGGCACTTAACTGATTGAAGAAGTGGTATAATGTTACCTAATATTTTATTATCTTTGTCTATCTTGAATTAATAGGGATTAAATGTAAAGGGTAGGGAATCAACCTTTTTTATTATGGGAAGCAAAAGGAACTTAGAAAATAACAGCAATTCAACTAGACTTATTCTTAAAGAGTTTGTAATGTAATTTTCTTTTTATAACTCTCTTATGTCCTTGTCAGTCAGCCTTGCTATTGTTGTAACCAATGATGTCTTGATCCCTGATCCTTCCTCTTAAAGATTGTCCAACAAAATATTGATATTTACTGCCAGGTTACTTACTATTCATTCATCATTTATTCAAAACATTTCTTTTTCTTTCTCTTTCTTTCTCTTTTGGTTTCTCAAATTCTGTTTGGTGTAATCTCAAACATTGTCCTTCTCTGCTTACATACCTCCTAGCCACAAATCTTCTATCATTAATCGCATGTAGGTTGCTACTATAAAAAAGATTTTTTTTCTCTCAGCTGTCCTATCCCAGCCTTTCAATATGAGAAACACTAAGAAAATACTTCTATAAACGATTTTTATATAAGATAAAGTAGACGTTAAAACAAATGTCCTGGGCAATCTTGTAGATGTAAGTAATATTAGCAACGGTTCACTAACATTGCTACCTAAACTTTTGCTATTGTACTGAAAGCCTGATGTCTGTATTGGTGTAAACTTGTGTGGCTTCACTTCAAACTCTGGTTTTCATCAAATACAATACACATGCAACATCAGATGCCAATTGACAAAAAGAAAATTCACACGTGGAGGACAAGAAAAATGTGAAGTAGAGAAATTTTGTTTATCCATTGCAAATGTAAACAAAACTTCCAGGTGGCATTTGCTTCTTACACAAGGTGGGGGGGGGGGAAGCTGAACAACCAGCAAACAAAATTTGGATCCTTTACTTACCTCTTTCTGTTTTTCAAATTTTTAGATTTGCTATTTCATCCCCACTTTTTTTTTTTTTTAAACCCTTTTCATTTGAATTCATGCGCCTGCATTCTTTCCGTGTTTTCTCTCAAGCACAAACACATCTGTGATTTATGATTGAAAGTTAAACAATGAAAAGTTTCTGCATTAAATAATATTAGATTAAACACTATATTGAGGAAAAGTGACATTTTTTTACTCTGATTTGGTTCTTAAGACATCCTCATTGACAATTATTCAATTAACTCTTAAAAAAAAAAAAGGAAGATTTTTCAGAATGTCTTCAATATCGGAAGATTCATTAAATTTCTATGATGAAATGAATCATCCTGTTTTCAATATGCTATTTCAGCTCTGAAGCATGCAATGAAACAATTCACTTAGATGAGGAAACTATTGCACATTGCTGGTACTAATAAAATAGTGTTTGATGTACAATAAGCTATAATTTATATCAATAATATATAATTTTTTTCCCCACAGGTGCTGATTCAATCACCACCTGATGATTGCATGAAAGTTGTGTTATTGGTGAGAAAAAGTGTATGTATGTATGTATGTATATATGTGTATATATATATATATATATATATATATGTATATATGTATGTGTGGGGGTATATTTGCATGAGAGAGTTCTGAATGGTTCTCGGTTCAACTCATTTCCCAAAATGATCAATTTCTAAAATTTTCTTGGTTCAGCAGAAAACATTTAAACACTCCCTTGTGTGTGCATATATATACACACTTTTCACATATATGCATCTATACATAGAAAGAATAAATATGTGCATGTTTGTATACATTTGTATATGTTTCTATACACTGACAAACAAAAGTATTTAAATAATGGGTTTTTGAGTAAAAAAAGTTTGTTGGTTTTTATATAATTTTAAAGTTTACACATTTTAAAAAACTAAATTGCATGTTGATAGAGCAATTTGAGTTGATCAAGATTTGATGCAGTTGAAAGTAAACATTTTTAATGCTTTTATTTATAAGATCTCATTGAAAATGAGTAGAATCTCCCTTTTGCTTCATGACTTATTAATAATGATTATGCATAGAGGCCACAAGTTGCCTACAAATATTTGAAGAGATTTTATTCTATGCTGGATTTTAAAACAAATCTGTCATATTTTTGGGTTTTAGTTTTGTAACTTCATGCTATAAGTTATCAGATCATGTTATTGGTCTGATCTATTATCAATTGTCACTTTTGTGCTCTGGCCATGGTGTGTTATTCTGGAAATAATAAAATACTCACATCATATGCAATCAAATTGTCTACAAACAACCCACTGTATTCTGCATTATTCACAATTTTTGTCAGCCACTGACAAAAATTGTGAATAATGCAGAATACATTCCTTCATTGTTGAACCTTATATTATTCCAGGATCATTTTCCAATTTATTCAAGATGATCTAACCAAATTTTCTGTCCTGGAGTAAAAAGGTGCCTCACAGGTTTCATGTATGATTTCATTTACAAGTCTTTCTTTCACTGCTCTTTGGAAGTCCTCTCTCATGTGTCAAAGGTCTTATGGATTGAGTTGGATCTTTTCTAATTGATCTCTTTAGCTCTAAGTTGAAATGATGATTCCTCTTCCTGTTGTGACTTGCTGATCCAGTTTTTCTCTTTCCTTTTCCTCTTTTTTAAACTTATTCACCGTTTTTTTGTTTCTTGAATGAACTTTGAAGATGGAAGCCAGATTATGAATATTGGTACCATTACTGAAGACCTGAATGATCTTTTTCCTTTCACTATTGCTCACTTGGGAAGCCAGTGGGACTGATACAAAACAATTTTAACCAGTTCTCTTTTTGCTGAATAAATGAAAGGGTTTTCCACTGATTCTTACAACAAAGGGAGTCAAGATGGCTAAATGTCTTATCTGAAAATCTGGAAAAAAGAAACTCAGTTTCTTCAGATATTAAAAAGGACATTGCAATCACAGATCCTCCTTTACTAATACAAGCAAACATAATATGACATTTTCCAAATACTTTTGGAAACTGGAGGAAAACAAAACACCTATGGTTAAATGGAAAATCCTAAAACAAGCCAGAACTTGCAAATCTTTGAACAAACCTTGTTTTTTATGTTTGCAGGAAAAATATGTATTAATAAACTTTTGGACAACAGCCAATTATTAAATAAAAGATTTGAAACCACCATTTTTTGTAGGCATATTAAAGATCTAACATTACAATTTTGCTAAATTTCTAAATCCATAACCCTAAACGTTTAAAATTATAACTCATCTCCTTTGATATACTTTCTACCCTCTTATATACCTTTCTACTAATCTAGTTTTTTGCACATATATAATACTAGTAATAGTATCAGATAAATTGATTTACATCCATAATTATTCAACAAGTTATACAGTCCGACAATAGCTCCAAATCTGTTTAAAAAGTTATATTAACATCCCATACTTTTATGTACCTTTCTACTTATATCTTAAATTCTGAACTAAAACTTATTGTTTAAAAAAACCCTAAATAACTTATGTATTCAACCAAGAAAAAAATCTCCCCCTCTTAATTTATTAATTTACAAAATACATTCATTGATTACAAAACGAGTAGCAATAATTCCAGTCTAAATATACGCAATTCAGCTCTGGCTTCGTTTTAAAGTTACCAAAAACATTTACAATTACTGCTATAACCATCGTTTGAACTTATCCCTCCTTCCTCTTTCATCGTCTTACTCTCCCCTATTCTCACCTTTCCCCCCACCCTGATATTAACAAACACTATTGTTTCACTTTGTCACCCTTTTGCCTCTCCTACTTCTTTACTCTTATACGTTCCCTCTTAAAATGTACCTATTTTTTCCAAACAAATAGAAAAAAGGAAGTGATATTCCACGTGCGGCCTGCTTACTAACAAAATTGTTCATAAACATTTTGGTTCTCACCAGTCGAGGTGCAACTAAATGCACCGAAACGAAGTTGCATCTTTGTCGCGAGTAAATTGTTTTTGCCTATATGAAAAAAATCATATATATATATATATATATATATATATATATATATATTATTTGACATCGTAAACAGACTTAGGGTTTGAAAAATCTTAGAGAAGTTCAGTTGCCCTCTAAAATGTTTATTTACCTTAATTATACAACTCAGTCAAATCAAATAAGAAAGTGACTTCTAAAATCTTTTTTCAATTGCTAATGGCGTACATTATTGTTGCGTTCTGGTTCCCATTTTGCATGATGCTGAAACAGGATACATAGAAAATAGATAACGAGGACAAAGTCTGCAGCTGCCCACATACAAATGGCAACTGATTTGTAACTCTAAGTAAATAATTATAAACCTCCTAAAATTTATATATACAAAAATACTCGTAAAAATGAGAACAAAACGAGTATTATTTATTATCTGGTTTTATGTGGTGTTGGAAGCACAAGAGACAGTAATACATCACATCTAGATCGGAATCTGACAGAATTATAAGATAAAGAATAAGTAGACTGTATAGTCATTCTCGTGTGCCTTTTTTTATGGATGTGTGTAATGAGTGTCCATATAATTTAGTTAGAAAATACAAGACGTGTCCTCATATTTTTTTGAATGCTCAGAGATAAATGTTACTATTGTGGCCTGAAACAGGAAAAGGAGACAAAATTTTCGTCGACGCACGTGTTGACGACCTGTCTGTTTTGACTGCTTGTTTGATAGCGAGCGTGTCACGTGTTTGTGTGTGTAGAGTAGAAGAATGAGGTCGATTTTTATTTGTTTAGAAAGACTGAATTAATGATAATTATAATTATTGTAATTATTTTTGACACTATAATTAATATTATCTTTTTATGGACGCGACACAGTGACAGTATAATTAATTTTTTTATTTATGTATTTCTTTATGGACGCATGTTCAATCTAACTATTTCAGACACTCACAAAAATTCGGTACAGCTGATCGGAGAAGTTTCAAAGGTCGAACTTTTTGGTGTTTACTTCACTTTGAAGAAAACTGTAATCTTCCACCCGTTTGAACTTCGACAGAAGTAGCACCGCCTTTTATCTTCATCGGCCCAACATTCTAGGACTTTACATACATAGGATGTGTCATATCTTTGAAAAGAGGCTGACAATATCTAACACAGTATCTAGTCGACTTTCCAATCTTAGCTTTTCATTGTTTTTCAGTGTTGCCTCTGTATCATTTTCAGTCGAGTGACCTTATTATAAACACTGAATTTCTGAAAATTGCCAGTGATAAGCATTAAGCTACGATACAAAAATACATCTGCGCAGAACAGGTTATATAACTATCAAAACCCGTTCTGTTCTCTAAATCGGGTCAGTGGCTAGCGTAGCAGAAGGGTGCGCTTGAAGCTCTTAAAAAGACCTTAATTCCTTGTAGAATTGCCAGTGGCGACAGAAACTGCTCAAAGAAAGACACGGCAACATAAGGTTTTCCAGACAGCCTAATTCCCCGAAGTAAACAGCAAAATTAGATGTCAAGAGAAGAAGGAGCACCGTAAAACCGAAACAGACCTTTTCCTGTTACTGACTATTTCACGTGGGCTCAGTGAGCGGGCCTACAGCAACGAGTGTGGAATCTCGTCCTAAACGTTCGCCAAACCATAACGATTACCTCTATTGTATAAGAATAACATAAGTATTGATGCTAACGAGATCATGTCCAAATTAATGTCTGAATTAAATACCCGATTTAAATTTACTTTCTAAAAAATGTAATTATATATGTAGATAATTGGATTTTACAATCATACTGACAATGTGTTAGCTACCTTCAAGACGTCCGTAGAAAGCTTGTCGTACAATCTGTGACAGGTGTTATCGGGTTTCTCCAGATTTAAAACCAAAGTCGAGTAAATATTTTTAGTAAATATCTGCTACAGACGAGATGTCTACACGCCAAACAATTCGGTTGATTACAAGTGAGCGACGTTAATTTACATAGGAACACTCCAGAACAAATGACTTAGCGATTAAGAAACCTTAAGTCATTTGTTCTGGAAGTACCGAAATACCAGTCAGTTGAATAAATTGTTGTCAGGATACATAGGTTCATATATTTTTGAGTACATTCATAATCATAAAACCAGTTATGACGCGATGATTTTAAATGCTGATGAAAATGTTTCCAGAATTTCTTCACAAGTCTTTTATACACCAGAAATCCATAACACCATTGTTCAGTTATCAAAATGTTTTTCCCGAATTTTTGGGGCATTATGACAACTTGCAAGTAATTTATGCATCCCGTCATGAAAGAATTCTTTGATGATTTCTTTTTCATATCTTGAACTTGTTCGGACCTCTGACCAGAGAAAAGAAGAAACATTACAAAAATAGACAGGACGTGGAACTTCTCATTCCAAATTCATGTCAGTTTGAACTGTTGCATTTGCAACATGACGGCGTTTTCATACAGCAAAATTAGTGGTTGATTTCTTTTCTCAGATTTTATTTGATATTTTATACGAAGAAATCAATTACTGTAGAGTTGTAACAGTTTGTTCAGATTTCAGTGAATTTGTAACAAATTCGCTTTGAATCTCACCAAACAGAATTTTTATTTCGTTTTGAATATTTTTAATCAAGCCATTTTTATCATCAGTGGTTATAGTGTCGAAAATTATGAAAGCAGAAATAGACAAAATTTTAGACTAGAGGACCCTTACGATAATACCATTGACCACTTGGGGCTCTGGTTTAGATGTTAAACAACCTTTGTTTATTAGATTTATAGAATCTATTTTCCTAGATTCATGATTTTCTTAATTATTGCAAACGGTTTTGAACATACTAATAAAATCTTAGACACTTCTAAGATTTTCATAACATTGTGCAAATAAAAGTCTAATATTTAACTGTATGAGTGTTAAATAAAAACTGACCATAAAAATATTCATATACATATTATTAATGGCCATGTTTTAAAAGAAGACCTTTTGAGTGGGACTTTGAAGTAGCAATAAAACATTTGCACATCTTTTTGTTGAAATGTGAGCTTCATTTTTATAGCTCGTATTCATTAATCTAATAACATCAATTTATTGTCATCATCTCTCGAGTGTTTTTTCCGCCAATGATTTTTAAGACATGAAAATCAAAATAACCTTAAGAAAACCTCAATTTTTAAAAATATTCGAATAACGGTCGCGAGATTTTGACGTAAAACCATAATCAATGTTTAAAATAATTTGCTTTGAATATTTTCAGGATATATATATTTTTATATTATTGTTCAGCCAATCCAAATTTCAAGAGCCACTGAAGGTAGAGGATTATTGAAATGAGATTAATGTAAGTG
Organism: Acanthosepion esculentum; assembly: GCA_964036315.1. Lineage (NCBI taxonomy): Eukaryota > Metazoa > Mollusca > Cephalopoda > Sepiida > Sepiidae > Acanthosepion > Acanthosepion esculentum. Next base: position 39,652,625 of record OZ038502.1, read on the forward strand.
CATATTGTAAGGATATGTAGCATAAATAATGGCTGCTTCTAGACTTGAAGGGATAATCATCCGGGAGTCATCCTTTCGGGAGTCTGTTCCACAAAGAAGCTTTTGGGGTGAAAATTCCTCTTTACCAATGGAACTGAAGGGAATGAGAATGAGTCGCTTCTGTATACGTAGCATGACAGATCTTAACTGTGAAGGTTTGAACTGGTAGAACTAAGAATTTTAGCTCGTTTGAATATTTGCCATAAAAAACAGCGATAGAGTAGCGAGGGAAAGGGGGTTGTAGAATTGAAAATAATTCATCGCCCACAAAGCCGAGGAAACACTTTTGAAATCTGTCAAGGCTGGAAAATGAAGATTGGGCAGTCCTATGCCATATATGGCAGCAATACTCCATTTTTAGTCTGATTTGACACTTGCATGGCAGGAGGAGTCAGGTAGTTCCTGAAGCAGTACAAGGAACCGATCATTTTTCTAATATCTTTAGCGATGGATCGATCCATTTTTCTGGATACTGGCGTGAGTCCCAATAGGTGTTCAAGGCAAAAAACCTCATTGATAGTACAACTGATCATCTACCCTGGAGAAAATTTAGGGTTTTCTTATTGATGGAGAAAATTACTAGTTTGGTTTTTGTTACAAGCCTGTTTTTTCACCATTGAGCTGTCAGAGGTCAGAAGAGAGATCAGCTGCCAGGCTCTGGTCATCTAGATTTTGTGAGGTGCACCCATAAACAGTGGTATCGTTTGCATATAAATTTACTAATGATCTGAGAAGGCAGATCGTTAATATAAAGCAGGAAAAGGATAGGACCGATGAGAAAACCTGCACTGATTCATGGGTTTCAGAGAACTGTCCATAAACAATGAGCTCCATGGAGCTACCTGATAAGAAAGGCTTGATAATTTAGAAGATTCTTCTAAAGATGCCCTTGCTGGAAGTTTTGTGTAGCAACCTCCTATAACATAGCTTATCAGATATCTTTGAGATATCTAAGGGAATCGCTCTCGTAATATCGAACGCTTCACCGATTCTATGTGAAATGATAGTTAAGTCATCAGCAGTGAACCTAGACGAACTACATTCCTACTGTTTGTCACTCAGGAAGTTGTTTCTTTTGAGGTGATCAACAACATTCTTGTTCAAAATGCTTGCTGATGACACGTTGGGGCTGATGGAGTGATATTGTGACAGGGATGAGCGCTCAACAGCATTCTTGTATACAGGGCATACAGCTGACACCTTCCATATTGTTTAGAAACATTTTGCCTATGCCATAACTGGAGAGAGCTATGTGCTAAGGTTCTTAGGAAGAGCCACATGGATTTTATCTGGACCTTCGTAGAGTCAAGACTTGATAAGTTTGGAAAATTCCCGAGCTGAGATAGAGAAATCACAAAGTTCTGTGAAATGGGTGAAGTCATATGAGGGATGACGTGGAGTTTAGCCTTATCTGATGAGGATCAGATTGCCTCAGGGCTATTTATAATTGCAATTAACTGAGATATAAGGTGAATATTTTAATGAAATTTCAGTTTGACTTCTGCATTCTTCATTTTTAAATAGTTCTGTATTTTAGAGTCAATATATATTTTTCTAGAGAATAAGCTTTACGCTTTACGGGTTAAATTCCAATAATCTGGACAATTGACATGTAAAGACCGTTATAAATAATTATTACTAAGGGCCAGTGAAAATTTCTTGACATTATCCACTTCTTAAAATCTAACCACATGACCAAATATTAGATGCAATGGAAGGGGCTCTTGATAAGACTGAGAACCTTTCAGCACCCTTCGGATATTTCCTGTAGTCATCTTAGTCAGTTTTATATATGTCTTAAAATAATTGTCGGACTTTGTCCATTTCATAATGTGTGACGGCATTTGTTTACATTTGGATACGCTTTGAGCAGATATGAATGTACGTGAGAGATTCATGGAAGATTGAAGTTTAAAGGCAGTAAATTCGACCTTGCTAATCGAACGATCCTTTGTGGCTAAATGACGGTTCCGTATAGGATACAGGTTCGATTTCTGTCGGAGGACGAATATTTTCTATGAAAATTTCTCGGACATTCAGGCCGGTAAATGTTATAAATTCTGTTTATTATAAAGCAGAGCATTTATTTAAATATTTGTATCTATAAAAAGAATGTATAAACATAAAATGTCTTAAAATAATTGTCGGACTTTGTCCATTTCATTATATATATATATATATATATATATATATATATATATATATATATATATATATATATATATAGTGATTTCTAAAGAATTAATGGTTTTTATTTTTTTAATCCGACATATTTTTATTACTTGAAACGATATTTTTAGTGGATACCCGTATTTAAGTAGATACTCCGTTTCTAAAAAAATGTTTATTTCGTCTACCGTTTTGCGAAATCGAGAAAGCTTTATAAGGTCAGTAGACGAAATAAACACTGTTTACAAATACGGGTATCCAATACGGGTATTCAATATTAGTGCATATATGTGCGTATGTGTTTGTATTATGAATAAAAGATTGGTCAGAGTCTGACTTTATGTTCTTGAGATTGAAACTTCAAAATAAAATTTCTTGATAAGATTGCATTTAAATTATCACAAATTACGATGGGGTAGTTAATCGAAGTTACACTCAAACTGAGTTTACTGATAGTAAACAAAGAGCAACAAAAAAGGCTTTCAGTTCTCATTAAACTTATTTTGCATTGCTAAATTCTTCATCTTTAAAAGCTTCGTTTATGCAACGGCATCAGTTCTGTCAAACGTCTCAGGACCATTACAACAATTCTGCAATAAGAAAAAATATATATTTCAAACCAATGCAAATAGTTTGTTACTTAAAAATCAAGTCCCGTATTATATGCAATCCCATGATACTTACCAGTACTTTTACATTGTGACAAAACTTATTGATACTTCTTACATTAAAACCTGCCATAATGTTTGTTTTAACTTTGTAATTACTGGTTCATTCATCATGCGTTATTTAAATAAATTGACGAGTTCTTTGCACACAGTCGCACGTCCAGTTGTGTGCTTCACCTCACTAAAAATCGAAACGCATAATTATCATCTTGATGGAAAATGACTGATGTCAACAAATAGAAAAAAGAGGCCATTGTGTGAACATTCAGTTTAATAATATTGGCTTATTTGTGACTTTTGTAGTATTAAATACAATTTGATTGTAAGAAAAGAATATTATATTAAAATATGAATTTAAGACAAAGAGAGAGAGAGAGAGAGAGAGACAGAGAGTGAGAGAGAGAGAGAGAGAGAGAGAGAGAGAGAGAGAGAGAGAGAGAGAGAGAGAGAGAGAGAGAGAGAGATTTAACCGTTTCTATCTTCCTCGTATATCAACTTACAAAAACGCATTTCGCATATTGCAAAAATGTTTTGGCGATTTTTCTTTTACTGTAAGAAAACTGATTTGAAATCTAACGCTTTCTTAAAATGTTTTGACCAAGGTCTTTTAAAATTGGCTGCTCCCCAGATTCACCCTGTATATATTTTCCATTTTCCATATCTGTATCATCGACATGAAATCGCAGCTGTTTGACGAGGCAACAGAAAATCAATTTTATATTCAGCCCCCACAGCAAAGGCAGAGTAGAAAATGTTTTGCTCGCTTTCGTTAGAATTTACAAACACTCGTGCTGATTTTGGAAGGATTTCATTGAATACCTGTTGATGGCGAAATCCTTCAGCTGGTCTTCTTAACAAATGGTGCCTGCATTCATGCAACCAGAATAGAAACGCATTCCTCTTAATTTGTTCTTGTGTTTTTCTTTTTTGCAGCTGTTCTAAAGATTCTCGTGACGCAAGCAGCATATTTTGGTAGATGAACAAATCTGATTATAAGACAAGCCATATGGGAAAAGAAATCGTTTTCTTCTCGTTTATTAATCAATTTCACTAGAGGTTTTTGAGCATAGGGTAACGAGATTCCCTTTCGTGGTTACTTAAATTTAGAAAACAGGCAGTTGTTTCTTCCAAACTAAATCACAAATACAAGGCTTAATTTCAACAAAATTGTCCCTTTATCACATATAATACCGGTATGTATTAATGTTTTATATCTCCCTATATCACATATAATACCGGTATGTATTAATGTTTTATATCTCCCTATATCACATATAATACCGGTATGTATTAATGTTTTATATCTCCCTATATCACATATAATACCGGTATGTATTAATGTTTTATATCTCCCTATATCACATATAATACCGGTATGTATTAATGTTTTATATCTCCCTATATCACATATAATACCGGTATGTATTAATGTTTTATATCTCCCTATATCACATATAATACCGGTATGTATTAATGTTTTATATCTCCCTATATCACATATAATACCGGTATGTATTAATGTTTTATATCTCCCTATATCACATATAATACCGGTATGTATTAATGTTTTATATCTCCCTATATCACATATAATACCGGTATGTATTAATGTTTTATATCTCCCTATATCACATATAATACCGGTATGTATTAATGTTTTATATCTCCCTATATCACATATAATACCGGTATGTATTAATGTTTTATATCTCCCTATATCACATATAATACCGGTATGTATTAATGTTTTATATCTCCCTATGTCACATATAATACCGGTATGTTTTAAAACAGCCGATCAAGTTATTTAGAAAGTTTATTTTTAAAAAAAAGAAAAGAGAATTTAAAAGAATTTTACGCCTTAAAACCTGATTAAATAATGTGACAATACGCACTGATTAGTGAGGATTTTTGTTTACTCCATGGTTCACATCAGCATGCTCGGCCGCTATAGCACACAAGAACCACTATTTTCAGCTATAACAGTGTAACGGCTCTCGTCACAACAGGCGCCCATTCGTTGCTGCTCGCAATAAATGTAAGCGAACTCTCGAAGGAGCAAAGTCTCTGTTTGCTGAGAAAATGAGGCACCGTATAGACTCTAACAACTTTGGCTCTCGAGATTACTGGCGGCTCTATAATAGGGCATTAAATAGGTGTAAGGTCTCTATTCCTCACCTCTTCAATCAATATGAGGTGTTATCATCCTCTGCTAATAAAGCTAAATGCTTTGCCAGTAATTTCTCCTCAAACTCTACTCTTAATTAATCTGGAATATCCCTGCCTGACGTCCCTCCTAGAACTGAATCTCAGTTGAGTGATATGCATATAACTCCTTCCATCGTTTCTGTTATCTAACCTAGATCCCCAGAAAGCATGTGGGCCCGATGGAATTCATGTAATAGTCATTAAGAAGTGTACCCCTGAACTGGCTCTTGTTCTCTCTAAACCACATGATAAATGGCTCGCTGCCTCCTCCTTTCTTGGATGTTGGAAGTCATCATTTGTTGTTCCAATTTTTAAGTTCTCTGGTGAGCCGTCCAAACCTTCCAATTATCGGCCTATTACCCTTCTACATCTTTTTGGGAAACTTTTAGAGGTCCTAATCAATGCTAAATTGTCTCATCATCTCACATCACAGGGTCTTGTCTCAGACAAGCAATATAGCTTTCGTTTCTCCAGGTCAAATTCTGATGTACTGACGATAATTGAGCAAAGAGTCTATCATGCTCTAGATAAAAACGGCGAAGCCCGGGCTGTAGCATTGAACAACTCGAGAGCCTTTCACAGGTTCTGTCATTCAGGTCTTCTCCACAAACTGAAAGGTTACAGTGTCTCCGGACACTTATTTGAACTGATTCAGTTTTTCCTATCAAATCGTGAAATTATCCTGAATGGCCACTCGTCTAGATCCTTTCGTACTAACGCAGGTGTCCCCCAGGGCTCCATCCTTGGTCCTACTCTGTTTTTAATTTTCATTAATGACTTTCCTGATGACATCAGCTCTCAACTTGGTATCTACGCTGAGGACGCAACAATTGACTCCTGCCTCGATAGTAAGGCTAATCAGTTTAACAAAAGGTCAAATGGTAGCCGATGTCTAAGTCCGTTGTTAACTGGGACAAAAGAGGGCTTGTTAATTTTAACACCTCCAAAACTAAACATCTCTCCATTAATTATTTGAGAGACCACTCACTGCCTTCCATCAGCATGGCTGATGCTAACCGCCAGCAAAGTGACTCATTACCCCTTCTCGGACCCACGTTCTCTGCTGATATGAAGTGAAAAGACGATATTGAATCCGTTGTTAGGTCAGCTGCTAAGAAAGTCAGTTCCCAATGTCGGGCGAGACAATTTTTCTCTCCAGAATCTATTTACCATTCGTCCATTCTTAGAATATTGCTACCACATATGTTCCTGTACCCCTGCTATTTACTTTGGGCTCCTTGATAAGATCCAAAGAAGAATCAGCAATATAATTGGCCCTGATCTTGCTGCTCGGCTCCAATCCCCTTACCACCACCTTTCTATGCCTTTCCTATAAATACTTTCATCGCACTTATTCGGATGAGCTCTTCGCTATGGTATTCATTGGAGTTTAGAATTTTAAGTTGTTATTTTATTCCCCTCCCCCCCCCACAGGCAATGAATTGTACATATGGGGACTAGTTAGGACTTTCATAGAGACAAAGAGGTATTATGGTGGGTATAGTAAGAAAGGTGTATTGTTTTGGTGTTAAGAATATTGTTATATGTTAGGGTCAGTGTTTGTGGCCAGCTGAGTTTAACGTTAAGACAGATGACCATCCTTTTCCCCTCTTCGTTATGATACCAAGATTTTTTTAATTTAAGCGCAGCACTAGACTGGCGTGGAAATCTCATCAATTTACAGTTAAGCTGGTTAGATGCAGCCGTAAATTCTATGCTAACAGTTTTTTTCTCTCACACTTGTCGCTTGTGGGACTCACAAGCTTTCCAGCCAAAAATTTAAATGTAACTTCACAAAATTTGAGCATCAGTTTTGGTATTGGTTAAGCACCATTCTTTTATTTTCATACAAATTATATTTACATTTGGATTTTGATACTATACCCCATATTACTTTTGCTTCGGTTTTTGGTTATGTGATTCGTTTTTTTTTAGATATTCCAATATTTAATACTTTTAAAAGATTTACTATAACTCAATGTCGTTATAACATTTTTATAGGTTCTTGTGATCCTGTGGTGACGCCTACACACACCACGCCCACAAATTACTCAACAGTAATTGGACAATAAATAAACAGTACTTTTCGTAAAGACAATTTACGCATCGCACGAGTCGCATAAAAATGTTTCGTGTTTTGTTTCACCAAACTTGCTATAGTAAAAAATCAACAATTGGTCGATTTTTGGCCAATCACATAAATTTACACTTTCTTCGATATCCTTCCCGCGCTCGTTCTTGGAACCTACCATTACTGTATATAAAGCAGAAATTTAAGGAAGAAACTTTAGTAGATTATAAATTTTCACAACCATAATCACGTACGTGTGTTCTCCATCTTCTACACAAACACACACACAGACATTAACTACATTCACACACACAGTGAACTGTCTGTTATCAAAGCCAAGTGAACTATTCAGAACTTTATTCATTCTTCTGCACAAACATCAACTTTCAAATTCAAACATCAAACATTCTTAAACACCAAACAAGTATCAACAAAGAAAGTCCTTACAACATACACTTGTATTTCCCACACGGTACAAGGGAAATCACTTTTTACGACTTTATTGTCATTGTATATATATTTGTTTCAATATACATTTTACTTGTTGATCATTCAATCATCTCTTGTTCTTTTCTGTGTTTTCTTTGCAAATTGAACGTGGAGCGTTAATTTAAAAAACGCAACCTTCGACAAAAATCTTCTGATAATTTCTTACCAACTCCATTAGCGCCCCACAATCCGACAACATGTATTTATGAAGTTACATTATTAAATTTAGATTATAGATTCATTCAGATATACTACTTGTCGCTGGATCACGTGAGCTTTAAAAACATGACACCGATTTTTAACTTTTTTATAGCGTAAAAATATACGCTTTCGACAAGAATATTTATAAAAAACTTACCATATAACAAGGAGCCAAAACTAAGGAAGTTTAAGGAAAATTATGAAAAACCAAATCTTGACCTTACAGAAAAATCGGAAAAATAGGTCGGTGCCTAACCATTACACTATCTTAGAGTCGGCGAGTGTGTGAACCTTTACAAACAAAGTAAGGAAAGTGTGCCACTAGTAAAATTCAACAGAATCGCTAAATCAAGGTTAAAAACATTGCATGAGGTGCGATAAAAGTTTAGCGCCGGAAAAATTAAAAATTATCTGTATGCTATTTTTTTTACAAAGCCTATTGTAGAATTGCAAGGATACGCCTAAATATATTCAAAGCTAAAATGGCACTAAAAATTTATCTCCCTTTTAATATGATTACTAAATACCCGCATGAAAAAAAAATGAGTCATCTTTTTCAACTACAAACTTATCATATTCGGGAGAAATATTGGTAATAGATATTTTGTAAATGTTTGTCAGTCAAAGAAGAACGTTATTTGCTCTTATACAAGAGAGACTAGAGTGAAGGCCTGTTCAAAAATGTGGGTCCTTCCAAAAATGATGTACAACTTTATCGCGCGTTGGTTGATATTTCGATAGTCCTTCCTGTCCAGATTTCTGTAAAAGTATTGCAGGCTGCTTTCTCTACGCTTTATTTTGTAAGTAGAGGAAGCTTGAAGCCCGATCCTCTCCAACTGGGATTCTGTATACACTTGTTTGTTCAAAAGGAAAGGAATCCTCAACCAGTTTCAACTTGAATATCTTCTATTAAAAAAGTAATTCTGTTAAATTCTGAGATAATTATAAATATTCGGTATAGATAGTAAAGATTGCCCGTCAACAAATACTTTACACATGTCAAAATTTTTATCAACTCCTCAGATAAAGAGATGAAGCTGAGTTGTATCTTTGCAGTCTTTCACCCATTATTAGTGAATGAAAGCGAAGCTTTCTCGATCTCAGTTTTAATTGCTCTGCTAAGTTTGCAGTAGTCCATTCACAATAGCTTCCAACTGACTGGATGAGGGCAGCTACCAAACAGGTTGCGTCGGATAGGTAGTTCTCCCCAACTTCCGAAAGCCTGAAGGTACCCGCGCGATTGTTTGTCGTCATTCGTGCCTTGCGAAACACTATTTGAACTTTCAGCATCAAGAAGCCAATTGAGATAATTGGATATCGCTGGTAAGACAATGGCATCGTGAATAATGTCCAAATCGTAACACAATAACATTACCTCTGCCATTGCTTACAGTACCGGATGTTCCCAAGCGGACTCAATCGATATTTTTTGTTATTAAAATTCTAAACATAGCTTTTTAAAACAATAAGCCGAAGGACTATACAGTAATAGCGGTATCAAGAAATAAACCGTCCTTTTGACACACCATTTTTTTGAGGATCCAAAAGTTAAATACTATGTAACGTGTTTTGTCATTCAAAAGGATTTATTCACAATCAGTCTGAAGAATTCCTTTTGAAGGACGAAACAGCGAAGGATTTTCTTTCCATTTTATCATCCAATTATCCATCAATGCTGACATGGTTAAGCATCTTACCTCTCATGACCTCTGACAAGCAATATGGCTTCCATTTTGCCAGATCTACCGCTGATGTGTTAACGACCATTACTGAATATGTATATCAAACTGTTTTTGATCTAATCCAATCATACCTAACAAATAGTGAAATTAAGGTCTTTTTGAACGGTTTCGTTTCCAGATCCTTTCATACGAACGCGGGTGTCCCTCAAGGCTCTATATTGGGACATATGCTGTTTCTGATCTTCATTAATGATCTCCCTGATGTCATCAGTCCCCAAGTAGGCATTTACTCCTGTCTCAATAGCAAATCTAGCCGCTGCTCTATCAAAGGACATCCAATCATCCAAAACTGGGGCAGGAAATGGCTCATAAATTTTAATGCCTCCAAAATGAAACCGCTCTCATTTAGCCACCACAGAATTTTTCTTGTCTGTCATCAGCATGGATGAGGCTAGAGTCATGGAGAGCATCACACTGCGTCTTCTTGGACTCATATTCTCAAATGACTTGAAGTGGAACGACTATATTGAATCAATAGCTGTATCTACTGCAAGGAAAGTTAGGTCAATGTGTCGTGTCCATCTTGCACATTTACAAATCTACCATTCGTCCGTGCATTGAATACTGTTGCCATATCTGGTCAGGTGCTCCCGCTACTCATCTCGAGGTTACATTGAAGAAAGATCTTCAATGTAATCGATCCTGACTTGGTATGTCGATTTCAGCCAGTTTCTCACAGATGTGATGTGGCTTCTCTCTGTCTTTTCTACAAATATTCTCATGGCAACTGCTCTGACGAGCTTTTTTCCCCCTGATGCCAGGTCTGCGTGTGCTAAACGTGCTACTAGATTAGCATCTAGGTCCTATCCTTTTACTGTTGAATTAGGTAAATGTAACCACCGCTTCTACTCCAACAGCTTCTACTCCAACAGCTTCTTTTCTCACACTTCCCGCCTGTTTCCTTGCTTCCCTGATAACTACAATCTTCAAAGATTTAAATGTAATGTCAGTCGCCATCTTCTATCTTCTTGAACACCGTTTAGCTTTCATCTTTTTTCATACTCATGATTCATATATATATATATATATATATATATATATATATATATATATATAATGAATTGAGCACTATAACTGTCTGTCATTTGTTTATATTCGTAAAAATAATACGGTAGAATTTCCCTTGCCTTCTGCCGTGCGCTGATAGCTCAGGGGTAGAATCCGACTGATGCCAAATCGGTCAGCTTTCGATCCCGGCTTGAAGTAATCGGGTGTCTAGAAACACTGATGAGCTGTGATACAGCGAACAGGCCTGCATGTGGATGACAAAATATATATTACCTATAGTATCTGTTTTTTTTTAATAGAATCATATGAGTTCGCTATAGTTTGCATCACTTGCATGAAAAAGACACCGACAATCTTCATTTATCTGGTAAATTTAAATTTTACTCAGTAACTTTTGCATCCAAGTAGTTCAGAAAATATTTCTGTTTGACTTTTACAAAAATTTGCAAAGCCATAAACAAATAATATGAAAGAAAATGAAAATATTCAGTTATACAATGACCCCGGTAAATTGCGCAGTACAATAAAATGAGATCATATATACGATCTTTACACCGTTTAAAAAGACGATCCATTGACCATCTTCTCAGGAATGAGTAATTATTCATGGACGGACACACCTTTCTCAATCTTCAACGCGTTACCTGCTTACGGACCCGTAAATATATCACCTTGAAAATTTGGATATCATTATTTGCTCTTTTCTAAAAAAAACATTTTAATAATTAATTTATACGTAAATAATTTAAAATTTTTATAAATAATAAATAATAATTAATAATAATAAGTAATTTAAAATTTTATAAATAAATTTACGTTTAAATAATATTATTTATTTTTATAAATCTTATATATAAAGTGCAGTGTAGGTGTGTTTGTGCGTGTGTGTGTTCAAGAAACTCCTCCGCTCCCACTGGTCCGATTTCAATGATTCATACTCATTCAAAAGCCCTAGATTTTCGTTGAGCTCAGATTCAGGTTTGCCAGATTATGCGAGGTTAAAAATATATATCAATATATTATACTAGCCATTATCGTTGCTTTCATGGTTCAAGGGGAGTAACTTTATTTTTTGTAGCCAAAATTGCAGCTAGCTTAAAAGACGCATTATTGGTCGGCATTCAAGTTAGCTCCTGTGGAGGACTCTTGATTTGGCCATTATCACAATAGCTAGAGAGGTGTAGAAAGGATAGGCATCAATAAACTACAGAAGAACTCAAAATTGATCGCTGCATTTAAATATTGAATTAATGTTTAAGCTTACCTTTTAAAGGTTCAAGGATAATTCTCTGCTGCTACTTAATTTGAAGACGATTTGATGTACGTAGGTCCTTACTTTCCGCACAAACAATTATTTTTATTTCATATGTGACAGAAGAGGGGAACAAGTTATAAGATAAAATTAATATAGTGAAAACATGGGAAAATATAAATTATAATTAGTTATACTTTCAACATTTGAAGAGTTAGAGAAACATAAAAGCTAATTAAGAAAAACCTATATTATGGAATCTATATGAATAAATGCGAAATTGGAGCTCAATTCTCCCACGAATTCTGAGATTAAAAAGCCCCAGCTTTACTTTATAGAAATTTGGTATTTAATTTTGGTATTTAATTTTGGTATTTAATTGACACGAAGCCCCCCACCCCCATGAAGTCGCATTGTGGCACAAGGTCGGGTTAATGTGGGGAGCCCGAGCGCGTAGATCCGGGCTATGAACAAGAATGGCTCTGATCCCTCTCTCTGGTGCAATGAAAGGGCGCGCCCTCGAGAGCTGCTGTTCTCCAGGGCCGGCACCCCTCAGTATAATTTTCCTCAGTTACAACTAGGTCCTTCGACGGAGCCAGCCCTGAGCGCACTCTGCCCAAAGACAGAGACGCAACTGAGAGATGATAAATAAACGTGTTACAAACTACTCAAGAGTAATTTGTATTTACACACACCTCCCCAACACGAGGTCAGGTTGTGACACAAGGTCGGTTTAATGTGGGGAGCTCGAGCGTGTACACCCGGGCTAGGAACAAAATTTGCTGGTTTAAACTTAGGGCGTTTACTCAAACATGGGCATCCGCAAAATGGTTGGAAATAATGTCGAATAAGAATCCATTATTATATATATATATATATATATATATATATATATATATATATATCAGAAAATGGATTGAAATTTTGCAGTTTTCTTTTACAAATATCACTGGAAAATGCAGAATGTTTTTGTTGTAATTTAATCATTTCATTTTGTTTGGTTCTTTTGAAAAATCCAAACGTAACAAGTTTTTTTTCAATTTGACATTTTAGTAAAATCTAATTTGGAAAATTTGGAAATTAAATTAAATTTGAAAAAAAAATCCGTTCTAGGGCATTTTATTCTGTAGTGATTTTAGAGATTTGCCTTCCTTCAAATTTCTTTAAATGCAATAATTATCTCTATTTAAAAAAGGAAGTGAAAATGCGAAAAAATAATTTTACTGCAGTCGGTACATATGTTAACAAGCGTTTTTCTTTTTATAATTAGGAAAACTTGCGAACGCTTCTTCGAAAAATAAACAAAAACAAGGTTTCGTTTTGTGTACTTTTGCCTCCACACATAATCGGCCTAATTCACGAGAGCAAAATGTAATCTGTATAATTTCACTATTTGGGATTCATTCACTTTATGATGAAGTTCATAGCTTAAAAGGCAAGCAAAATATTGGCAGAAAGCAAACAATCACTTTTTTATCAAAGAATTTTACTTCCACTCGGGTTTGTACACGATGTCTAAACAGAGAAGTGATTTCTTTCTGATTCCGGTCAGTATAAACCATTTTGGCTAGTTTTCTCTTGTTTTTTAAAAATATCCAATTCTTATGATTGGTGATACTCTTTCTTTATTTTGGTTGCCAATTCTGCGAAAGGTAGTCAGTGTAATATCGAAAAATTTTTTTTTATCTTTTACTTGTCAGATGACAACTGCTTAACTTTTTTAGAGGGAGCCACGAGACATAAAATGAACAGATTATGTTGCACGTTTAAAAGAAAATGAAGCGAACTCATTGAAAGAAGTTAATTTATTAAAATATTGGATAATTATTAATCATAACATGTTTTTCGAAGACGAGGTAGAAGCAAAACAGATTAAAAATTTAAAAAATGTAATACGTTTTCGGGTGGTCTGGACCTCGTATAGAGGTATGAACTAATCAGAGCACATTGACAGACATATCATTGAAAGATTAAAGAATGAACTGTCGAAAACAGTAGGCGGTTGGAAGGGCAGGTGGAAACATCCATTAGTTTAGTAAATAGATTGTCAATGTTGTTGAAATTCAGATAAATGTGAGAGATGAACATTGGTTGGGAGTTCAGTGAAGTAAGAATCTCTTACAAGGCGTTATCTTTTAGTGGGTAGGCGTTATATAAACTATAAATTCCATCCATGTATATCGCATTTGTATGGCTGTTTGCATCTGTGTCTTTGCCTCTAATTTCCGGCAAATGTTGTTTTTGTTCTAGTCAAATATATGTGTGTATAAGTATTTAATACATAATTTATATACATACATGCGTAAGCATACACACATACATAAGATTTCCGTCGAAGATACACATATATAAAGTTCAATAGACGAAACGCTTCGACTAAGATAAGCTTTTTTTAAAACTTTATTTGTGTGTGTGCGTGTATATATATATATATATATATATATATATATATATATATATATATATATATATATATATATATATATATCATATGATATGTAACCCCGCAAAATTACCCTATACAGATGGCCATTTCATCCATTGTTTGGGTTTCATTGACATATTCACTTATATGCTCTATAATAAAAATTATATTGAGCTTTCTTTTGCATATCAGTTTTAATATTTCATATTGATATGATCTACTTGGATTACTTACCTACGGATTCTTTTATCTATATATATATATATATATATATATATATATATATATATATATATATATATATTATAATCATTTTTAAAAAAATATGATTCCTTCGCAACATAAGAGTTCTCATGTTTCAAAAACAAGAGCCGAAACCCTCAATATAATTATTAAAATTAAATTGAATTAAGGTATAAAGCCCTGTTTCATCATCAAGCGAAAATTTTGGAATAAAAAAATTCCAAAATTTTCGCTTGAGGATTCTGTAGGAAGTTGATATATATATATATATATATATATATATATATATATATATATATATATATATATATATATATATAAAATTCCTACAGAATTAAGCATCCTATGCGGGAATATGTGTGTGCGCGTGCTATGCGCTTTAAGTAACTATTTTGTTTGGAGCATCAAATGCTGTCGAAGTTGAACAGGCACTTCAAATAATAATTCAATCTTATATTTTAGAAAGAGTTAAGCGAAATCGCTTAATATATAATACATCAAAAAGTTAGTTTAAGGATATCTTTATATCACATGCACTGCGTCTATGTCGTTATTCCAAATCATGTCGTCTAGGAATTGAAAGCAAATGGATTTTTATTCACAAGTGCAAATTAAGAGGAAAAAATTGTAGCCGAAAACATTATACACTGTGACTGTAATTAAAAATATTTGAACCGAATATACCAGGAAAATATCCCAAATTTAATTTTGTTGTGTTAAGAAACACGAATTTTTTAAAACACGAATCGCTACTGAACTCGGAAAAGTAGTTTTAGGTAGATAAATGTTGGTAAGTCTTTTACCCTGTGTGTGTGTGTGTGTGTGCGAGAGAGAGAGAGAGAGAGAGAGAGAGAGAGAGAGAGAGAGAGAGAGAGAGAGAGAGAGAGAGAGAGAGAGAGAGAGCATTACGACGTCCCTTTTCGGGTGTAACAGCAAATAACTGGGTCTCTCGGCTCTCTTTACGGGCCATTTATCTATTTTTAGTCAGCTCTAACGAGCTTTTCCAGGTGTCGTCTCTGGTCACACACCACGGACAGAAATTTCCTCGATTCATCTTGAAACCTCCCAGACATACATATAGCCTGACACCACGAAAAAACATCCCAAAGATTTATCTTGTAAAAAAGTGCATGCGTCAGTTGAGCTTTGAGTTCTGATTATATAACTTGTC
Source organism: Acanthosepion esculentum (assembly GCA_964036315.1). NCBI lineage: Eukaryota > Metazoa > Mollusca > Cephalopoda > Sepiida > Sepiidae > Acanthosepion > Acanthosepion esculentum. The sequence continues at coordinate 39,668,311 of OZ038502.1, forward strand.
GAGGAAACCCGATGATGAATATACTGAAGAGTCGAAAATTATGGAGCTCATGCAAACGCACATTACTTAAAAAGGATTTGCAGGAAATTAAGAAATATTACGTTAAGGTTTCTGGTTGAGAATAAAAAAAAATGATAATATTTAGGCTAGACTGTTCTGTTTTCTACTTTGTCGTCAATTCCACACGTTTCTTTTTCATAATTTTCCTTTAAAAAGCCAATAAAGCATTATAGTTTTGCATTTAGATGCTTCCCAAAAAGGGGAGTACCTAAATTTTAAAATGAATTTTTTAAAATGAAAAATCTTGAAGATTTTAGCTTTAGATTCAAAGCTAATGTATTAAATTTACTTTACCCAGTATTCAAAATACGGTGAATTTCATACCGAATTTATATTGACTGAAATCAATTTTTATTTTTGTTTTCAGTAAAATCAACAAATTTAACCATTTTGGAGACATTTGTAAACAAAAGTTAGTTCTCCGATTTAGAAATCTTGCAAAAGTAAAACATTTACTTAATTTAATTTGAAACAAACATTACTTACTTTTAGCGTAAAAAACATAGTCGAAAAGCATTTTTAACCACAGGGCCTTGTTTTTGAAGTGCTGGTCAATTTATTGACAGCTTAACATTTGGAAAAATTATATAAGTGACATGAATTTTACGAATTCTAAATGTTTTTGAATATTTTTTTTAACTACCCAGTAATTTTTATGTATTTTAGTCTATTGAAAAAATAATTAATAATAAAATTTAAAATACTATAAAAATTTCATGAACTACTTTTAAAATTTCATAACAGATAGTATAAAAATTAATAAATAAAATACCTTAACATTTATTAAATAAAAGAGGTGCCTATAATTATTATCAAATGTTTCATAATATCTATAATGTTTTATCGAATTTTACATACTTTGGCTTCAAATTTACTTTCGTTATTGCTTTTACTTTCTGATAATGCCGTATATGAATATTCGTATCTGCAAAGATCGGCACATTTATACGCATACAAAAAATGAAAATAATTTTTAAAATTCTGGCTCCTTAAATAGTAGGAAGATTTACCATTTATGATTAGCAAATATAGTTTTTACTTAATAACAATATAACCTAACCGTTACACCATTGAAACAGAATTTTAAAATAAATTAGTCTTATTACTTGATTACATTTGGGCACAATTTTATATGCAGTGATTTTGTAATTTCCTTCTCATATGATTAATGAGCATCGAAACAAGATTATATGACAAACAAGCAGGAAATTATATATATATATATATATATATATATATATATATATATATATATATATATATTGCAATGAACATATATATATTGCACTGAATATATATATATATATATATATATATATGAATATATATATATACATTGCAATTAAAATATATATATATATATATGCTCTATAATATTGCAATTAATTTTATTAACCTCAGAATCAATGTTTCGTCAGCTGATAGCCTTTCGTTTCTTGAGTCGATAAACTAATGTTTAGCATTAAGGATTCTGTGAATCACCGAATTACACATTTGAAATTTTGGACACTTCCTACATTTAGATGAACGTTAGGGTAACAAAAATTGTCCACTTTCTCTTTGAACTCTTCTTGAAGAAAACCTTGTTAACACTCTTCATTCATAAACAATAGAAAAATAATTTTCTAAATTTAAACAAGAAAACTCCAAGCGCCTTGTTCCTTTTCATGAAATTTGATAGGTTTATGCTTCTAACCAGGCAGATTTTAATATGCCGATTCCATTTAGACTTTGTTTTCTTCTAAATTCGAACATTCCATTGTTCCAATCTTTATTGCTTCAGTTTCTATTCATTCTGTTTATAGATAAAATCACAAGGACTGAACAAGTTATTTTATATTGGCGTCGATCCTGTTACTATTGCAAATCAATTGCCGAGTAATTTGCATCAATTTCACGCTAGGAACTCTGCAACCACAATTAAAAATATATGTTAAGGAAATGAAAGAATGAACTTGAAATGCAAATATGATACGTACGTGATCCAAATGTGACATATATTAAAATGTTCATCATTTTTATGCATTTTATTGATTCATTAAGGATAATTTTTAATCATTTTGTAATCTAAGACTAAATCTCTTCTCGATCTTGCAATTAATATGCTGGCGATAAACTCTGAATTGATTTTTAAGATCTTTTATTGTCTTCGTAAAATAAATGATTCTAATTAGTCTGGTTTGTTACTTTCTAAAGTAACATCAGAAATTTTAAGAGTAAGTTTTAATATCTATAACTGGGCAGTGTATAATCCTTTTTCATTCTATTCTTTAACCGCTTCAGTAGCAGATTTTGTACAACATGGTCACTCTCTTTCAATAGTCGCATCATGGCCTTTAGTCGATTTACTCCATGAAGTTTTTGTTTTATGTAGTGATTAATTTGATTAACGTTTAATAGAAATAATAGCTTGAAACATAATTTCTTTTATGAAATACCATGCAGTGATTACTTTGAGATAAACGACAATTATCATAGAAATAGTGGCGATTTGTTGTAAAAGAAAAACAATTTTTGTAATTTCAATTATTATGTTAAATTCACCGAGTTCTACCTTCAAATATGTAAGTTATTCTCAGTTTTTAGGTTTTATCTCGCCGCTAACGCTAATTATAATTTTTGTTTTACAAATTTTGATATTAAAAATGTTTGAGTGTCTTTTAATTAATGCATAAAGAAACAAAGAAAAAGTCAAATCACTATTTTATTTTTATTTCCAGTTCCACTTTTCAATCAGTATAATCCAATTTTATTTAATTTCGTAAACGGTAAAATAAAAAAAAACAAAAGAATAGAAATTATTTTGTATTTGTTGTTTCTGTTAGAAATTTGCATTTTTTAAACTGTAATAGAAATTGCTTCTTTGTTTGCAAACAAAGAAGCAATTTCTATTACATTTTAAAAAATGCAAATTTCTAATAGAAAGCAGTTCCTTATTAACTGCAAATTATTTAGGATAAACCTACATGAATCATTGAAATTCTATAACTTATTAAAAAGTGCTTTGCATGAAGCAGTTCGAAATGAAGCAGGAGGATAAGTTTTATTCAAATATTGCATAAAATCTCCCTTTGAAAAATTACATTTATTCTCGAATTCAATTGTTTATTACGAAGCACTTTGTCGCAGGAAATAGCTTCCGTTTTTCTTTTAGAAGTTTATATCTTGTGCCGAGAGTGAATTTAGGTTTTTTAAATAAGTCTGTTCATTTCGAAGATCAAGATGCAAGTTCGAAAGAATCAGTGTATAAAAATCATTTTAGTAAAGATATTTCTGTCATTTTAATACTTAACTGCATAATCCGGTATAAATTAAAGTATATAGTTGTAGACATGCGTGAAAATTTGATTGGCAGACATAAAATTAGTGGGATAAAAAAGAAAAAGAAAACACAATCGGAAACAACAACAACAACAAAACAAGAACATGTATAGCCAAATTCGTAGACATATAAGCCCCTCATAAATTATGAAATAAAAAAGTAGCATAGCTGAAGCTTCTCGTTGAAAATTCTAAAAGGTGAGAACTTGGGGAAAACAAGTAAATAAAAAAAAATAATTTGTTAGTTGTATCTTCCGGTTGTGAATCTGGTAAATGTTTTGCAGGTCCGCGCCCCTTGAACGTGCATTTCATCAGGCAGACATTCTGCTTTGATTTCTCTTTTGGTTGAAAGACATTATGGCACATTTAAACAAAAATATGTTGCAAAAAACTAGAAGGAATCTGGATTTAATTTTTCTTTGTAATTTTCTTTTTACCTATTATTTTTAGCAAAGCTAGATGCAGAAGAATTCATTTTATGAATTCACAAATTATTTCATTATGCCCTAACTTTGTTCATTTACTTTTTTTTTTGTACAAATAAAGTTAATTAATATTGACAAGACTATAATCACAATAGCTTATTTTGTCAGTAATACAACGAAAGAAATAACGGAATGTTTTTTTAATTCAGTATGCTGGATTTTTCTTTTAACGAAGACAAATGTTAAAAACCGTGGTTTAATTACAAGCTTAATTATACATAAACATGTATTAATGGATAAAATGAAAAAATTAATGAACTATAACTCGAAAAGATCCATACAAACATACAGAGGTCGTATTTACTTTTTTATATTTTTATTTTAATGAAATAAAGATCACATTCAATTCCTACATAAAGAGTAAATTTAAATAGCGTAAATTTAAATATAAAATCTTTTCAATTGTAATTTTTTCAAACGTTTAAAGGGAAAAGACGAACCTTTTCTATGTCCAAATAAATAATTAATATGAAAAGTACTGAACATTTTGGCACGCGAATACACTTTTCCTCTCTGTTGTTGCACATCTATGAACTTGGACCTTTTGTTAAAGTAGTTAAATTATTACTCGATGCAGATCGAGTTGTAATTTAACTAATTGTAATTCAAGTGGCTACAATTGTTTGTGTGCGTAAGGTTTTAGATTTAATGTAGAATTTGTCCTACGAAAAGATGTTGAACAGTTTTCAACCCGACATTACGTCAGATTTTACGTAGTGGTCAAGCTGCAAACTTTTCGGCACATCTTTGTATATTTAAAGCTTTAAAAACACATACAAGCACACATGCATGCACACACATATGCATGCACAGATGCATGTATACGAACATTCACATAAACATAGTTATATGCTTAATTGATAACTCTTGATTCACTAAAGGTTATTTTCATTTTCAACATTAAACTTATTGAGCAACTTATTCACTGTTTTTCTCAAATATATCGCACGATTTTTAAAGTAGCTTCATAATTTCACTTCTTTTAAAATCTTTCTCGATGTTTTTGGTTATCTTCCAGAGAAGTGAAATTTTATTTTCACTTCGAGAATTTTGTAAAGACTGAAAGTTAAATATCAGTTGAACACGGCAAATTAGCGAAAATGTGCCAGTCATGCTGCAACAGTATTTTCCTAGCCACGAAAGAAACATGTACTCGAGTATTATCCTGATGTATTTTCTCTGAATTCCGGGCGTCTTGTATCGACTGCTGTTTTTAGTTAGTTTAATTAGGAACCGTACTTATTCGAATCAATCATTTACTTCTCATCACCTTTTTTGTATGAAGACCAGCGTTTTGTGCTGTTAGTGGTGGTTCATTTCGCCTGTCTTATGATTTCATGCGCTTTATGTTGCTATAAAACAATAATTTTTCATAAATCATTCCAATTTGTTTTAAGACAATTTAAAAAAAAAGAAGTCACGCATTCAAAAGATAAAAATAACTCCGTTCGTGCAAAAAAAAAAAAAATTCAACAGTTGATTTGAATCTTTTTTTTTGGGGGGGGGTTGATTATCTTTGTATTCATGTCATATTGATTATTCTCAAGTAATAATTTAATTTGATTGTTATTAATCTCAACTGATCTACCTGAACTTCAACGATTTCAACGAGAAATCTTCAGCATCAAACTTCGCTGAGCATTTCTGGTACGTTCGATCATACACTGTACCTTCTTATTGTATTATTAGTAAATGATTAGTATATAAAAATTAGACGAGCAAATGCTGAAAACTTCTCGGTCAAGATGGGATTCCATAAAAAAGGTTAATGTTCCGTCATATCTCTTTAGTGGCGGTGATCCATGAAGGTAGATTTAGTACAAAAATCCAATGAGTTCGATATTTGAGAAGATTGAAGACAAGTATTGCTCTGAAGAGAATATAAGGGCGATTGAAGTTTTGTTTTCAATGATGCTATGAGTTCATTTATGGAATAGGATTGAAAGATTATGTGCAAAATATAACCGGAAGTGTTACACATCCATCAACATTTATTTAAGTACATTTGAAAGGACGAAATTTGGCTTCTTTATTCTGATGGAATATAAGTTCAGTCTCCTGCCACGAGAAGCAGGTGCGTAAATAGGAAAATATGTAAGGATCTTGCAGAAAATTATTCTGTAGTTCTGTTCTGATTCTCTAAGGAGATATGGAAAACGGTCATCCAAACAGGACGAATATAAGAAAATAAATTTATTCTTGATATAATTATGAGGATTGGAGAACTATGCCAAAATAACAATCAACAAAGAAAGACACGTAGACAGTGTGGAAATTATTCAAAAGTTTTCTGACTCATGAACTGAAATTTAGTGAAGTAGCGCATTTCAGGCATTTTTTTTGTTTACTTGCAATCTGTTTCCTTTTCTGTTCGACAATACGTTTAAGAGATAAATCAGCTGAGTGCTTTTTTGTAGAAGTCTTCTTTAAATGCAAATATACTCAAATGAGAAGCTATTTAACTATATGTACAGCGTCGTATAACCATTTCATGTTGATGGATTAAAATTTAAAGTGTATGAGTAGAGCGTGACAATAAATATGACATAGAAATGGATAGGTATGTTGTATCTAACTTAGCCCAGAGTAGGTATTTTAGTGACCGAATCTTTTATGCATACCTTGTTGGGTGATACAGAGAAAAGATATATCAATAACTATTTTCTCGAAAATACGTTCTAAGTCATTTAGCAAAAAAGAACTTAAGCAAACTCGAATTTTCGAAAACCTTATTAATTGCTTATCAAAATTACGTTTTTGAAAAGCTTATTAATTGTTAATCAGATATACAAAACATTCTAAGAATTCTCAAAGTTACACTAACAAAAGACAAAACTGAACAAATGTGACTTTGTAATGTATTTCCTTTTTCTTCTTATATAAAACTGACACCTTCTTTCTGATAGTTTATACAGAAAATATATTGATCAATAAGTCCAGCTTCTTTCTAATAACTCCACTGCCTTAACCGGGTATTGAACTCACACCATTGGAAAATTCGTAAACTTAAGGAATCAGCACATATGCTAGGCCACAAAAATCTCCTGAGCCGACCAAGCATAGAAATAAATACAATATGGGAACCAGTAATAAGGCGTGCCAGAGAAAAACGATAATAACAACAATGCAATATGAGCTCTGGCAAAAAACATAAAATGATAACAGCAAAAATTGCAATATGAGCACTGGTAAAAATAGTTACTGAAGACATTAAGTGTATAATACCCAGAAATTCATACACAGATGTCCTCAAGGACACATGGCACAGTGGATAGAGGCGTTGGTTAGATCCAGTGACTGGAACCAAAGAGTCTGAGTTCAATACCCGGTTAAGGCAGTGGAGAACTTTTGGAGAGAAAATTAACAGGAGATAACTGATATCCATTAAACATGGCACATGGAACTAGAACAGTCTACTCCAGTGAGCGAAATAAAGGGTTCAGTTCGACATTCCAACCACCTGAAGAAGGCCGGAGCATACAACGTCCGAAATGTTGTAATAAATATGGTGACAAAGATGAGGACAATAGTCCGAATAATGTGAATAATGCTATTTGAAGACAATGGTTTTCGTCATTATGTTAGATAAAATATTTTAATCAGGATGTATGTGTGCATAAAAATGCATGAACTATTAATAAATTTTATCTCATTATATTTACAAATACGAGAAGACAGAAGATTTTATACTTATGTTAGGAATTATGGTATAAATCAGAGTTGCTTCAGTATTGAGAATAATATCACAGAAATTCGACTTTCAAAAGCAAAAAAACAATGATATTAGTTTTTGATAAATAATATTTTTGATAAATAACCGATCGGAAGGTTTTTGCTCTAGTTAAAAAATTAAGCAAATGTAAGAAGTTCCACCTTATTTGATCTGCTAAAAGCATAGTTACCTTGATTTCTGATTTCCTCGCGAGCAAATTTTGACTTTTAAAGAGGTCATTGTTTAATAATCGATCACAGGTTCGACGAAAGAAAAGGAGAGAGAAAAAAGATCTCAATTCATGATGTAGAAATTCGACAGACGAGAATTTTCTGATTCTAATTTATAAGCAATCTTAGACAAAATTAACACTTAAATTCACCAGAAGGTGTATTGTGTCGATAATTTAGTTTCTAAAACTCTTTACTAAACATGGCTACATTTTTAGCCTCTGAAACACAATCCAGCTAACCTTTCCTCGGCCCGTTTAACGCCGGACATGGCAAATGTGGCCAGGTCGTACATTTAGACCACGTGATCATACGGCTCCTGCATCTCCTCCGTTGTACGTTTCCGGCCCTAACATGAGGCTGGTATTGTAATTAACGGATCTTTCCTTGTTGGGCGCCACCGTTGCAAATGTCAACACGTCCCGATTGAATACGCGCTGGTTGGACGGGCGACTACATAATCTGCCATTTCCTTCCAACTTGCTCTGATTTCGCTTCTGTGTGGAGCTACAAAGTACAGAGTAGCTTGGCGATTGATTGCTGCTTATCAGCCACCAACTACTAACGAACCAAGTAAATATATATATATATATATATATATATATATATATATATATATATATATATATATATATATATATATATGTATATATATATATAATGTTTGTGTGTGTGTGTATGTGTGGGTACATATATATATATATATATATATATATATGAATACATGTTTATCTGTGTGCGAGCCTAAATATGTGCATGTTATAAGCGTGTCTAGATGACATCCCATCGTCTGTGAGCGTGTGTATCCATCCAAGCGGCCGATATTAAATACACTGCTTGATAATCGCATTTGGAGGTTACAACCATATCCAACTGATATTACCGATTTTTGCCTAGTTTAAATTACCTGGATTGTAAAGATAGTCATTGATACTAAGAATAAAACAGTGGCATTAATAAAGGACTTCATCGTCATATCCTGTAAACAAGCAAACAACTCGCAAATAAAGTATCTCGACCAACATACAGGAATCAATCACCACGACATAAATCAGTTAAGGATTTTGAAAGATAAGATTCATGAAAAGTTAGAGTGATAATGTTTAAAAGGAAAATAACAACAGCACTTACTGAGTGTGTTTTGTTTATAGTACGTTTTTAAATGAGAAATTTGATCTAAAAATAAAAAATTAATGCAATGCAGATGATATCGATATGATTAAAATCAAACAGAGTATCTCATAAAAACAAAACTGGGATTATTCTAAGCATTTATTCTTTATGGAAAGTGTCTATATTTGTGTCTATATTTGTATATTTTTAAATGGATTGCCAGTCGACTGGAATTCGACTGGAATTCGAAATCAGAGAGCCGAGTTCGATTTCCAGTCGAAACCATTACATTCACTTTGGGATATGTATGAATCCTCTTCTTCTAAGCTATGGGTAAATAGCAGGAGAGACCAGGCTCTGTAGCCTAGGATGGCAACTAGCCTACCGCAGAAAGAAATGGCAACTTACTGCAGGAAAAAATCTGCCTCATCAGTCATTTATGGTAAGATACATGATCGCCTACGCGTGTATCACGCATGGCACATAACTGGTTGAAACAATGAGGATTATTTTATATAATAGAGCGTCGTTTTTGTTTTGAACAACTAAAATCCAAGAGAAATTTCCAGTTTTTACTTTGACTCTTCCTCTGCAAATAAATTAATGGCAATATGTAATGCATCGCTGGTTTTCTGTTGACTACTCAACATTTTTTAATTTTTAAGTGGATGATGAATTTGACCAGTGGAGAGTGCTAGATCGTTGTCGACTATCCCGACATTACAAACAAAGTTTGAGAATAAAATGATTTTAAAAGCACAAAATTGAGATGGGAACCTTTAGAAATTGGCATCAAAACAGCTAGTAAATGTCAACAGGAAAAGGCAGATAGATTATAAATTTGTTTGGTGCATCACTGTCATGTCAGCATTACCAAGACTGCAATCACTAGGGTCACCATCGCCTATACCCACAATACAATTATCAACGATGTTACGGCCAGCACACCTTTTTTTTTACTTCTCGTCTTCATTCGTTTTACAATTAGTCACTTTTGGTTGTTTATATTGTCGATGTTAACATTAATCAAAATTAATGTTAATCAGCATTGTCAATATTATTGTTGATATACAACTGTTATTATCGACAATATTATATTCATTATTATTTATTATTTTATGACAACATCCTGACAAAAGTCTTGCCTAAAAACAACCGCTTTAACGTTTCAATGCTTGTTTCTTTACATAAATAAAGCCCAATTAGAAAACTTATGAAACATAGAAATCCGATGCTGGCATGCTTGTTTTTTTTAAAATTATACTATCAGTACAGATAGAAACATTACGATAACAACTGAAATTAAATTGAAACATTATGAGGAAAATTTGGAATAGCTCTTAATTTCAACTACTATCCGAAAAATAAGGAACGTTTATTTCTCAATTGTTATTAATATTGCTTGAAACTTGTGTCCTAGTTTTGTAGGTGTTTTGTTGTTTTAAGATTGAATAAGATTGAATAATCGTGGGAAGTGGATTTGTATTCTGATTTGAAATCGGCATAAGCTTCTTTTGAAGTGTATGGTAACGAGCTGTCTTGATTATTTTTGATCTTATGATTATTGGTTTTTAAATAAATGCACCACTAGTTATCAGGGTTTTGAACAGTTTAAACGATTCTTTATTTTATCGTATCTCAATTTAAAATATAAAATATTTAAAAATAACACTATTTTTCAAAGAACGAGTTTTCTCAAATTAATTCGTCGCTTATTGTAATGTATGTCTGTGTCTGTAAAGTTTCAGAATATAATAAAACGTTTTAGAAATGCGTAAATATTGAAACGGTTACAGTCCGTTTGCCAACATGTATTAAAAATAGTTTTAGATAAAGTTTTTAAAATAAACTCGATTAAAAAAAAAGTGAAAAACATTTTTCTTGAACTTGGTAATTTACATGCACTCAAAGTGCGTGCTACTGAATTTAAAAAAAAAAAAAATTTGAAATATTCAAAAGAACCCCCACAAAATACATCTGCATGTTTTTTTTCTCTTTATATTTTTAGCTTTACATTTCAGTTCGAGAATTTTTAAAAATAATTTATGGATACTGAAAATAACCAATAGGTCACCGTTAAAAATAATATTTCCTACAATTCTTTATATTATTAAAATGCTACTGTAATGAATTTTTGAACCCATCTTAAAATACCAAGACCCATGTTAGAATGCCAAAAAATGTCCCAAGACCATCAGCTGTATTACTACACATATCAATCGAAAAGTCATTCTTCATTCGCAGAATGTTTGAACCAGACTTAGCGTTCTCGTGAGTTCAGACGATTTTTCCAGAATAAAAACTAACCCGTGAAATTGTCTGAAAATTTATAGCATTTCTTAACAATTTGTTTTCATGAGAATTCAAATGGAAAGAAATTTCCTTCAAACTTCGTAACCATAATTCGCATAATCGTTTTAACGAACGAAATTTTATGGAAAATGGAAACAAAAAGGACACTTATATTTAAGGAAGCGATAGTTGAAATTTCTAGGGCACATTATGAGGAAGGAGGGCTTGGAAAATTTCATACTTACAGGACATATTGAAGGCAAGAGGGAGAGAGGAAAATAGCGCATAACCTGCCTAGCGAGTAAATGGATGGCAGAACAGATGTTAGGAGAGATAACAAAAAGACAAAATTTATTAAGAGCTACAAAAGACAGGAAATTGTGGAGAGCCATGATTGCCTACGTCCCGAAGAAACACGACACATAGAAGAAAACGATTAATACTTAATTGGGGTATTGAAAAGGTTTAAGACACCTTTATGATTTCATTTCATACTAGTAGATACCAATTTGATGATGCTCTTCAACATAATCTTCTTCAAGGAGGATTATTTTAAACCCTAGGAAACTTTTTTTTTTAAATTTGTGTATTTGATTCAGAAACGGATGTTTTTTTCCCACTTCATTACAAATATACGGGAAAAACCGGTCCAAGTAAAAGTGAAAAGATTTATGACAATAAAAGTCTATGATACTAATGCTCTGATAGCCAAATACTATTAATACAACTTGCACAAAATTTGATTTCAGAAAAGTGAATTTGTTCAGGCCAAGTTAAATGGTAATTTTTTTTAAAAATTAAAGTAGTTTTGATCAATATAAAAGGATTAACTTAGTGCTGCAAAATGCTAAGGATCTACTTACGGTCATTTTTGTCAGAGTTTACAGAATAAGTAAAATAAGGAATAAAGGTACCAAAGTAAGTTTTTAAGCTAATAAAATGTTCTACGTCTGTGTCGAGTGATGCAATTAAAG
>OZ038502.1:39687997-39737997 GCA_964036315.1 Acanthosepion esculentum
TTTTAAAAATTTGCAAATTTGTTGTGAAGATTTCAGATTTCTATTTAATGGATGTAATTATTGTGCCTAGAAGGTTTACAATTTTTGAGAAAATTAAAAGATCTGTCGCAGATACTCAATGTAAGCATAAATAAAATAAAATTCGAGCAATTCGCAGACACATTTGTATAAGACTTTGAAAATATGATAAATGACAATTAATTCTTGATATCTTGGAATAAAGAATCAGTAACAGTTGTATGCTTATGGAATGTATTTATCAGCAATTTCTTATTTTTCAAACTTTATAGTTATCAACGTTATATGTTTATTCTGAGAATTCTATTTTAATAAATTTTATTTTACAATTTGTATATATATATAAAATAAAAAAGTGATTATCACTAAACAGTATCAGACATCCCTGTTTTTCAGGATACACGTAGCTTAATGCCATTTTAGTTTTCCATACAACTTTCATTTCCAGGGTCGCCTGTTGACAGTTGATGCGACCCACAATTCAACCGCATCTTTTCCCTTCCCGCTGCCATCCTCACCAAATGAGAACAAGTGTCTGTCAATGGATGATGTCGGAAACTAGATTTCCTTTCCATTCATAAAATGTGTTGATACCATGAACTCCCAGCATTGATTACAGCACATACACACGTACGCGTGTTCACGCTCATAAGCTCCTCTTTGCTATAACCAAATCTCTCATAGGCGGAGTTCCCAATTCACACAGACAAACATTTTTACTTTGTTATCAAAACTTGTTAAATCTTTGATTATGTGTGAAATACGGGTGTTAGTATGCGTGCAACTGAATGGAAAAATAGACACATACCATAGAAGAGTCTGTTATACTTCTGTATTCGTTTCTTCCTCAAGCAGATTAAAAAAGAAACTAACGTGACATACAGATATTTGATCTTCCTAAGATTTTACCAACACAAATCATTTATTTAATACTAAATAAAGAATTAGAGTTGGTAAATTTATTGTTATATTTTTTAAAAGATGATACAATAAAGATCAATAAAATACATCCTTTCTCGCATGTGTATATATATATATATATATATGTGTGTGTGTGTGTGTGTGTGTGTGTGTGTATGTGTATGTGTGTGCTCAAAAAAAGTTTTATTACTATCAACCGACAAGGAGATCTGTCCGTTTGATTTGTATTATATTTTCCCTGTTGACGTATAAATTGTCGCAAAACCTAATCTACGTTATGAGAGTGTTTAAAGTTAATAATGTCGAATACTTTCTACCATCAAAAATCATTATCAGGAGCATTAATACTATCAATTACAATCGATAATTTGGGGGGGGTATTCAGCCCGTTTTTCTTTCTTTTTTTTACGATATAATTCTAATTTTAAACTCCGTGTACTGAATGCAAGTGACGTTATGTGTAGAATGAATAACTATGTTTAAGAGGGATACATTTTGAATTTTAAAAATGAGTTCATTAGGAAAAATAAAACTTAACAGCGCCTCAGGACCAAAATATTAATTTAAAAAAAGAAAACGTTACATACATTTAAAAATAAGATTAAATAAATTGTGCTCAATTTCCTTTAATATAAGTCTTTAATTACAATAGTATTTTCTACTAACATTTGAGGATCGAACTCACTTTTCAGTTGTAATTGTCCTAGCGAGACTAGCTTGGTAACCATTACACTATATCGAAGTGCAGCCATCATTCGCTGTATAGTAAGCGTCATATTGTGTTTGCGTGTTGGTAAGATTTGTGTATGATTTGCACTAAGTGACATGTTAACCTGCAAGAGTTGTTTTGGTTGTATTTTGATTCAATCTGTAACGTAATTATGAAAACCGCATTTATTTTACACAACAAATATTTATTTTTCAACATAATCGCATTCCTTGTCAATGCACTTAATTGACAATGGAAGATCCAACTTTTAAAAAGTATAGATAAAAATTCAGCCAGTAAATATGACCTTTGACACATTTAATGAAAACAAATTGTAATATTGTCGGGATGTTTGTTTTCAATTTAAGCTTTCAGCTGACTTTTCATATTTGGAAAGATTTACTTTGTGAAAAGATTAAATGTTATAAGTCTGTTTTTCATTTTGAAATGCTAAAAAGCCGAATAGAAACAACCTTGAATACCCAAGTCCTGTCCAGTGGAAACAACCATTTTGAAAGTTCACTGGATATTAATATAAACATTAAAACAGACCTTTATTATGGTTACAATAAAACAAAAACGTTATCTTTTGTCTCTGCGTCAGTCGACTGTTAACGAATGCAAATGACTGGTTTGCCATTTCGCCTTGCAGAATCAGAATGTCAACTATGTTTTAACGTTTGGGGTTTCTGAATGGGTTACCAGATAATTTTGTCGACAGAATTAGGAAAGCGATTATTTTACCAACATTTCATTCAGTCTCACCGAAAGAAGGCCTCGGTATTCACGAAGAACAAATATTTTTGATCCGTTGTAAACAATTTTTGTTGTGTAATCGAAATAAATACAACCTCTGTTATTATCACAGAAAATCACTAGGAGAAGAAATTGACATTTTCTCATAAGAAATTTGAAATTCTTTACAATTCATGATCAATATGAAACACACATACACATACAGAGATAGATAGATAGATAGATAGATAGATAGATAGATAGATAGATAGATTTGAGAGTTTTAGAGTTCTAGATAGTTTGTTGTCACCTGTTGTAGCTATTACTCTGTAGTACGCTGATTCGTAGTGGTAGTATCTGTTAGGATCTCCTCTATGAATTAAATACATCTGTCTTAGAAAACTGTACAGGTGATCTGCTTATCTCACTGACACAGATTAATACCAAGTCTTCGTTGTCATCCGTCTAGGAGAATGTAGTTTTATATAAGACTTGGGTAAATGCTATCGACTTGCTGTCGATCTTGTCGACCTTGCCGTTACCACATTTCAGTCGGTATAATCTACAGACTTTTCCAATCTTTTTACAGAAATAGGCAGCGAACAAAAAAGAGTGATAAATGTTTTTTTAATTGTTTCACTCCCAAATAAGGCGATAATGCCATTAGGACACAGGATTACAGGGAGTGAAAGAGATTGAGAAGACATTAGTGAGGAGAAATGAAGAAAAGACAATAAAGAACAGGGTTCAGGAAGACAGAAGATGGCGACTGACATTGCATTTCATTTTTTGAAGTTTGTAGGTGGCAGAGAAGTAAGAAATCAGAAGGGAGGTGAAAAGTGCAATAAAATAAATTGTTACAATAGAAGTTGCAGTTGAAATTAATTATTTCAACAGGAAAGCAACAGTGAGGCCTAGTTGCCAATTTAGTAGCACGCTTAAGGGAAAAAAAGCTTAAGGGAAATAAACTTAGAACAATTGCCATAAAAATATTTGTAGAAAAAACAAAACAAAAAACAGGGAAGCCACGTTACGTCGGTGAGAAAGTAACTGAAGTTGAGATGCCTGGTTCGATTACATTACAGACCCTTCTTTTTGTCAAGAATCCCGAGATATACAGCAGGAGCACCAAACCAGACATGGCACCAATACTCAATGCATGGACGAATGGCAGATTTATAAATGTGCAAGATGGATTTTGGCGAGAAAGATTTTTCTGGCACGGCACAAGGAACAAACTTTCCTAGCAGTAAACTTAATCGACCAATCGGCTTATTGCTAGCAAAAAACATTTTTGCAGCAACTTGTGTAATGCAGTTGATTTCTTATTTATATTAATTACTTTCTGTCGAGCAAAGAAAAGCATGCAACTCTAAAATTTCCATTCTGAAGAATAACACCCCTCTTCCGAAACTTTTGTGTAGCAGGGGTTTTTAATATCTTTTTTTCTTTGGATCTATTTCCAAAGGTTCTGTGAACTTTCTTTTTCTGGACAATTTTCTTGGTTCTGGTATTGTTTGCGGTCTTCTTATATCAAATGTATCGAAAATCGTGTCCACTACCTCTTCTTGAGGTGGACCGTTAGCATCCTGTAACGGTCTCTTCCTTATTTGGTTTACGTGTCTTCTATGTGAGAATTTTTGTCCCTGTACTATGTAAACCATATTGCTGATTCTTTTCTCAATTGTCCCTTGCTCCCAGTAAGATGTATTATTTTTATATGCTTTAAAAAACCTTTTCTCCTGGTTGGAATTTTCTTTTTGGTGCGTAGGGCTGTGTTACTTGTTTCGTTTGACTTGGTAGCAATTTATCAAATGCTGATCTGATTTTTCTTGCAAACATCACTTCTCTGGGTGATAATGTCGATGGCGTAGCATTATTTGGCGTCATTCGATATACCTGAAGAAATTGCTGTAATGTTTATTCGGTAGACACATCATAGGCTTTTCGTAATGCTCTTTTGAGTGTATCAACAAATCTCTCCGCTTGCCCATTTGATCTTGGGTGATAAGGCGGGGATTTTATATGTTTTACTTGATAAATTTCGCAAAACTCTTGGAAGTCTGCTGATGTGAATTGCGTTCCATTATCTGTGACTAGGCAATCCACTACTCCAAACCGAGCGAATAGTTCGTGGAGGCAATTTATGGTCGTTTCTGCAGTAGGATTTTTGCAACGAAACACCTCCGGCCATTTACTATAACTATCCACTATGATTAAATAGTAGAACCCGTCAATTGGTCCTGCATAATCTGCATGTATTCTTGACCACGGACGATCAGTCTCTGGCCATGGCTTATGTATGATTGGCGATGCTTTGGCTGCTAAGTTACAACCCTTACATATTTCCAGCATTTGAGTAATATCCTGGTCCATATTCTTCCAATATAGATAGCTTCGCATAAGTGACTTCATTCTATTTTTTCCAGGATGGTTCCTGTGGAAATCCTTTAAGATTCGCTTTTGTAGTGTTTTGGGAATTACAACCCTTTCGTTGTAAAGTAGCATATTATCTCATAGAGAAAAGCTGTCCGATATTTGCTCATTTTTTTCTGCTATTTTTGCTTTTGTTTCATTTATAAATTCATCATTTTTGGCTTCATTTTTTATGTCTTGTAGTGTGACTGGGAAGTTTCTAACTGTACAACATAGTACTGTCCTGATATCTTATTCATTTCTTAGGGCTGCAATTACCGTATCTTCCAATGGCTCTGTCTTTGTTGGTATAAGTCTCGACAGACCATCCACATGCCCGATCTTTTTCGTTGGTAAATATTTCAATCTGAAATTGTAGTTCAGAAGAATCGTTCCCCATGTAAGTAACCTATTTGCAGTGTAAACCGGTATACCTTTTTTCGAACCCAAAATTGTTAGTAACTGTTTGTGATCCGTCTGTAGTGTAAAGTATCTGCCATAGATATACCTATGAAACCGTGTGACTGCGAAGATAATTCCCAGAGCTTCTTTCTCTATTTGTGAGTAATTTTTCTCCGCTGGTAGTGGGGTTCGAGAAGCATGTGCGATGGGTTTTATTGTCCCATCTGGCATTTTATGCAATATACACGCTCCGACTCCGTAGGCGCTCGCGTCACTTGCTACAATAATTTCTAGTTTAGGATCGTAGTGTGCCAAAAATAAATCCGATGTTAACGTCTTAATTATTTTTTCAAATGTTTCCTGGCATTGATCTGTCCACTGCCAAACCTTTTCTTTCTTTAGCAGCTCGTTCAGTGGTACGCGAAGTTTATGCATTTGAGGAATGGATTCCTGGTAGTAACTCACTAAGCATAGAACTTTGTAGTTCTGTTATGTTCTTAGGAACTGGCATTTTTTTTATTGCTGTTGACCTTTCAGGGTCTGGTCGTCTACCTTCCCGATCTATGATATGGCCAAGGTATTTAATTTCCTTCATGAAAAAATCGCACTTGTTTTCTTTTACTTTGAATCCATAGCTTTGTATTCTCTTAAACACCTCTTGTACATGTTGCCAGTGTTGTCCAACACTTTCGCTATTAATCAGTACGTCATCCAGGTATGCAATCGTGTACTCTAGTCCGGCAAGCATCGTATCCATTGTCTGTTGGAATATAGCCGGCGCGACCTAAATCCCAAATGGTAGTCTTTGGTATCTGTACAATCCTTTGTGTGTGTGTTTATGCACAGTAGTTTTGAACTTTCCTCATCGACTGGAATTTGCAAGTACGCTTCACTTAAATCAATTTTTGAAAAAAATTTTCCGCCGTTTAATTTAGTGAATACTTCTTCTGGACTGGGTAGAGGATAGTGGTAGTCCTTTATTGCTGCGTTCAAACCTGTAGAAAAATCAGCGCAAACTCGAATTTCTCCTGATTTCTTTTTGAAGTAGACCGTCGGTGCAGCCCATTTACTATATTTTACTTTTGTCAATATGCCAGTGATTCGAGTCTAGCTAATTCTTGATCAATTTTTTCTATTGACGCAAACGATACGCTCCTTTTTTTCTCTTGAAGATAGGTTGAACGTTTTCTTTTATTTCGATATTAGCTGCCATTTTCTTACATCTTCCGAGACCTGCTGAAATTACTTCGGGGAAACTCGTTTTTAGTTTCTCTTTTAATTTGTCTGCCTCGGTTGATAAGCTTTTTACATTTTGGCAGTACGTACTTATAGGTAGATCCCACAGTTCGAATTTTTGCACCCAGTCCATTCCGAATAGGTTTTCTGTATTTCTTAAGACGTACATTTTTAGTTTTTTCGTCATTCCATTAAATGTTACATTTGTAATTACTTCACCCTCAAATTTTATCTTTCTCCCCGTAACTGATCTAGCAATTTTATCCGATTTTAACATGGCAGGTTTGTTCAGTATTCTCCATGTTTGTAGGTTTATAATAGTTAAATCTGAGTCAGAATCCAGCTGTCGCCTGACTTTTCTGTTTTGCATTTCAACTTGTACGTATTTCCTTATGTTAGTCTCATCAGCTTGGTCAGCGTGATTTTTATTCTGCTTTTGCTTTCTCTTCTAGACCAACAATGAGAACTTTTGTGTCCTATTTTTTTGCATGTTAGACAAGTTTTAAAACGGTATGTACAGTCTTTAAACCCACATGGACTGGGTGGTAGTTTTTTCTGATATTAATTTTTAGAATTATAAAATTTTGTTTTACCTGTTTTTGAGGCGGGAAAATTGGTTTGGTTTGTTTCTGAGGAGGGAAAGTTAGTTTGTCTTCGTACTTTATGTATGTGCGTGGTGCTAGCTTCTTCTATGTCTTTTGAGTCTTTCTTCACACTGATGCCTCTCTGGCAGTCTTCGGCTAGTTTTTGAAGTGTCAAAACTTGTTCACTCTCCAAGTTAGTAAGGATTCTGCGTCTCATTTCCGCGTTTTTGTTTGAAACCAGTCCTTTGACGTATATTAAGCATTTGAAATTGTCCGCGCTGAATTCCGATAATAAAAAGTCAGCACAATATTTATTAACAATAGACGCGAATGTTATGCAATCTTCGCTGTCCTTTTTTGTAAGGTTCAGACATTTCCATCTTTTGTGGAATAGTGAGGTATTATGGCTGAAAAGTTCTGTTAGCAATTTTATGGCTTCTTTGAAACTTAGCTCATTTGTTTTTCTTGGAAGGATATAATCTACGAATTTGGTATATTCGCATGTGCCTAATTTTCTTAGTAATAAACGTACTTTTCTTGCGTCTGACCAATCTTTGCAGTCAAATTCATATAGATCTTCGTACCTTCGAAAGTAATTTGCAAAAGTTTTATCTTCGTCGGGTGCGTACGTGAAATCTTCGATAGTACTCCAAATAGCGTCTTGTGAGAGAACTGTTTCTTTCTCGGATTTTTGCTCTTTATTTTACATTACACGTAGCAATAATTCTTGTAATTCCAGATGTTTCTGTTCGTTTCTTTGCTGCTGTTGAAATTGTATTTTGATAAGTTCCACAATGGTTGACTTAAAATCTTCCATGTTGACGTAATTTTGTGTACGTGTTTTACTTTAGTGTAATCTGATATTCGGAAACCTGTGTACGCAAAAAAAAAAATCATTTGTTGCTAGAAAAATTGATATCCAAAAAGAAAATTCCTTTTTTTATGTGTTCGCGTAGAACTTGTTTTTTTTTAAAGAAATCTCCACGTAGAACTTGTTTTTTAGAGTTTACTCGTCGACCACTGCTATGTGCGACGGATAGCAAAAAAGGTATGTCCTCCGCGTAGAGAGTTTGTTTTTCTTTAGGGGTCATCTCGTCGCCACGGTGATGGTCCAAGGTAGAACCAATGAAGAATAACTCGAACACAGGTATGGAATAACACAAATATATTACAAACAGAAATATGTACAAAGAAGTAGAAGTATTAGTAATGAATATCAGATTTGGTTAGAGTGAACTATGTTGTCTCGACAAGTATCACTATTCCAATGTCTTACAGTAATCGTCTGTCTCTGACTAACTGACTCTGAACTTCCTCTTGAGGAGCAGTATTTATGATGTCCGGAATAGCCCATTATTATTATGGGTAAGTTCCCATAACATAGCGTTTTAATTAAATTTACTGACCTGTGATTGGGAACACTATCAAATGATTTTTATATTCTATTTATGCAGTGCTTAGTATTTTTTGAATGACAGTTTTTCAGTAACATCTTTTTGTTCATGTTTTTTGTAACAATAGAAACCATGTATTTCTTGCATCATTTTAGCACTTCAGTTAGAATATTATTTCCGTCATGGAACTGATATGTTCTTTCAGTTTAAATTGATGTTACATATTTGAATAAATATCTAAATGGTAAGTGATTCTGCGGTCAGCAGAGTAATTAATTTGGGGAATTAAATATGTAATACTGTAGGTTAGCTATTTTTGAATTTGGTATGGATTGCTGATGGCACCAGAGAGAAGTTTTGCTAATGGTTTGTTCAAGGATACAAAACTAGACAATAATTAAGCATTTACTTATTCCTAGAAACTAGCTTTATTTATTTTGTGAGAATAGGAAGGGTACATTTTGTAGGACTTCGAAATTCTAATAGTTTCCTCCTGGATAGCCGCTATAGTCATTGTAAAATTGAAAACTACTTAAAAGTTGGAAAATCCCAAGATTTTGTCTGAATACTGAAACGACTGTTGAAGATGATGTTCCTGATTGTTTGGAAGAATCTGCGAACAATTAAAACTATCCACACAACTGCATTATCAAATTTAATTTGTATAGAGTGCTAGGATACGGGAAATATATTATCTGTATATTAGCTGAAAAAGAGCAAAATAAGAATTAATTTTCAAGGGGACTTACTGTTTCAATAATAATTACTTGTAGCGATGATACCGCCTAACAATATATTAAGGAAATGTAACCAAGTTTTGAGGTTCACAAAAACACAAGAGAAAGTGACCCGCCTCAGGTATATAGAGGACCTTAAGATATGGATGCCAAAATGCGATGTAACTGAAAAATTTTATATAAAATATCATATTCAAATTTTATTCTTGGATATAAGAATGGATTTTGGCATTGGAAAAATACTGTTAATTACCAAGTGGAAAAGTTAAAGTACAGGAGGAAATAAACTATCCCATCAGAACACTAAATAACAACTATGACTACAAATACATAGGCATTCTGGAAGGAGATAAGATCAAGCAGGAGGAGATAACGGAAAATCAGCAAAGCATACAAAAAAACAAAAGGTACGGGAGACCAAACTCTGTGGTACCCGGGCTGTTTCTATTGGGAATTACTCCGAAACCTTCTTGAATCGAACAATGAAGGAAACAAAACTAATGTCAATACTCAAGGCGCTACATTAGAGTGACAATGTTGGCAGGCATATTAAAAGAAGGGGGGAATAGGACTAGTCAACAGCCAGGCGGAGTGAGGAGTGCACAAGACAGAAAAAAACCTAAAAAGCAATAAAACGAACAGAACCAGGAAACCCAAAGATGTGGATTTTCAAAACGGGAAGATAACAATTGTGAGAACATTTCAAAAGACAAATCGAAGTGGCAGGTAAATTGATATCGATACACAGAGAAAAAATGTAGATGATATAGAAAGAAAAAATGAGAGTAGACTACATAACCAGTGAACGCAAAAATTTACTCCCCAAAAGAATAGACATGACTGGGTGGGCTTGGTGATCCACTTAGAGTTATGCGAACAGCTACATTTTGACCACATACATCATTGGGTATATGTACAAACCAGAATCCACCCTAGAGAATAAAATGCATAAAAAACATCAGAGGCCAAATGTACCAGAGGTTTTTATGCGATTCAAACAGATAATACAAACCGGTAAGTGAAACGATAGATAAATGTGTTGATCATGTCATATTCAGAGCGCCAGAACTACCTCGGAGAACGAGGATAAAGACAGAAATTAAGGGAAGAGTTGGAACCATCCAGACTACTAGAATACTACTTAGAATATTGGAGTAGTATTAAGGAGATTTGCTGTCACTTAACCATCAGATACGATTGGTAACTGATGGTCAAGACAATTAGTAAATAGTCAATGAGTAAATATCAATGAGTAAATACTACTGGAGTTGGAAAAAGGACATTGGCTGACTGGTTGGAGAAAAGTATGTTCACCATGTTTGAAAACGGATTGATGAAGCAGGTGATGCAGAACAAAGGATGACTAATTGACATTGAAATTGCATGGGGATTAGTAGAAAAGCAAGAAATGATTTTGACAAGGAAATCGTTGAAGAAGCTCAACAGTCTGAAGTGAACGAACTGAGGACAATGGAAGCGCCTCTTGGTGAAACTGACCCAGTCGTTCATGAAGATGAAGAAATAATTGTACCTAAAGTGGATGACGGGCAGAATATGTTGTTGAACAGGTTGCTTGAATTAATGAATAGTCTAATAGATGATCGTACTCCCATGAATATGAGAAGGGGTAATAGAAACGATCTAAAAGAGTTACCTGTTGACTATGCGGTGAGAAATGAAGACGCTTTGTCGTGGGATTGAACTACTATCAGAATAAATCATAAGGATCCAAATGAAAGTCGATACAAGTGTCTTGGAATTCTCGAACTTGATGACATACCACGTAGAGATACGAAGGATAGATTTGAAGAGTTTCAAACTAGTACCTAAATAAAGAAACTTCTCTCTCGGAATCCGACTGCAGCAAGCAACACATAGAGAATGGCTGTACCTAGATACACTGTAGCAATTTTGAACTAGTCACAGCTCGAAAGTGCTGAGTGGAAAACCTTTAAGATGCTCACCATGCATGGTGCACTGAACCCAATGTCTAATATCCGCAAACTTTAAGATATCTGATGGAGAGCGAGGTCTGATAAGTTTGGCTGACTGTGACGAAGGTGAACGAAAGTCTTTGGTGCACAGTGAAGAAGAACTGCTACAATATGCAGCAGCACAAATGGGTATTGCTGCTGGTGAAGTGGAAAGAAAAGAAGGCGCAGGAGAATTGTGACTAACTATTGGACATGCAACTGCATGGACAATTTCAAAGAGCACGTGAATAATTGAAGGACCACAAAGCCTCCCGGGAATGGTTGAAGTAAGGTGACCTGAAATGAGGAACTGAAAGTGTAATCATGGCTGCACTGGATCAAGCCTCATATACGATAACCAAAGTCAGCAACGTGTACCACACTAGAGATGACGGAATGTGTTGGTTTTATGGAGAGAAACAAGGAAATGTCACAGGTAATCGGTGGCTGTAAAATGTAAGCACAGAGATATATATATATATATATATATATATATATATATATATATATATATATAGAGAGAGAGAGAGAGAGAGAGAGAAAGAGAGAGATGATATGATATGATGATGATATGATTTGCCGTAACTTGCACTGGCACTTGTGCAAAAAATGACTACAGCGTGTATGAGAAATGATCTGAGCACGTGCCATTATGAATAATGGAAGGAGGAGGCAAGCGAACGGGACTATGACTTTCAAACAGATTGTGTTATTGAACATCGAAGACCAGATATAGTTATTCATAACACAACTGAAAATGAATGCCAAATAATTGACTATAATATAGCAGCAAAGCAAATAGCAACTACTCTGACCTGAAAGTTGAGATTACCAGATTGTAGAAAATGCTGGAGAAAAATGTCACTTATCCGGGTAGTGATTGGGACACCCATTCCAGTTTAAAGAATATGTTGACAAAATTGGTGTAAAATACACTTTAGGAACGCTACAAAAATCTACCTTATTGGGTATTGTAAGCATACTTCGAAATGTCTGAGGTCCTGATTGTGACTTGACAGGCTGTATCTCCCATGGTACTTAAGATATTTTGTGACATTCATAATAATAAAGGAAGACACTGCATACACTGCTAGTGCTGCAACCAGAGGAAACATTTATTTTTGTGGTCTCAAACTACACACGAGGTGGTGTTGCCCAGCCAAGGAAATTAAATGCCAAAAGTGCGGGAAGAAGCGAAATTTCTCTAAGGTTTGTTGATTAAGCTTTTTTTCACCTTGTTCGAATGCTCCTATTGCGACTAGTATCGTATCAATTGCAAACCCTAAATGTCTTTCAAATGCTATATTAACGGTAAAAATAAACGGGGTAGAAATGAATGCTCTAGTCGACACAGGAAGTTTTATTAGCGGTGATATTGCAAAAAGAAACAGATTTAAAATTGTACATTGTAATAGTTTGGTGGATAACGCGAACGCTTCATTATCTTCGCAGGATATATTTTGGTTGGCCTAGAGTTGAACTAACTACACTAACACCAAATTTTTGGTGATGCCGAATCTGTGTTGTGACGTCATACTGAGCCTCAAACAGCATTCTAATAGTAATCTCGCTTTTGGGAGCCCTAAACCGGCGTTGGTCCAGTTTTCAAAAAGAGGGGCGTATTGTACATTTATAGCAACCAAGGCACAGATGCACAATACGCGCGCCTCTTTTTGAAAACTGGACCAAAAACTGTCAATCAGTGGCCGCCAAATCTCTAAAATATTCTCTTGAAGATAAAACGTTTATTCGAGCAGAAGTAACAAGAATGTTAGAAGAAAGCAAATAGCCTTGGAGGGCACACGTATTAATAACGTCCTCTGATAATAATAATAATAATAATAAAGGATGATCATAGACTACTCCCAAACTATAAATAGGTACCCCCTCCTGGATGCATACCCTATACCCAATATTGACGAGATGATAAACGAGATCGCATAATACAGAATATTTAACACGTTAGACCTAAGAAGTGCTTACCACTATGTGGCTATAGATCCTAATGATAAGCCTTATACAGCTTTTGAAACCTGCGGACGACTTTATCAGTTCTGACGTATTCCGTTTGGGTTCACTAACGGGGATTCCAGTTTTCAGGGGTCCTCGATAAAATAACTCTTGAAGTAAAACTACAAGGCACCTTTTCCTACATAGATAATGTTACAGTGTGCGGCCATGACTGGACCGACCACAATCGCAACCTAAAATGTTTTTTGGCGGCTGAAAAGAAATATAATCTTACACTCAACCATGGCAAGAGTTCTTATGGGTCGACAACCATCAGACTACGTGGATATATGGTGGGTAAAGGAATTATGAAGCGGGAACATGAACCTCTAAAATCATTGCTAAAACTACCTATTGCATAGCCGCCTTGCGACGAATTATGGGTAGTTCGTTCATTATTCTCAATGGATACCTTCCTTTTCTGAAAAATACACTCACTTACGAAAATTACCAAATTTCCTTTACCTTCTTCTGCCGTTTAAACCTTTGGGGATTAAAAAGAGATGTTGCCAACTCAGACATCACTTCGGTGAATCCTGGCATTCCTCTAGAAATAGAAACCGACGCTTCCGACCACGCCATAGCTGCCGCGTTAAGGCAATTCGGGCGCCCTGTATCGTGCTTCTCCAGAACACTGTCAAAAAATGTGAGTGCAGACATTCATCTGTTGAAAGGGAGGCTTATGCCATAGTCAAAGCGCTAAAAAATGGCGATATTTCTTAATTGGTTACTGTTTTCAATTAAACACAGAAAAAAGTCAGTTTCTTTTATGTTTAATACTTAGATGTCAAGCAAAATTAAAAAATGAAAAGTAAGCGAGATGGAGGGTAGAACTTTCCTCTTTTTCGTTTGACGCTATCTATCGGTCGGGAAAGGAAAAGGCAATGGCGGATATGCTGTCAAGAGTGTGTGGATCAATAAACAGTACCTAAGAGCTACAAAAAGTTCATAACGGTCTCTGTCATTCAGGCACCACAAGGATAATGCATGTGGTTCGAAATCGGAATTTGCCCTTTTCAGTTGAGGACGTGAAACGAATAACAAACGGTTGTTAGATTTGCACTCGAATAAAACCAAAGTTCTACAAACCCGAACCGGGATCCCTAGTAAAAGCTACACAACTATTTGAGAGGCTGAGCGTGGAATTTAAGACAGCTATTCCATCTAAATTCCGAAACAAATATCTACTAACTGCCGTTGACGAGTTCTCGCGATTCCCTTTTGCATTTCCCCGCCAAAATGTAAGTGCAACAAAGGTCATATGCTGTCTTTGCTCACTGTTCTCAATATTCAGGGCGCCAGTTTATATTCATACAGATCACGGGACCTCTTTTATGTCCGATTAACTAAGAAGATTCCTATTGACACAGGGAGTGACCGTAAGCCGGACTACCCCATACAATCCTCAAGTGAATGGACAGTGCGTTAGATACGATGGCATAATATGGAAGACCATACAGTTAGCACTTGAAAATCAAAACCTTCCAATTAGATATTGGAAAGAAGTAATAACCGAGGCTCTGTACGCTAAAAGAACACTATTGTGTACAAGAACTAATGCGACACCTCACGAAAGGTTTTTAAAATTTCCAAAGCGAAGTTCGGTCGGGATCTCCCTCCCTTCGTGGCTGCCACAGCCAGGTACTGTTTTACTTAGAAATCATGTTCAACATAGCAAGTATGATTCTCCTGTGAGTAAGGTGGAATTGATCGAAGCGAACCCACTCGCATCCAGCACTCCAACGGGAGACAATCGAACGTTTCCTCAGAGATTTGGCCTCTACCTGCGAGTTATCAAACCAGAGACTGGAACAGCTCTCCTCTGAAGCAATATCTTTCCCTTTTGATAGTAACGACGGCACAATGCCATTGGATTCTCCAGAAAAACAAAGCCACGATAGTGACGATTCAGAAGAGCTCCCTCAAAACGAGAACATACTA
Organism: Acanthosepion esculentum; assembly: GCA_964036315.1. Lineage (NCBI taxonomy): Eukaryota > Metazoa > Mollusca > Cephalopoda > Sepiida > Sepiidae > Acanthosepion > Acanthosepion esculentum. The sequence goes on from OZ038502.1 coordinate 39,703,073, forward strand.
CCACAGACTCTGATAATCAACTTTCAAATCAGAGCACCCACTGCAAGAAGGAGACAAAAATAATATGTAACAAAATACTTCTGGCCGATTGTTCCTGTAACACCTGAAAGCCCGGATCAGCAGCCACGGAAACGATCCCAGACAAGAGACCCCGCCACCTAGATGATTTGTCGGACTAGGAGAAAACAAAGTCGGGGAGAATGTGGTAAGACAACCCGATTATCTCCCCAGTCTTATGATTTGCATAAATAAGTCACGACGTCATAGCCAAAATGAAAAGGATCTTAAGTTACATTCAATAAAGGCACATTAAACCGAACTAAACTGGGTTTTTATTACACAACGAAAATGCTGATTGCTGAAGAATTGAGGAGACTTTTTTACCCCTGATTCTTTAGTGTAAGCCAGTAGTTACTACTAAGCGTGTGAAATAATGATGATAATAATGATGATGATAATAATAGCTTGCCAACATTTGATCAGTGTTCAAGTCAAGGTAGAGGTGAAGATTTCAATCTTAAAGGTAGAAAGACACTTGTTTCTTTTCTCACTTTTCGGTGCTTAACTATTTATCTTACTTTCAGTCTTATCATTTTCATACTTAATTCTTTTCATGGCGGTTTTCGGAAGAATTATTTTCGTATAATGAGAGAAGAGCGGACAATTGTTAAAATGTTCACAAAGGCAAAGAGCAGTCAACAGATATACGCGGAGAAAAGATAATTTTTTCTACTGGTAAAATATCAGGAATAAAAATATACAGTTGGCAATAATCAATCTGGTTGCTAAAGAGAATAAAACACAAAACTGTTTAATGTACTTGATGGATGGCATCCGTATTTGTACAATCAATTACCAATACAAAGTGCTGCTTAGATTTGAACGAAGGTCGCTATTATGGGATAATATATGTAAAATTCTAAAATTATTTTCGGTTTCATTCTAGAACTAAACAGCCGTGTAATCGTGATGTGAACCTGCTAGTAAAATAATCACAGCATCTGCTTGTGAAAGTTTACTTGAAGTAGCTGGCGTGATGACTTTATACTGGAAATCAGATATTCTAAACATAGTACTGGGTGAGGCAGACAAAAGAAGCTTAAAGAAAAGTGTACAAAAATAGAAATAGAAAGAATGAGCATCACATATAAGGCGAATATACATAAAAGAATAAGTGAAATAACAGGACAAAAGATATGCTCATCGACAGGATGCATAAAATCAAAAGAGGGAACGCTAATAACAGAGAAAGAAAAATACGTCAAAGATGGAACGAATACGTTATAGAAGTCCTCCAGGATGAAGGAGAACAGCCTGCAACATACAAAAATATGGAAAGACTAGAAATATTAGTCTGACGTGAAATAAGCACTGACCAAATTGAACAGGAACAAAACAGTTAAACACGATGGAATTGTAATAAGAAGGTGGACTGAAAACTTCATAGCTAACTATGAAGGAGTAGTGTCAGAGCTGTGAAATTTTACATGCATTATTTTCAACTCTTCGTATTAATAACGGCATTATTTATTTCCAGGTAAACTAAAATCTGACTATTCAAAGAAGACTTCAAATGTAACTAGTAGCGATTGCTCTTGAAAATGGACGATATTTGGCAAAAGGACATGGTTGCTACATTAGAGGATGACGCTCCAGCTTTATGAACAGTGCAAAAATGGGCAGCTGGATTTAGGAATTGAAAGGAGAATCTTGAATATGGTCCCAGTTCTGGACGTCACACAACTGCCACCACCGAGCAAAACGTTGATCGTGGTCACCACTTGGTAATGGATGACAGGTGACTGACTATAAATCAAATATACAATGCATATCCCGTGAGAGGGTTGAGAATATTCTGCACACTGAACTTGGCATGACGAAGATTTCTACTAGGTGGGTGCCACGTTTTCTGACACCTGACATTGTTTGAGGCAGATCCACCTGGTTTACTTGAACGTTTCCTAATCCAGGATGAGTGTTGGGTTCATAACTTTGAGCCAGAAACAAAGAGATAATCTATGCGAAGGAAACACACCTCCCCATCGGTTCCAAAGGCCAATGCCATTTCATCTGCAGGGAAATTGATGGCCTCAGTTGTTTGGGATGCAAAAGGCATTGTGTTTATTGACTATCTTCAAAAGAACCAAACCATCAATGGAGAGTACTATGCCAACTTTCTGAGGCTGTTATGAGACGCTATCAAAGAACAAACGCTCAGGAAAACTGACAAAAGGGTTCTTGTTTTAATCAGGACAATACTTCAGCACACAAGTACTTGGTTTCAATTGCTGCTGTGCATAACTGCGGTTTTGAACTGGTTGATCACTCTCCCTATTCTCATGATTTTACTATCATCTGTTCGCCAACACGAAAAACACTTAGCTGGGAACCAGTATCGTAGTGATGATAACGTCATATCTACTATTGATGACTTCTTTTGACCAATAGGATGAACTTCTTCACACAGTGTGTGTCAGATCGATTTTCATAGATGTCTAAGGAGACAAACAAATGCGAACTCCACCAGGCAATTTACCTCATGAGCTACATAACGAAACTTATCAACTAAATTCTGATGAATTAGTGCGTTAGATCGGAAAAAAAGGACAAGAATAGTGCAGTTTCATTAAAGACACTGGAAGACAAGGAAGCGATATTTATACTCAGAATGATATCAGGAAGAGTGATACAAATGCAAAAGGATGTATACCTCTGTTTTATAGATTATACAAAAGCATTTGATAACGTTCAACACAAAGAACTGCTCATTAGCTTGATTTACTCGAGAAAGATTTTTGAATAATCCAGAACTTATACTGGAAGCAAACAGCCCGCATACGGTTAGAAAAATGAATTCATTAAATAAACAAAAAATAGAAAGGCGCATACAATAAGGATGTGTTTCCTCATCGAACTCATAGAACCTTTACAGTGTGGCGATGTCTTGAGAATTAGAAGTTCTACCAGGATTTATTATTGGCGGCATTAATATTAACAACATAAGATATGAAAATGATACAGTGTTGATAAAAAACAAATAAAGGAAACTACAGAAACTCCAACAGAAGGTAATAAAAGAAGGTGAGAATAAAGGACTGTAAGAAGACAGAATATATGGTTGCCAGCAAAAGGAACAATTTAACATACGACTATGAATTGGAAACCCCAAAATGAAGCAGTTAAAATTAAATTAATCCCAAAATAAAGCAATTAAAAAAAATTAATATCTAGGAAGTGGTTTTACAGAGGAGAGCGAAAGTTGTCTTCCAAAAGCTGAGAAAAGTATTATGACACCGGAAGGTTTCCTTAGAAACAAAGATAAGATTACCGAACTGTTATGTAATATCGGTCCTCTTATACGACAGTGAATGCTGGACAATCTCCCCACAGATTTGAGGCAACAGAAATGTGGTTCTATAGATGGATGCTGAGAGTCCCATTTGTGAGTAACAAGAAGATTTTAGGGAGTATGGAAACAAAAAAGACACTTAAAATAAGAAAGAGATAATTTCTAGGGCACATAATGAAGAAAGAGTTCTTAGATGATTTGATACTTACAGGACATATTGAAGGCAAAACGGACAGAGGAAAGCAGGGAGTAATCCACCAAATGAGCTTGTGCAAATTGTTGAGGGTTTAAGAGAGATAGCAAAAAGATAAACCTTATTAAGAGCTACAAAGGACAGGAAGTTGTGGACATCGATGATCGCCCAAGTCCTGAAAGGACACGATAGATAGAAGACGAACTAAGGAAAATAACTATTTTTTTCATGAGAATGGCTTACTTTTTGAATTTTTTTAGCCTCTTGTTCACACATATTGTGATCAGCATCTATTTTGAATAACACTATAGAAAAGTATTATATATATGCATATATCGAATTATACATAAGTTTATTCAACCCTAGATTATTTTCATTTATTTTTTCCGATTAATCATTAAAAATTTGATTTGATGACATTTATTCAACTGGAGTAAAACTATTTCAAATTTAAATTGATAATAAATAAGAGTGAATTAATCTTATTCCTCTTTTCATAATGATCAATGATTTATGATAATGACTTCTGCATAAATATTCATCTTCAACTAGTTCTTTGGTATCGATCACTGCGAATAAACGTTTTCGACAAGTTTTCTGTAATTTTTAATATATTCCATTATAGATTTATGTCAGGCGATTCTTCTAAAACAGTTTTGAGGTGGTTTTCGAAGTACTTTTCTAGTTGGAAGATTAATTTCTCCTGGATAACCAAGAGTAAAAGTTTCTTTTAAAAAATGGAGTGATATTTTATTGAGTGCATTCCGCCTAAACCCTGGTTAGTTTCCTGGTATTTGCTACACTAAAGTAACCCCATAAACGCTTCACTTCTGTGATGTTTTTTTTTATATTATGATCGGAGGCGGGGATCTTTTTTATCTAAACTTAGTCCTATTGGTTATATCTTCGAAGTTCGATTTTTGTTTTCATCTGACTAAATAACTGCGTTCCAGTAATAATTTGACAGATCAAATACTTTTTTTGTGCAACGCATCCATGAGAATATTATCTATTCAATGTTCTACAAATTGTTCAGACGTGCAGATCTTTCCCAGAATTCTTTAGATATGTCTGGATGTCCTTTACGCTCAGTTTTAGGTTGATGGAAACTTACTGTTTGCTTTTAGCCACTTCTAATGTTGAAATCTTCCTTGGGCAACAAGCTTTCATACAGTACCAATTTCTTTATATTTATGGGCGATGGAGAAGACATAACTAGGCATATTGAACCGCTGGATAGCCTTTCTTTGATTAATAAATCTTAATTAATTTCTTCTTCATGCCCTCTGAATATCCTTTTGTTTCCATCGAGATTTGCAATCTATGAAATAAATTAGATTTAAGCATTCTAAAGCATACAGGTGTATAAGAATAGGTTACCTTTATTTATTTTTATGACCTAATTTACTGCTAAATTGATTTTTACAATGGGGCCTGAATAGTGATGCAAAACATATTATTGGTAATTGTGTAAATAAAATATTGCATTTTTTATATATTGTCAATTCACTCATCAGAATTTTTTTTCTCGCGCAAAGTGAGTAGATAAATTTCGTCAAATCAAATTAAAAATGACTTATCGGAAAATAATCTAATAGTCTAATAGTTTTGCATACAATTATACGCACACAAACACATACACACACACATATATATATAAAAATAGATAGATAGATAGATATGAAGAACATTCAAAAGGAAAGGCTTTTCCATTAAAATTACAGTTGTACAAGTTCAATACAAAAAATATCTACTACTGAATAAAGTCTTTGGAACCATGGAAGGTAAAATGTCAGCTGAAATAGGTTGACATCTTGTCATGACCGACTCAGTGTTGAGTATGACACTGGGAAATATCGGCGAGGCCATTTCCTACTCAGACGCATCATCAAGCTAAAAACAAGTATATTCTCCCCATCTTCTTTTCTGTTGCTCTCCTCCTCCTATTTTCTATGATTTCCTATTTAATTAATTGCCTAGTAATCAGGAAAATTGCACATAAGTTTCGTAATCGGAGAATTTTAGGACGATATAAATTAGACTAGAACAGCAATGGTAAATCAAAGGATTACTGAGTCTAAAATGATTATTTCCATTACTTGAAGAACTTTTCTCCCACATCTAAAGAATTATTTAGATGATAAATTTTTGTCGTTTTCTTTGAAAAAATATTTTTAAAGAAGAATATAAAACGAATTAACTTTTTTCTCTCACCTTCCACCAAAGCACAATAGTGAATTTAACCTCACCTTAGTTATTATAGGCACAATATTTCGTTCGTGGTACTTTCGAATATTTTTCATATTCGGTAACGTCATGAATATATCGTGTAGAGTCGTTTATTTAATAATTCCCACAAAGCAGGTGTTCAAGACATTTGTGTATTGTATGCAAAAATTTACTAGACATTATTTAAATTTCCCTCCCCACCATCCATATAGTGCGATTGGCCGTTGGAATAGATTCATAGAATCAGCAAATCTGTACAGTATTGAAAGTATTCAAAAGTAGTTACAATTTTCGTAGATAAATGAGCAGAAATAAGCCGTCATCAGATGTGAGTATGATGGTATGTATAGCGTTTCATGAGGTTTTTGTAGGGAATATAAAAGCGAAACGAGTCTTCTTCGAAAAGTAAGGCTAGAAGAAAATCGTCTAGATATGAAGTTAGATATAGCTGAACATGCGTGGAGAGAAAAGGGCGATATTCAACGAGCGAAGTTAAAATAATAGAAAGAGAGCAGTATTAAAGAATAAAGAAAATAAATGAATCACAGCACATGCTGGGCTATGATAACATACTTAGTAGATCCAGCATAGTGTTGCAAACCCAACATATAGGAAACTTTGATCAAGAAAAATAGGCATTAACTTTAAGGCAACAAATTCCCACTTTTACAAGGTTTTGTAGCACAATTGTCTAGCAGAGTTTGTTATCTGGTGATCTTGAGTTCAATCCCTGAGTCATGTAGTTAAATCCCTATAATCTTGTTAGAGAAGTAGGATCACGCGGACAAATTAGCTTAAAGCAACTAACACGAAGTTATCTCCCTTAGCAGAACGAAAAGAGTTTATCCACATAGATTGAATAAAGGGTTCACTTCGAGATACCTAGAATGATAAAGAATATGTCATGTAGCAGAGAAAAACCGTGATAACAATGGTCGAAACATTGCAACTATAACAACCAAAATGAAGACATCAATTGAATACATTTTTATAATTTATAATTTTCATAATTATTATATTTGACTTCCTTTTTAAATTATTGCCATTCATATCCAAGTTTACCAAAGGGTTTGGTTCAATTATCATAAATACAAGATAATACTTTTTGAAAGTAGTTACTTAACACCAAATCACTATTGAACTTCAACGATTCAGTAATTTTGACGTAGTTACTCATATTTTGGGATGTGTAGTTGCGTTTAGTTTTGCACTAATGCATTTGAGAAAGACATGAATACAACTTTTCTCTCGCTTTCCACCAACTATATGTTAAATAGTAAACTAGTTTCTCAAGACTGGGGTGCCAACCAGTCTAGAAAAGGACAACTTTGAATTCAAAACTGTAGAGAAGGTAATAGGAAACCACCCTAGTATCAGTCGTGGTAATTAACAGATAATAGAGAAAAAAACTGTGGGAATCTATGATCGCTACATCAATATTTATTTGCACAAAAGTACAAAATGTGGCACAAGGCCGAAAAAGGGGAGGGTAAAGGCTGGTCATAACTTACTATCCTATACCTAGCTAATCAGATTCGCGACCCATTCATACATTACAATTAACCCATTCACCACAAGAACTCATCCATCGCCATTCAAACCTTCATCCACCATAATACCACATCCACACCAGGGGAACCTACAAAAACGCGCCCCACACCATAAAAATTTGATGATAATAAAATACATTAAAATTCTAATAATGAAAAGATGAAAAGGGGAGGGAGATGAACCCAATAACAAACTAAAAGATTCAACAAATATTTAAACTAAAGATAATTTATGTTAGTAGGGCCCGTCCAACCTTCAAAATAGAGAGGCCGCTGTATTCTGCCCAGAGGACAAAATCAAGAAGCACTCTCGCTAAGGGAGTGGGAAAGAGATAAAATAACATGGACATGGGGAAATAAAAGGGCTGGCCCAATCGAGATAAAAAAACGAGGACCAAAAACAAACTGGGGAGGTTGGGAATCTCGACTTGGATCATAACAAAAGTGATAACCGGGAACAGGTTAGGAACACACTTAACATTAACTAGGTACACTTAAGCTTGTCTAACCTAACCAGGAGAGGGGGGGGGGGTTCCACAGGAAACCACCCCGATGTGACTTAGGTTGACCTAGAAAAGAAAATCAAGGCTAGCCCCGTTCAAATGAACCAAGCTCACCTCTTTTACCCACCTTTTGCTGAAGACTGTCGAATGCAATCGTTTTCGATCAGTTCTAATCTTCATCTTGGGCCGATGCTCAAAGAATCAGATTAGATCCTGATGCGAAAGACTATTGCCTCGCAAGACTTCCTGCATGCGCGTCGTCCATATCACCATTCGAGCCGTGGCTAGCAGCGTCAGAAACATCATTCGTTTCACCCCGGAATACGGGGGCGACACATTGTCACACGCGTATGCGAGATCAATGGACACGAGTTTTTCGGAAGCGAGACGAGCCGTCAGCTCGCTGACATGGTCCCATAAGGGGCGGACCCGGGGGCAATGGTAGAAGGCGTGGGAAGCCGTTTCTTCTAAACCAAGGCCACACCGATCACAGTCTGACAAATCCGCCAAACCCCATATGAAAGCCTTGTCGTTGAGAGGCAGCCGATTTCGAGCCAAACTATGATCGCTACATCATGCTTTAATTATTTACTATTCCCTTTTATAAGGATTTTCTTTAATAGGATTTTACACACATATATTTTAATAACAGAAAATTGTTGATATTGCTGGCCCAAATCTTTAGGCCAATGAAAATAAAGAAAAAATATATCTTTTGTGTTGTTAGACTCAACCATTTATTTGAGTAGAGTTTCAAAAAATTAAAATTAGAAAAGGAAAAATAAAAATTAAAAAACGTTTTATTAGCATTTAATAGGAAAACTTGAATACTGGGAAATTAGGTAGCTGGTCAAAGCTTTAAGCCCATACCTAAAATAAGTTCTAATGAGAGTACGAAACAAACGAGTACTATAAGTCAATAAGGATGCTCTCTTCAACATGCGAATGTAACCAGCCGCGGTTTGACGCTCCTGTACAACGTGAAACTCCATTGTTCTTTGGAAGGAGATAGGACTAACAGTAGCATTGGAAGCAGTTTTGACCTAGTTCTTTTGTGGTGTGCAAGGAGGCGTGAATTTTGAAAACGCTTCCGTTTTTAAAGCTTTTCTCTTTGAAATGCCGCCTTATTGCTCTGGAGCTTCATTCTGCGTCTATAGGGACCTTAATCTGGTTCGATGATCGGCTGGTGCCGGATAACCCGTCGAATCCTTCGGTTCTCACCAGCGATCATATTCACAACCCATTCTGTTGGAACATAAAGGGAAATAACTCCAAAGTATTGTAAAAGTTATCCCACTTTCTTTGGACATCGTGACGTCAGACGTCACGTGTGGCAATACAGAGAGAGATCCAAGATGGCGGACTACACCAGGCCACGTGTGGCAACGTCTCTCCATATTTCACTAATTCTTTTGTAGAGTAGTATTAACTCAGTTTATCTAGTAATTAATAAAATGCTGTAAACCTAAAAACGTTCTTGGTAATTATTTCCAATCAACAAATGCATTGCTCGGTCCTCAGAACTCACGCAAACATAACACATTAATTCTAACAAATGACACAATCATCACAAGAACTCATCCCACTCCATTCAATCCGTACATATACCAAAATACCACACTTCCGCAGAGGACCTAATAATACACTCATGCTGGTAAAATTATTTGATATATATGTAGAAACAGTTCTTTTTTCCCTACAGATATATGAAATTTACAATGACATGAAACACAAACTAAAAATAAAATAAACTGAACATTTAACAGAAATTAAAACTGTGTTAGTGAGTCACTGTCCAACATACAAAACTGAGAATTGGCTGCTGCATTCAGCCACTAGACAGCATCAAGAAGTTCATTCGCTAGTGGCGGGGGATGGACGAAAACATTCTGAGAATGTGAAAATGTAAAAAGGCTGTACAACTCAACATTTAAACTTGTCTAAAACAAACTTGGGAGGCAGGAAATCTTGAAAAGGACCATAACAAAAGAAACCGGGACAAGGCTGGGAAAGAATCACTCATATTAACTAGGAGGAAAAAAAAGAGACTAACTTAACCAGTGAAGTGATCCGCTAGGAATTCGTCCCGTTGTACCTTGAAGAGACTAAAAAAATAAATCAATATTGGCCGGGTTCACGCAAGCCAGGATCGCAAATGCGCACTCACCATTCGCTGAATTTTTTCCGAAACCAATTGTTTTCTATCAGTTCTGATCTTTCTTTTGAGCTGATGCCGGAAGAATTCAATTAGATACTGATACGAATAGTGTTCATGTCGTAAGATTCCCTCCACACCACCCATTCTTGCCATCGCTAGCAGTGTGAGAATTACCAACCGTGTGCCAGCTGATACTGTAACTGCTGTTGTTGCTGCTGTGGTCGCGGCTGCTGCTGCTGTTGTTGCTGATGTTGCAGCTGCTGTTGCTATAGATCCTCCTACTGATTCTACTTCTGTAGGGACGCCGAGTTCAAAATCTTTCGAGGCGATATTCGCCTTGCTTGTGATGAATGAGGCATCACCGACAGGGAGAAGTAAGCCCCAAAATATTCACTTGTAATGTCCATGGGTACCTCGCGAAGCGTAATATTTATGTATTTCGTTTGCATCCTTACCGATTTTTTTATAGGTACTGCCGGCCATTACTTCTCTTCGCCAGCACCTTATCGGCCACGCTGAGGATTTTTAGAGCCTTCTCCATGGTCTCCCTGCTAACTCCGACAAACCTCATGGTCTTAACGTCAGTGGTTAGCAGGGAGACTCTCTTGCTTCCACTGCTTCCAATGTTGAAGGCACTGTCAGTAGCACATTATTGGAAATAAGTTCCCAGCAATGGTCTTGCATTTCGGCAAAATACACGGCATCTTTTTCTGGTGCCTTGACAATCATCAAGTCCTGTTTGTTTAGGCTGGTGGCTGCTGCCTCGCCGACTACTTGGCAGAGCACACCACACAGCAAAAACAACAAAAAAGAGTTCACAAAAAAATCAGTGGTCCAACCCGTCAAAACTGGTCACAAGAAAAAAAAAAAGGTTTAACAGCAATTGGTCTGCCAAATCCAAACAGAGAAACTGGACAAATCAACAGACAAATTTGGAGAAACAGGATACAACATGGAAGAACTACGGCAATGTGTTCAAGACAATGAGCCCCTGTTAAAATAAGACCAACGGCAAGTGTATCAGAAGGTCCTTGATGACACCAGTAACAACAATTTGGGGGGGGGGGTATACCTGGAGTTACTGGTAAAACGTTTGTAACTAATCTTCTTTTATCTGCAGTGAGACACCAAAGTTTCTCTAGCAGTAGCCTTGTCTGGAATTGCTACTAAACTCTTGCCAGGAGGGTGTACAGCATGCGGCACTTGAACTTGAACAGATTTGAACTACAATTTGCAACATCAAAAGAGGAACCAACTTGGCTACTGGAGGAGACAAGATTACTCGTCTGGGTTGAATGTACCATGGCACACAAGCAAAGATTTGAGGCCCTGGACAGAACACTCAAAGACATTAGACAGAATTCACAAATCATGGGAGGTATCACTGTTATTTTAGACAAACATTACCAGTCATTGCAAGAGGAACTCCAGCTGATGAAATCAATGCCTGCCTGAAAAATTCTTACATTTGGAGCCATATTCAAAGACTCAGTCTGAAAACAAACGAGAGTTACCATCACAGGTGACCTTAAAGCAGGAAGATTTACTGCTTTGCTGTGGCAGCTTGGCAATGGAACCATCAAAATGGAAATATTTCACTCTTAATGGTTGTGGAGTTTCAGTCTCAAGTATTCAAGACTTGATTAACCATGTTTCTCCAAACATTAAACACCATTTCATTGATCCAAACTGGCTTTGTGAGAGGGCCATATTAACTCCCAAGGATCAAACTGTGGATAAAATCAACTGGAAACTTCTCCAAGAAATTCCAAAAGGAAGCATAAGGTATATTTCTATTGACAATGGGGTTGAATAAGGGCAGGTAGTGAATTATCCAATAGAATTCCTGAACTCATTGAATCCTCGTGAAATGTCATAACACAATCCCGAACTAAAAGAAAATGTGCCAGTTATACTATTGAGGAATCTGAATCCCCCAAGGATTTGTAATAGAACAAGGTTAATTGTCAAGAAGATGCTTCCTCATCTTTTGGAAGTAGAGATCCTTACTTGGAAAGGAGGGAAAAGGTTTAATTCCAAGAATCCCCTTAATTCCTACAGATCTTCCTTTTCAGTTCAAAAGACTTCAGTTTCCAGTGAGAGTGAGCTACGCAATGTCAATGAATAAGTCCCAAGGACAATCATTGAAAGTAACTGGACTTCATCTGTTGAAACTCTGCTTTTCTGAAGGCCAATTGTTAATTGTTTGAAAAATATTGTTCAAGTTTAATAAAATTTAATATGTACTCAATGCATGAAATGTCATTCATGGGCTGAAGTCAAGAGACCTCCGTATTAGCTACCTTAAATGCCGTCTTTTAAGCTAGTATAGATTTTTAATAAATACTATTTAATTACTCAATCACTTTATCATAAAATCGTCTTTGAATCGGAAAGAGAAAATCTACCGCTATTGAATGTGTTTTTGACAAAAAGGAGTGAGAAATAAAACAATAAAGAAAATGGAAAATTTATTAGTTGCCAAAATCTGACCAAAGGAACAATCATCAGAATTTAAAAATATTTTGTTGTCAGACCGAGAGTATTTTAGAAACTCACACAGACATATATATATATATATATATATATATATATATATATATATATATATATTAAACTCTATTTTCCATAATTCTACTACACGTGAAGGGAATTTCTTCAGAAAAACAACATCAACCTACCTGACAACAGAAAACTCTTTGTATCAACACACCTACAAATGTAATCAAGGTAAATTTTAAATAATGCCAATATACCAAATAAACAGTTATTCTTACCTACAACTACAAGAAAAAACTTCATAAACAAATTTCAACCAGCACTAAATAGATCATGACCTCACATACAAAAACACACAGCATACACACATAATGACCAAATACAGTAGTCGATTCTGTTATGCTGACATAGAAGATTACTATGCGACGATAATAGTTGCGAAATATCAGACGCAAATCGTAAATTCATAATGCAGTTCTATGATGTCGTACTACGCCAAAGAACGAAATATTAACAAGAGAAATATATGCAAGATATATATAAACTCTTATCACCAGGCAAAAAATTCATTTTTATAATATGTGGAAATATCTACTCTTTACTTGAAGAAGGTCGCGAAACCAGGAACCTGTGTAGCAGAATTATGGAAAATAGAGTATAAAATATATTTTCAAACAAAAACGTCTGCGGTTTATCTTTAAAAAAAATACGCACTTTCTCTCGTTGGAACAATTATAACGTCTTCCCCCCTCTCTCTCTCTATATATATATATATATGGGGTGCATGAATGGTTCTGTTCATATAAGAAGCAGCACCATTTCTATGCTCCATTTATAATGATACAAGTATAATAAAACTAAAAGTCAGTGAACCTCAATTCGATAGAGAATCTGCAGAATATTATGAAAAGAGTGACTGAACTAACATAGATCTGAAAGAAGTAATAAGGACAGTTTGGACAGAAGTCAACGATGACCTGTATTTTGCTGTTTAATTTTCTTCTAGAGTCAAGGCGCTTATCAAAATTAAATACTCACCTTGTACATACTAACTTTTATATATTGACTGGGTACACTTGAACTTACGTAACTTAATAAACATGAATTTAAACACTACCCTATCCCTACATTCTATTTCTAATTTAGATCATTCTATGCCCCCCTCCTACTTCTGTCACCTTACATCAATCTAAAACTATCCATAAAAAATCTCAAAAATAAGTATATAAATACATGTCAATTTGTAAGCCAAATTCCTTTGTAACTAGAGATGTGATTTAATGAAGCAGGAAAAATATATTTTCTGGGGAAATAAATTATAGTCATGGAACCTTAAGGTTGTCTCTTTTTTAATTTAATATATGTGTGTTTTTGCAAATAATAAATATTTTAACTTGAAATATCTTAATTTCATGAGTTTTGGATGTAGTTTTCAAGGTTTTATAATTTTTCTTGCTTCTGTGTGCGTGTCTATTTTCTTTGATTACTTATTGTCACATGGTCATTTCATATTTTTTAAAAGTTAAATTCATTATTGGTTCCGATATTAAAACGGTGTTGATTAGAAAGTCATAAAGATGGTATTATCCAGTTGAGTCGCCAAGTGTTGGTTGGTGCCAGTCATTCTTGATTACTGTAAGATGTCACGGCATTTGAGGATAAGTTGACATTTATCGGTTGTTTATGATTAAAAAAATCAAGCGAGCGGTGTGGCTTCCCCATTTTAAGTTTGTGTAACACAATTAACCAATAATTTCTCATTTTACCGAAAATATAATTTTACAAAGGAAATAATTGGAGTGTAGAAACATTTAATATTTTTCATGAAATGCAAATTAATTGAAAATATTTATTTTTATTTAGATAAAAATATTTATTTAAAAAAATATTTCCTCATGTGTATATATATATATATATATATATATATATCTGTGTGTGTGCGCGCGTATATTAAAAAGATATAAAAAAAGCATGTAATAATGCATAAGTTGTTTAAATGAGAAAAATAGCATGCAAGGAAATAAGTGTTGGGTAATCAAAGTGCATAAAAGATTAAAAGAAAAAGGATTTACAATTTTTAATATCGAGTTTCCACTTTGTAATAAACGTTTCTAAACTGCTTTTACAACTAGAAGCAAACGTTTTCTACGACCCCCAAATTTAAAAAAAAAAAAAAAATGATGAGATCCTTTTAAAAGCACGACCACTTTCGTCTAAAATTTCAAACTTCTTTCCTTCTTGATTCAACACAAGCGCCATCATTGAGTGAATTAGCTCCTTCATGTCACATGTCTTCATGGTTCGAATGTAAATTGAAGCTTACCTACGTTAGGTTGCGGTATCAGATGAATCAATTGCTATAATACCCAGAATAAAAGTTGTTTTTTATATCTAATTTCTTATGCATTTATGTCAAAACAATCTACACGATTCATCATTAATTTTTACAATGTCGAAGAGACAATGCAGATGTTAAGCATAACAAGTAAGTTGTCCAACTTTCCAAAGGACCCGATCTAATATTACAAAATGAAGGATATCCAAATATAAATTTGTTTACTTATTATTGTGAAGTCAAGCTTTAGCACTAGTCAGTCGCTAATCTTGTACTACTACGTTATTCTCAGTGACGAGTTATATAGGCTTTCTCTTGCACTTATGCAAATTAGGCATATTAATTTGCCAGTATCACTACATCTCCCTGAAACGTATAGGTTTTATACCTCTAGTAGTTCTTGTACTCCTCATGATAGTTTCATTACTTTTCTCTACTTCTCCCTCTCCCGTATTTCTTTCTCTGGGAGACCTAGATCTGTCCCGCACTAAGCTGTAATCATAGGCATTTTCTTGCATTATTTGATCTTCGTCTGAACTTTCAAACTCATTCTGGCCCACTTGATCCTGCATTATTTCGTCTTCTGATGTTTCATTTTGTGACGGTTGTTCTAATAAATTATTAACGGACGGAATCGTAGACATTTCTTCATCGTTTTGCTCTTCATATTCACCCTCGGTCCTTATTTGATCTGCATAGGATAATACACCATTGTCGTTTTCCCTATTTATTATGGCTGTAGTGTGGCCTTTTTGCCTGATAAATTCTGCCCTTTCCGGATTTACTTCTTTGTACTTTTTTGATGTGGACCCGAAGTAGGGTTAGAGGTAAGAGAGGTTTCTTTTGTTCAATTTTTTCTATATTCTTATCTTTTAATGTGAACACTTCCATATTGGTTTCGTTTTCTTCAACTCTTTCAACGGTTTTCTTTTTGAATTTGCATACTGCTTGAAAATGGTTCTTTTTTTAAGCAATTTGTACAGGTTTTTCCAAATGCTGGGCATTTTTCCCCTTTTTATTTCGTGTTCACGTCCACAATACGCACATTTTCTTATCTTAACATATGTACGTATCAGCGAATATTTGTTCGCTGGGTTGACTTTTATGATGGTTGTATTTCTGTATCAATTCTTGTTGCTGTATAAAGTCAATGCATGTATTTAAAGGCATATTTCCTATTTGTAGTTGTTCCATTATTTTATATCGGTGTGATGCATTCACATACCTGCAATTAACCTTAATTGAATCAAGTCCTCTTCAATAGTCTGTCCATCTTGTCCGAATTCGCAATATCTACTCGCATTTCTTAGACGGTGTAGATATTTTATAATTGGTTCGTCAATTTCTTGTTTCATCGACATAAACTTCGTTCTTTCTGCCACTACCAGCCGTTTTTTTGGTCTCATATTTCTCCTTATAATCTGACTTATTTTTTCGAAAGTCAGTCTTCGAAGTTTGTGGGATATGTCATGGTGGAGACTTTCATTATCGCCTCACATCCAGCTGTAGCCAAGAATAAATCCGTAATTTCATTTTCGCCTCCCTTCTCCTTGTTGTCTTTCAACTTTTTACTTCTCGCACTGGCAGAAAAACAGCGAATCCATGCATCCACAAAATCTGGATCTTCTAGAGACAAATGGTATCCTATTGGCGACGCCATTGATGTGAAGTCAAGCTTTAGCACTAGTCGATATTTATTTTGTAGATAATACAAAATTGTGGCACAAGGCCGAAGGGGAAGTGAAGAAAAGGCTGGTCTTTCACTAGCTATCCTATTCTTAGTTAACCACAATCATGACCCATTCATTCATTACAATTACACAGTCACCACAAGAGCTCATCCATCACCTATCACTCCAGCACACACCACAATACCTCATGTACCCAAGGGACATACGAAACACCCCATGAATTAAAAATTCCAATGTCTATATAATATATATAAAAATTAAATGAAATCATGAAATGATGTGGAGGGGAAATGTACCCAAAAAGAAAAGAAAATTGTCAACCGAAGATATAACGAAAACAAAACAATGTTAGTAGGACCCGTCCACCCCTCAAAATAATAAGAGTGGCCGCTGTATTCTGTCGATAGACAGAATCAAGAAGCACACTCTCCAATGGAAAGGGGAGGGAAAAATAAAAGACGGAGTGGAGAAATCAAAAGCTGACTCTGCCGAGATGAAAAAGTGGGGACAAAAACAAACAGGGGAGATTGGGAATCTCGACATAAATCATAACAGAAGAAAAGCCGGGAAACAGGCCAGGAACAACACTTATTCACATTAACTAGGAACACAAAATAGTGACTAACCTAATCAGGATGGGGTCCATAGGAAACCGCCCCGTTGCACTAAGGGGACTTAAAATAGAAAATCAAGGCTAGCCCCGTCCACACGAACCAGGCTCGCCATAGTTACCCACCTTTCGCTGAAATCTATCGAAATCAGACGCTTTCGATCAAATCTGATTTTCACCATAAGCAGATGCTTAAAGAACAAAATCAGATGCTGATACGAAAAACGAACGTTTCGCAAAATTCCCTGCTGCTGATCTTGTTGAGACACCTTAGGTCAAGGATGGCCAACCTGTGGCGCATGCGCCATAAGTGGCGCATTGGATGCTTACAAGTGGCGCATTGCATCCTTTTGATGAAAAGAAACTCAGCCACTTCTACTCATTCATTTCAGTGATTTTATATTTATTGCACGTCCTTTGCGAAAGTGCTAAAAGTTTGATTTGTGTTTGTCCCATTTATTTTTGTTATAACTTTAAAATGTCCATATTACAACACCTACTGAAAGGAAGTGAATGTTTGTGCGGCGCATTTAAATTAATCGCACAAAATATTGGCGCATGGAATCAAAAGGTTGGCCACCCCTGCAGGTGGTCTTTGTGCTTTTCTTGTTACTGCTGCTGCTGCTGGTGGTCCTGCTTGGACCGTCTCTGCTGCTGTGTTTGTTTTCTGTTCTCTTGCTGCTGCTGCTGTGTTTTACCCTCCTCCACCTGCTTCTGCGATTTTTCATCCTTCTGAGGTGAAGGGGCAACCACTTTCAAGCCCTTTTTAACCACCTCCCTCCATTCTCCTGGTCTATAAGTTGACTCAGAGGGGTTTTCTTTCGCCACTACCGCCTCGGCTGTAGAGGCTGGTTCAGGCGTTGGTTTTCGGCCGGGACACATTTTGGCCATATGACCAGCTACGCCGCACAACCAACAGTTCGGCCTTCTGCCTTCGACCACGACAAAGATTTTCCGTTTTCTGCATATTAAGGTATCCGGAATATTTTGAAAATTATCTCTGTCCACTTTTACTTGGACTGCAGAATCCCCAGTTGGTACACCAGCCTTACTCAATATGCGCGCGACCTCCTCCACTTGGCCATACGAGGCAAAGAGGGCTCCCACGTGATCTTCCTTTATATCCATGGGTACACCGTGCAAAGTTACTCATGTTCGGCGGGTACCCATGTATTCCGTTTGTAGCCGCAAAGATTTCGTCTGTAGAATGCTACCAGCTAATTGCTTTGCTTCTTCTTCTGAAGCTAGCAAAAAACATCCCACATAGCATTTGAGCGTTTACACAGGATTTTAGGCACTATCTTGAGACATTTTAGTGCCTCTTCCACGGCCTCCATTTTCTTGTTTTGATATCCGACGTCAGAAGAGAGATGGTCATTGTTGTTACCGCATTCAAAGCCTCGGGGGATAGTGATCAACTCATTCCCCTGAATAAACTGCTGGTACTCTTCCTTCATTTGTTTATAATAGGCCGCATCTTTTTTTGGCATATTACCATTCCAAACAGTCGGACTTAGAGACGGCGTCTCCGTTTGTGTAACAGTTGGCTGGGGAGACTCAGCCATTTTGGTCGACGTCTCACCACAGCACACAACGAAAAGTTCGCAAAAACGATAGAAAAAAGCAAGCTGGCAAGAAAAACAAATAAAACTTCAAGCAAAAATTCCACTTACAACAATAAGTTTCCAGTCAAAGTAATACAAGCAAGATACACTTTTGAAAGTAACCGCCAAGGTTTAGCACTAGTCGGTCGCTAAGTTTGTCCTTCCTACGTTATTCTCAGTGACGAGTTATATAGGCTTTCTCTTGCACTTATGCAAATTAGGCATATTAATTTGCCAGTATCACTACACTTATCAATTTTACATATCATTTTTAGCGTCAAACTGACTAGGTTTCAATAAAATATTATAGTTGTAGGCTTTTTACTTTCTGGATTGCTATAATCAAACTTATCTCTATTAGTACTGGAAGTCAACAACATTCAATTAAACAGTGTTCAATGCTTGGGATTATTATAACGATATGTGTTTGGAGATATACTGAAACAGTCACTTATTATTTTTAAATGATTCTCCAGACTGCGTTATTTTGACGTTAAGCATACATTACCAAATTCCTCGTGTTGTTTAGTGGTCGCCTTCCGGATGCAGTTATATCAGCAGCGAGTTATTGCACTTTTAAATTGTTAAAATATTTATAGATCAGTTTACATTCGAAATGATTAAATTAAGGAGATGGAAGGTCGTTGCTTGGTTTGATTTTCATTATTTAGGAGTGTCCTTTGCTTATCCTAGATTCTCGGTGTCAGGGACGAACACAGCAATTGTTACTGCTCTGTTTCAAGTATTAGGGCTACGTAATAATTCATAATTACATGTTAGACGATCGGAACAGAACGTTTGCAAGAGAAAGGCTCTAGTTTGCTTAGCAGTAGGAGAGGATGTTGAAGTAATTTATTGGTACATACTTCTTTTCAATTATCCTAAATTATCATTTTTGCGTTACAAAACATTCATTGAAAAGCAGCTTCAGTATAATGCACCCACTTGCAATGAATTAAGATGGTTATAGAAGATTTTATTCCAGACAACAGAAATGATAGTTTCACTCATGAGACTCAAGCCTACCAAAAAAGGAATATTTAATAATATTATGGAGCGAGGAGGCAAAAAATAATTAGTAAATAAAAGACCACATTGACTCAAATAGTAATCACCATATCCCTCCGTGGACAAAAGAACGCATAGAACAAAATCAAATGTTTACTCGTCTACTAAGTTTTCTCTTTTCGCTTAAGACCTTGTTTAATTGAATGTGCGTTTGAAATTCTAAAGCAGTAAATGACATCGATAAAAGTCATTTTTTGCTGCGTACACCTTGTCTCTTATAATAAATGATGAGTAGTAATCTATACTCATACTAAGATCACACGTTACGTTTTTGGTTTAATGTGACTGCACTACTCTAATCAGTCTAATTATTAGTCATGATATAGATTTGATCATCATGTCTAGGAGGTATTCTTTCTTAGTAGAAGTGAATTGATTATTGGCTTTTTCATTGGTGTTTCCTTCATGGCGTACAACAGAGTCATGTTGTAATGCTATTGTTGGCCAATGAAGAAGTAATGTGATAAAAACTTTTTTGTTACTTTAAATGTAACACCTATCAGAAGAGATTATGAAATGAGACATGACGCTTGTATAGAGATGCATATCATATGATTATATGGTAAATGAATGCAGCAAGTTGGCTCAGAAGGAAGGTAAAAATCAACATGACTTGGAATTGGGCAAATGTTATAGAATCCAGCATGCAAAGCAATAATATATACATAAAACAGAATCTTTACTAGATAATGAAAAAGATAAAATTATATATAAATATGAACATCACTCAGTCCAACCAATAATAACAGTTAGAAAAAAAAGCTGATAATATTTTAGATTGTGGATGCTGATGTTTCAGCAAACCATAAAGTAACATAGCAAGTGAACAGCTGGATCAGAACAATAAAAAAGGAATTGGCCTTTGGCAAGATAAGAACAAGAATAAATCTGGCTTTAAGAATATCACAAAATTAGATCTGAAAAAATAAGATGATAAAAAGCAAGACAAGTGGACTTACCAGCATGAAAAATATTTGTTACAAAACTTGTTGCAAATGTAAACAAAGATAAAAATGTAAAATATTAAGAACATTGGCTAATGACGTTAAAGCAAACAAACTGCCACTTTAAAGTAAATATCACAACGTGTAGGTTAGGCGAAGAAGTGTGTGAAAACATTTTTTCCACGGAAATCTTTAGTGATGAATGTAGAGCTACATTGGCTGGGTCTGGTAGTTTGGTTATTCATGAGAATAGTTAACCAACACTACTTAGGAGACAGTAGAGAGATAGAGTAATAATTATGGCTAATATTATAGGCAGTAAAAGTTTAGGTTACTTAACACTTGATGATGACTTATGATAAATGAAGTGAATCAAGTTGTTTTTTGAGTTGTACAGGTCACAACAAAGAAGCTTTAATCTAAAGAGTATCAGTGTGAACAATAATGATCTACCACCTTCCATAAAGTTTGCCAAATATGATTATAAACAACAAATTAATGGAATACCAGCAAACTTTCCACAATTGAATCCAAAAGAACACTTTTGTTCCATCATTAGATGAAAATTGTAAATAATATTGAAGCAAAGAAGATCTCGGAGAACAATAAAAAATGGCTGCGAATAATTTCACAACATTTGAAAAAGTAACAATATCAATGGGGTCCAACTACTACTAGAACTATTGGTGTTCTCATGTGCCATAATTGTGAGATTTCCATTTCAATATCCTTGAATTTTGATAGTTTTTTTTAAGATCTTCAAAGATACATTACAATCTGCCGGGACTGTCATGTCAATAAGAAAGTACATTCTGTTTTTGTGGTCTTTGTTCACGATGTCTGGGCGATTAGCTTTCATTGTTCTGCCTGTGTGTATTGTAAAGTTCCAAAAAATTGTTACAGGTCATATATCTTTATCAGGTCTGTGTGATGTTCATACCAGTTTCTTACAGTTTCCTTGCCGTAAAAGTTGCATACTTTCCAGTGCAGATATTGGTCCTTCTATCATGCCGAGTTTATATTCAGTTGGTGCTAACACTGTGGAACCTGATACATGAATTATAAATATCAATGAACTGGTCATGGAATATTTATCTGGATATTTATCACATAATCTTCATTTGGGGTCAACACAATTTTTCAGTATATGTTTTCGGTAAATTCTAGTTATCAATCATTGGTCCTGTGCAATAAGAATAAAACCTTCGGTTTCAGCTTTTAAACTCTGGACGTACGTAATCGCTGATGCGTACGGGGTTTGTCTACATCAGCTTGTTTGGTACGGGCAGAGTATTAGCCATTATCATGCCATCGTTTCCGTATTTGCTTTCTTTCATTAGGTTCTTTGTCGCTGCAGTAGGTGTATTATGGTTTATTTGCAATTTTCTACCCACTTGAAATTCCCTTTTGAATTTGTTGACTTCCTTTATTGCTGAATAAAGTTTCTTATTTGTTCATGTTCTTTGACACAGATCATCATCAAGTCTTCTGTAGTTTCCAGGTGTCTTTGAAGACCAATTGTTGTGGTTTTGTAAGACAGTTCTAGATGAACTAATTCTCTGTCTTATTCGGATCTGGACACATAGAGACGATCAACGTCAGCCTTAGGATGATGCATGCGGTGGCAAGTGAGAAGATTTCTCGTTTTGATATCCTTTCGCTTAATGTTAGCTATGGGATGTTAAAACTGTATTGAACCACAGGGGCAGCAAAAGTATTTATGGCTGATGTTCTGTTTTGTGAATTCAATTTGGTATTTAACACCAGACGCACACACCTGTAGTATTTTTCTTACTTTATTATTATTATTTTTATTATTATTATTATTATTATTATTATTATTATTATTATTATTATTATTATTTAAACAAGAAATAAATTAAAAAAGTAATACACCTATATTTTGAAAAACTTTAGAAAACCCCGTAAATCCTGGAATATTAACCTAATTTTAAGTCGTTTCTGACTCCAAAATAATTTCGTTACATTATCTTATGACATTCAGAGCCGAAAGATAAAGAAAAGAAATAACGTGACAAGGAAATTATGAAAAGAAGAAATAACCATGACATCTTAAACATGTGCACATACGCAAACGTGCTGGCTTACACACACCTAGGCGCACGCACACGAGCACACACACATACACACATATACAAAGAAGAAAAATCAACCTAATACCAATAAAAAAAGTGCATAAATTATTTTTAATATAAAAAATCAAAAAGAAGAAAATTAACAGACATTTTCTGATGCCTCCTGACGAGTGAACCGAACAATTGCACAAAGGTTCGTCTATGAATATTTGGAGCAGAGGTGCTGAATATAACATCAATCAGCTAAATTACACATTTTATATTTTTATTACACCCCTTCACACACAGACACACACACACACACACACATATAAGGATTAATATAAATTCAATAAAGTTATGTCTCATCTAAAGTTTAATATCAACATAGTGGTAGTGACGTTGTGGCTATGAAAGTGTTATCATTGAAATGATTCACTTTAAAAAAGTGTCCTTTTTCCGAATTATCATTAATTTTTAAACTTTGAATACTAGCTTTTAAATTTAATTGCCTCATCTATAATTTAGGGAACGTTTAAATGGAAATAAATAACTCAGCTTTCGAAAAGATGTGCAATGATAATTTAATTATCAAAGTTTTTGAAAAATGATATTTTAAAATTTTTATCCGATATGTGAGTAGCTTATCACAAATAGTTCGTTGAAATTGTACAATTTGTAATCGACTCAGTACCATTAGCTATGTAGAGGACAATTAAATGGATAATTTGGTAACATACACATACTTAATTATCGTTTTTGGTTGATAGCAAGCCCCCCCTAGACAACATTCCACCATTCAGAAATGTCCGATACTAACAATCTATTTGAACGTTTTTGTAATAGCCGTAAGCGAAGTGGAGCACTGCAATCAAATAAACGTTTCTGTACACACATAGGTAATTTTCAAAGTCAACACAACTCTCCTTCATTACTGGAAAACAATGTTGCTGTTATGTTAAATAGAACTAATGGACAAAATATGATAATTTAGAGTTCAGAGTGAGAAACGCGCCCAAACTACATTTGTTCACTCCTTTTTCTCCTCACCAATTATATTCCATTTTCCTTTTAACTCTTCAAGTTCGGTCTTTTGTTGACTTTCTCACTTATACGATACTGATTTCCATTTCTCTCTCACGGTCTCTTTCTCTTTTACAGTGTCTATACCTCTCCATTTTTCTACGCTCTTTTTACCCCTCTATTCTAACACAATGCATATATATATATATATATATATATATATATATATATATATATATATATATATATATATATATATATATATATCATATACACTCTTTTTATCGAGTGTACATATAATGTGTTCGGCTGGACAAGTCAGCAAAATGAATGGTATTCCTAATACCGATCACTTGCAGTGTATTTTAGTGTACTGTATCAATACATAATCTTTGGTTTCTTTAAATAGATTGAAGAATGTCACATGACAAAGAAAAAGTAAATATTTCAAAATCACTTTTGATCCCACGAGGCAAATAGGTAAACAACATGTATGGGAGTCTTGATTTTCTTTTTACCACTGGGATGTTCATTCCAAATGTTTGCAGGAAAGCATCCATATGTTTATAGTGGGTCTCATCTGTTTTGCTTTCCTTATAGAATGTCAGTCTGATTATAAATTTAAATCTTCCATTTGACTGGAATATTGGTGTCAGTCTTCCAGGATTACAATGAAACTGTTCTGTTTTTTTATTTATTTAACTGCGGCAAAATGTGCATTACCTAAACGTTTAAAATATCTGAAATAGGTCGGCCGTATCGCAAAATCTGAATACTGAGTGAAATTGTCTATTACGTCGTTTTGGAATAGTCCAAGAGCAGAACAGATTACAAAGCATGGATTTACTGAGAAGAAGGATATTTTAATTAAAACCAGTATTGTAGAAATCCAGAAGCATTGATATATATATAAACACACACGCACACAGAGGACTGGCGATTGCGTTTAGCATGAAACATACTGTTGCTTGTGGGTGTTGAATTCAATGTCCACTTTTATATTTATTTATGCGCTCTATCCCTGATATTGAGCACATTAATACATAAATATAGCATAACTTAAAACTATATTTTATTACGCATATATATATTGTTTTTATCTATGTTGGTTTATATATATATATATATATATATATATATATATATATATATATATATATATATATATATATAGTTTGTTTTTATTTTTTAGCATTCTTTGTAACCCACCGCTTAACTGAATCATGTTGAAATATCTGAATAGTGACAATGCTGAATTAGTCAGCCAAGAAATACTGATTTTAAGAGATATAAAAAACAAAACATTATTTACATGAAGGGCAAGAAGAAGGTAAGTTATGCAGTATGCTACTATTATATAATTTGGCAGAAGAGGGTCGAGTATCGAATGTCAGTTTAGTAATTGCTTTAAAGTTCGATCAATTCTTACTACCTGACTTGAAAAGCAACAAGAATATATATCCTCTTGAAATTAACTTCTTCAAATCATGGAGAAAATGTTACCGTGAAAGCAATCTGAAATTGACAGTTTTTCTTTTTCTAGGTCAATCATAATTTAGAATGATGACAGTAATAGCTTAAATTGTTGATACTTAAAACCTTGATCAACTTGTAAATAAGCAAGTATTAAGCATATAATTATGGTGGGATTTAAAGAAGTATCATCATCAGCATTTTTCTGATATTTTTTGCAATTCTGCTGGGTTTGTTTATTATAACTGTCATCTAAGAAATTGTAAGACAAAATAGTTTTACAGACGTATAAGCATTAAATCAATGTATTAGAAAATATAAAGCAGAACCTGAATAGGCAAAATGGTAGTATTTCAGGCGTATGTGAAACTAAGTGGGCAAATAATGGAGATTTCGTCAGTGACAGACGCAGGGTCAAATATGCAGACGGAAAGAAAAATGATAGGTAAGTAGGACTAAGACATGAAGAAATGTGTCCTTGGATAGTGTCAATTATCTGATAGGTGTGTTGTACTTAAAATGAAAAGAAGACTTTTAATATATCCGTTGTAGTTGTGAACGCACCGACAGCACAAAGTACGAAGGAAGAAATTCAAAAGCTTTAGTGAACAAACACTAAGGCAAATAGCAAGAAATTATAATCGTCTTGGGAGACGTGAATGTCAAAGTATGGAAGGAGCGAGATGGTGAAATAGTTGGCAAACCCGTAATGAATACTGAGAAAAATGGGTACAATGGTGCAAGGCAAGCGACCAGGTAATAGTCAATTCCTGATTTCAAGAACACCTAAGATATTTATGGACATGGAGAAACAAAGAACCAGATCAACTATAAAACAATCAATAAGATTCAGGAATGCAGATTTACATTGTAAAACACATTTAAATGCCGAATGTACGAGCGACCATCTTCCAGTGACATATAATCTTAGAGCTTAACTATGGCAGTTGAAGAGGGCCAAGGCAGCACCCAAACTGCATTACTACAGACTCCTGAATGATCCAGAATTACAAAGAGATATAATACTAGATATATACTAACAACCTTACAAGCAAATACAATGAACTAAACGAGAATGGAAATTCAAGATGGAAAATATTACGAGACGCTTTAGTAACGTCAGCAAAGTAGATAATCTCAAAGAAAGCTATAGAAGGAAAAATACAGAAATAATAAATAATATATACGACAATGATGATATGACAGAAGACCTAAGTAGATCAATTTTCATAGCGCTGCATAAGAAGTCAGGGGCAAATGAATGCGAACTCAATAAGTTTAACGAAATGATAAGTTTCGTTATCTACATAACGAAACTTACCATAAAAAATCTGATGAATAGAGTATATAGTTGATTATACCAGGAAAAGGACAAGAACAGTGTGGTTTTGTTAAAGAAACTGGAACAAGGAATGCGGTATTTATACTCAGAATGATATCAGAAATCGCTTGATAAATTATGACACAGAACTGTTTGATATGATAGGAAAACTATTTATTTAAGAAAGATAGTATCAGGTCATCCCATAAGTTCTGTCCGAATTTTGAATTTTGAAACAAGTGACCAAATGTTACATTTAATTACAGATTCAATCAACAATGTATTTTCCATGATTATCTATGACTTCCTTCCATCTATTAACAAGCTTACTAATTCCATTACTGTAAAATTCTTTCGGCTTTGATTCGAAGAACTAACAAATGTCAGTTTTAACCTCTTCCTGTGTTACAAAAGCTGTTTCTTCCAAATGATTCTGTAAGCTACGAAACAAATGGTAGTCTGAAGCAGCAAGGTCAGGAGAATAAGGTGGATGAGGAATTTTCTCCCAACCAAGTTCTTCGATCTTTTGTGACGTGATTCTTGCTGTATGTGGTCGCGCATTGTCCTGATGAAACATCACCCGTTTTCGATTCACTAGAGCAGGTCTTTTTTCCCTCAAAGCTTGGTTCAAACGCTCTAATTGCTGACAGTATATTTGAGCATTAATTGTTGCATTAGGTGGTAAGAATTCAAAGTGGATTATTCCTTGGTAATCCCACCAGATTGAAAGAAGAACCTTTTGCCCATGAAGTTCCCTTCTCGGCTGTGGCTGGGGTCCTTCTCCTTTACCAAGCCACTGTCTACGACGCTTAACATTTCGATAAAAGATCCATTTTTCGTCGCCAGTCACAAGTCTATCCAAAAAAGGTGAAACAAGTTGGCGAGAATGGAGAGAAGAGCAGATGTCAACTCGGGATTTGAGGTTGTTTTCAGACAATTCATGAGGCACATCATTTTCCAAGTTTAGGAACTTTTCAAGCTGTTGAAGATGACGATGAACAGTTGTATGGTTTGAACTGAGAACCACTGCCAATTCCTCAACTGATAAAGCAGGATTTTCTTCAAGGGCTGCTTCAAGAAGCTTTTCATCAAACTCAACTGGACGCCCGGTTCGATCTTAATCTTCAAGGGTGACATCTCCACCTCTGAATTTTTCAAAACATCTTTTGCAAGTTCTTTCATTCACACATTCCTCTCCATAAACTGAGTGAATGTTTCTAGCCGCTTCGGTTGCTAAGTTTCCTTTCTTGAACTCATAAAGCATTATGTGCCTAAAATGATTCTTGGGTACTTCCATGTTAGAAGGGTTTTAATCAAACAAAATTTAATTTTATTGTTCTCTGAAATAAAATTTGATCTGTTCAAATGCATCTAAACATAAAAATAATGTTCAGCTCCATTAGACATTATAAAATACACTTTAAATTTCGTTCATTTTAACAAATAGTTAAAATTCGGACAGAACTTATGAGATGACCTAATAGAATAACCCAGAACTTATAGCGTGAGCAAACCGCCTGAATTCAGCAAACATACGACAATAGAAAAGGGCATATAACACTGGAATTATTGAACCTTTACAGCGAGGCGATCCCGATAGAATTGGAAAATTCGCCAAGATTTATTAACGACGGCCACAATCTTAACAACATAAGGTATGCAGATGACACAGTGTTGATAGCGGACACAGAAAGTAGACTACAGGAACTCCTAGAGAAGGTAGTAAAGGAAAGCCAGAAGAATGGACTAAACATCAATTGTAAGAAAACAGAAAGCGTGGTAGGCAGCAAGTATAAAAACTAGGATGCAAACTACGAACTGAAGACATCAAAATCAAGCAAGTAGAAAAAATAACGCGCATTTTAACAGAGGAAGAAAAATTCGACACCAAAGTTCGAAGGCGCATTGGAATGGTGAAAGGAGCCTTCCAAAATCTAAGCAAAGTATTAAGAAAGAGGAAAATTTCGTTACCAACAAATAAACGAATGCTGAAGTATTAAGTAATATCGTTCCTCTTCTATGGCAGTGAATACTAGATTGTCGTCACAAATGAAGAGAATTGTGGCAACAGAAATGTGGTTCTACAGAAGGATGCTGAGAATAACAAGGACTGAACATGTAAATAACGAGGAGGTTTTAAACAAAAAGGGGCGATTATACTTCGAATCATAAAGTAACAATTGAAATTTGTCGGATGATAAATGCGGTAGAACGGCTTGGGGAATGTGAAATTGACAGGCCATATTGAAGGCATGTGGGACAGAGTTAAGCAGCGAATTGAAAATAGAAGATTTGCGAGTGAAAATAAAATTAAAAGGTGAAGACAAAACTGTAACATCATGTCAGAGGAGAGGCGATATGAGAAGAAATTTAATTCTCTCTCTCTCTCTCTCTCTATATATATATATATATATAGCTTATTTGAGTGACATCTCTTTGTGAAGCCTTCTTAGTTAAATTGGTAAAACCATTTGAATATCACAGGTCCTCAAGCATAAAAGATGTAAAATCAAAACTTGCTTGAAACTTTCCTTATATTATGGATTATGTTGTATACGTATTATTCGTAGAAAAGTAACGTGACAGTTGCGATAAAACTGACAGTATTTAAGAAGAAATTTAATGACAACAGCAGAAAGGGGCCGTATGCATATACAAGTGACGGCATCTCAAAGAGTGATATTTCAAAGTAGTAAGAAATATAACAATTGACATCGGGAATAATACATGAAGCACTACTAATATAACCAAATGCAGTGAGTTCGAGTTGCAGAAACAGATATACGAGTAATTCCCTAAATAAGCTTTTGGCTCATGATTTCTCTTACAACAGATAACGCAATATATATTAGTAAAGTGATCGTTTCTTGAGCATTACGTACTAAGAATTCTTGTTTATGCTTTTAGGCTTCATTTGTCTCCTAAAAATTTTAATTCAAGACTTAGCTGAAATGTTGCTGTAACACGCATCCCCATACAATCAATTACCCACCGATACCACCTCTATTTGTGTGTATGTGCATGTGAGTATAGTTGGGAGTTACTGTCGTTGAAAAGTTTGCTTGTGACGTTGTTGTTAATGTAGAATCAAAGCAGTTTTATGGGTGCGATAAGCGAAATAATGAAAATAATGAGAGCGAATTGTGGATATTAGTCATCATTAATAGAGTAGCATTAAAGAGATATGCGACAAGGTCAACCAAACTTGCATCAACAAATAACTTGACCAATTATTGCCTGCCTCATAACGTTTAAGGAATGGATAAGTAACAAGGTGGACGGGATACTTTAAGCTTCAAATGTGAACATATTCAAAATATTTCTATGCACAAGAATATGTGGAAATTTGGAAGCCATTATTGTATAAAACAGGAACCGAGTTGAACATTCAATATGAATAAGAAGAGCAAATTGAAATCAGAACATTTCCAGGAATCAGTAATTTAGAACCAAACCCATTTTAACTAATAAAAAAATGTAAACTTTTTTTTTAACTTGAGAACTTGAAATAAACGAGTTCATTTCTTTTTATTTTATAAAATTGAATTGTCTGAGGAAAAATACCTTTCATTTCCTCAGAGTGCGACTATGTATTGAAGTGTTAACCAATTCAAGAGAATTTCAGAGTGAGTTATACTAATTAAACACTTTGACAATCGCCCATTTCACACATACTAGACTGATCACTAGACAAACGGCCATTTGCTCTCGACTATAATCAAATATTTGCTTTGATCATAATGGCAAATAACATTAGAGAAGTAAATACAAATGAGTGCTGAAAAGTTCTTGGTTCGAATAAGAAGAAATTCCCCCAAAAATCTTATGTTCGTTCATTTGATAATGTTTTTGGGAAGTGAGTCTGACCGGGAACCTTTACGTACCCAGCTCGTACACTGTAAGACCTCATTATGCAATTTGATGTTTCCATAATAAATTTGGTAATGAGCAAACTAAATTGTTAAAATCTTCAAGTTATAGTGAAATAAGCAATAGCCAATATAAGTTTAAGGCTTATAATATCTATCCTCGTTAAAAATATTGATAACTTGTTTTCAGGATATACACGATCCATCGCTAAAAATGCTAGAAAAATGGTCTGCTCTTTATACCGCTCCAGTGTGCATCTGATCCCCCCCCCCGTTATACTTTATCATTACAAGTGCCAGTTTGGACCAAAAATGAAACATTGCTGCTATATATAAACTGGAGCTGTCCAGTCCTCACGTCTGTCTTGATAGAATTCAAAAGCATCTACGTGACCTTGTGGGTGATGAATTATTTCAGCCATACGAGTCCTTTAGCACTAATTTTAACGTCTCATGCCTGTCGCTAATCTATTGCTATTTCCATAGCAAATGTTCTGACGAGCTACAGTGCTTAGTTCCGCCAGTCGTAACCATCGCAGCGAAGATCTGATTGGACAATAAAAATGAAAACTGTATTTTGTTTATCTTCACGTGGAAAGTTCTACAATCTTGCACAGCTAAACACATAGAGGCAGCAACTGACACATTCTGATTGGTCCAATAATGCCAAGGTCATGTTTCCGCCTACGCGCAACCTGTTCAAGCCAAAAAAGCACAAAAAATTGAAAACGTTTTCTCGAGCGTATCATGTGATTAGAAAGTAAATAAACATGATACACTAGCATATTTTCGCTAGTGAGAATCTGACCAGCAATCATTCACTTACTGAATTCACGTCAAACAATTCTCAGGTTTATAAGTTACTTCTGAACAATTTTCCAACTTGCACAAAGAAGATTCACTCACTAACTCGCACAGTGATCATTATTCATTCTCGTCAGTGAGTTCATTTAAACTTTATCAATATCAACACTTGATAACGGAACTAAATTACAATATTTAAAGTTCACATCAATATTTCAATATCATCTTCAAAACAAAGGATTACAATCAAAGAGAGACAACTTCGGAATCAACTGTGAATTGGAAACGAATTTATACTTAAAATTCAGTTCTCAAGAAACTGTTAAATTTAAACTTACACTTATAAATATTCTCTCAACTTGCAAATATTTTCATCCAACAATTTATTCAACACACATTCTTTCCACAAAAATTTAATTACTATTTCAAACTAGGAAAGGACGTTGAACTAA
This sequence comes from Acanthosepion esculentum, assembly GCA_964036315.1. Classification (NCBI taxonomy): domain Eukaryota; kingdom Metazoa; phylum Mollusca; class Cephalopoda; order Sepiida; family Sepiidae; genus Acanthosepion; species Acanthosepion esculentum. The sequence continues at coordinate 39,734,823 of OZ038502.1, forward strand.
ATTTAAACTTCTACATAACACAAGTACAAAATAGTTGTACACAAATTTAAATGCGACAATAATTTCAATACAAAACATCAACACAATTTGTATCACTTTTTTCACTGATAAAAGAAAAATCTAATTTTGTTATTGCATTGATTTTTCGAATTTGTTATTTCTCTTGTTGTTTATTGTTTATTAACTCATCTGTTGAAAAGAAAAATAGTAGAGATTGAAATGAGGCCTTTCAATCCTCTACACATACAAGGGAAAGAATCACCTTCATTCCCTTTGTATTCCATTAGTAAGAAGGAAGTTTTTTTTTGTCAACTTCTTAAATCATTTCGAACATCAATGGAAATCCATTAATCTCTTTATAAGTGTTGATGACGTCAAAAATCAACGTTTTTATTGCAATTTTTAAAGACAGATATATATTTTAACATATTTTTTCATTATTGGATATAGATATTTTAAAATGATATCTATATTCTGTTTTATCTTGGATTGTAATCATGAATCAAATCCATACAAATCCAAGAGTCAAATTCTTTGTGAAAAATGACATATCTTTAAAATGAGAAATATAGATTCTAAAAACGATTTTCGAAAGCCTAGAAATATATTTGATACATTATGAGGAATATTTACTTTGTTGGGAGAGTATAATTTTCTTCTAGTTAAAGCATTCTAGCCGAAATTTTTAGGATGATGGAAATTTTCAATACTTTATGGGATCAGTTTCTGTAATGTAATATTTGATATTCTTGAAAATGTTAAGGTGCAATTTGCAGTCCAATAAGTGACCAAGCATGAGCTACTATTTCGCATCGTATATGATAATAATAATAATAATAATAATAATAATAATAATAATAATAATAATAATATCTGTTTGATATCTTGTTAATAATAATAATAATAATCGTCCGAATGTGCTCAGATCCGAAGGAGTCAGAGGATTAGTTCAACTAGAACTGTTTTACAAAAGTACAACTATTGGCCTTCAAAGGTACCAACAGAAACTACAGAAGACTGGATGATGCTATGTGTCAAAGAACATGAAAGTAGTGAGCGACTTTATTCAGTAATAAAGGAAGCCAACAAGTTCAAAATAGAGTTTCAAGTGAGTGAAGAAATACAAGTAAAGTACAATACACCGACTGAAGCTGCAAAATAATTAAAAAGAAAGCAAGGCAAATGCAATCGACCAAATACAGAAACGATGGCAAGATAAACCGCTTCACGGTCAATATTCTGCCTGTTCCAAACAAGCTGATGTAGACAAACCCCATACCCATCAGTGGCTACGTAGTGCTGGGTTAAAAGCTGAAACTGAAGGTTTTATTCTTGCTGCACAGCACCATGCTTGCTAACTAGAAATTACCAAACACACATAATGAAAAATTATGTTTGTCCAAAATGCAGATTCTGTGATAAATATCCAGAAACAGTTGACCATCTTGTATCAGGTCGCACGGTATTGGCACCCACTGAATATAAAACACGGTATGACAGAGTGGGTCAATACATGTACTGGAAAATCTGCAAAGAAACTGGTATGAACACCACACAGATGGGACCTGTAAAAATGTTATGGGATTTTACAATACACACAGACAGAACAATCAAAGCTAATCGCCCTGACATCGTGATTAGAGATCGCAAATACAAAATGTACCTCCTTATTGCCAAGGCAGTCCCTGCAGACTGCGATGTATCTTTGAAGATCTTCAACAAACTATCAAAAAAGAAATCTAAAAAATGTGGCTCATGAGGACATTAACAATTACAGTTGCAGTTAGAGCCCTCGGATTGATGGGAAACGATTCCAATCGACTCACTGAAAGAATCCCTGGTAGCCCATACCTTAAAGAAATACATAAAATTGTACTCACAAGGAAAGCCCACATCTCACGAAGGGCTTTATGTAAAATATATACGATTTTTTTTTCAAAGCTGCTCAGTGGAAAATGTCATGATGCCATTTCTGACCTTAGGTCTCTGGTCGGGACCCGGAAAGAAATGAGTATACACCATAAATCAAAGGAAATAAAACAATAATAATAATAATAATGTAGCATTTCAAAGAAACAACCGCTCCCATCGTGATCATCACTTTAGATACTATTCCAAAAATATGCATTTAAAATGAATTCAGTAAATACGCAAAAATAGAAAGAAGGGTTAGACAAGAATGTGTCTTCTCACCAGACTTATTCAACCTTTATAGTGAGGCGATCATGAGAGAATTAAGCGTCTTACCAGGATTTATAATTGGTAATCACAATCTTAAAAACATAAAATATGACAATGACGCAGTATTGATAGCATACATAGAAAAGAAACTGCAGGAACTGCTGGAGAATGTAGTAAAGAAAGATGGGAAGAAAGGACTAAGCATCAATTGCAAAAGGACAGTATGAATGGTTGTCAGCAAGTGAAACGGGCCATGATACGAACTACGAATTAGAGAGCTCAAATCAAGCAAGTATGAACATTTAAGTATCTGGGAAGTGTTTTAACAGAGGACGAGACATGTGACACTAAAATCCGAAGGCATAGTGAGACAGAAAAAAATGCCTTCCAAAAGCTAAGCAAAGTATTAAGAAAAAAAAATGACAAAGCTTACCGAACTATTTCTATTATCCTTAAAACTTCCTCGTTACTTACATGTCTAGTCCATGGTATTCTCAACATCTTTCTGTTGTTTCAAGTTTCTTTATTTATAAAGAAATGGTCCAACATTCAATACCATATACGAGGACCGATATTACATAACAATGTAATATCGGTCCTCGTATATGGTATTGAATGTTGGACCATTTCTTTATAAATAAAGAAACTTGAAACAACAGAAAGATGTTGAGAATACCATGGACTAGACATGTAAGTAACGAGGAAGTTTTAAGGATAATAGAAACGAAAAGGTCGCTTATACTTAGAATTAGAAAGAGAGAGTTGAAAGTTTTGGGACACATAATGAGGAAAGAAGGCTTGGGGAATTTGACATTCACAGGGAATACTGAGGGACAGAGGGAAACGATAGATAGGTTACATAAAAAACTTATGTAAATGGATGGCAGAATAAGTAGTCGGAGCAATAGTAAAAAGACAAATCTTACTATAAATCTATAAAGGATAGGGAGTTGTGGAGAGCCATGATCTCCCACGTTCCGAAGGGACACAGCAC
>OZ038502.1:39742997-39887997 GCA_964036315.1 Acanthosepion esculentum
AATAACTTCTTTCCATGTCAAGGCACTTGATTCAATCGTGAATGTTAATCACATAGATCGAACATTACACAGTGAAAAGTTTAGATTAAAACTTATTATTACTTTTAAGGCTGCGGAGTGTTTGATGATATGTAGAGAATTATTGTGAAGAGATAAAGAGATGCGTGAAATACATAGGGTAAAATAGGTTAAGAATATAAAACAACGAAAGAAAATGGAAACGCATCCACGGAAGGACAGAGATTATGTGTGAAGAAAGGGAGTAGTCCAAGAGGCCTGAAGGGAAACGTAAAATGTATATATAGAGAGAGATCAGAAACAGTTAAAATGGGATCCAATTTATATTAAATTGGATTCCATTTTAACTTTTAGCATATTGCTAAAATTTCGCTACTAGTCACAATGAAAGAATGTTTATCATGAATACCATCATGTATATGACAAATTTCAGAGAGTTGTTTTTGAGGAGAATTTATTCTCAGATGATAAAAGCAGATCATTTTGACGTATGTATATATGCAATGTTAAGAAATGATGATTGCAGAACGAAACAAAATAAAGTAGAGAACTTTTTGCAAACTGTTTCCACGCTGATTTCATCACACACACACACGCGCGTGCGTGCGCGCGCTAACACACACATATATATGTGTGCGTTTGCTGAAAATTGGAGTTTGGCAAAATACCGTGTAAAAGTACGTATAAATAATGAGCATACTAAAATTTGATTTAACTTTAGAATGAAGACTTTGCAGACTCCCAAAAATACATAAATATGAAATCATAAATATCTATAAAAGAAGTGACGAAAAGTCTTATGAGTCTGTCTTCGTGGTTTGAATTCGAAATATATCAATTTTTTCTTGCCTTCCTTCGTCGATTTTTCCAATGTCTACTTTTTAAAAATTTCTTTATTGCTTTCTTTCTTTTCTCCAAATTTATTTGAATGTTCACACATTGCGGAATAATTGCACTCCAGACCCAATAATGCCGAACATCTCTTTAAGAAGACTGCCTCAAGCACAACGGAGCTACTTATCAAAATTCTTCATTACAATCTCTGAATGGGGGCCAAGGAAGTTGAGGGTAAGTAGAAATTAAGAAAGGCTTTTTCTCTATAGACACAAAACATCGATAGTTAATTTTATGCTGTATGAAAAATGTACATGGCATTGAAATCATGAACTGTCTTTATCCATTTCTTATAAGCTGTCTATAGCCATATAAGAATAAAATAAATATCTGGTTGGAATGAAAGTTCTTGCGGTTTGTAGATAAATTTAATGTTCTATAAACTGCGAGAACCTTCCTTCTAAACAGATAGATATAGCTAATGCCAGCTGGAAAATAATTTTCTTGCTATTTTGCCTTAATAAAGCATACATGAGTATGTAGATCAAGAACTGTTGTGCCAAGTCCAACAGAGTTAATTTCGAATTATAATATAAAGATTTTTTTTACTTGAGGAATCGGAGAGCCGAGTTCGAATTCCAGTCAAATTCATTACATTCACTTACGTGCTAATACCCTTGGGAAAGGTCTGAATCCTATGGGTAAATAGCAGGACAGACCGGGTTCTATAGCCTTGGATGGCAACTGGTCTACCGCAAAAAGAAATGGCAACCTGCTGCGGGAAAAAATTGCCTCGTCAGTCATGTATGGAAAGATACATGATCGCTTAACTGTGTATCACGCATAGCACATAACTGACTGACTGATAGAGAATATTTGTAAAAAAATAAATAAATAAAAATATAAAACATTTACTTTTTCTTTAATATTCATTTTGTATTTACTGTATCATTTAGACATCGCTTATTCCTGTGTTTTAGGAAACTATCAAAGACTAGTTAGAGATAGAGAAAGAGAGAGAGAGAGAGAGTGTGTGTGTGAGATAGAGAGAGAGAGAGTGTGTGTGTGTGTGAGATAGATAGATAGATAGATAGATAGAGAGAATGGAGAGGAGAAAAAGTAATGGAAGATTATTCGAGTGTGTTAACTAATGGCTGACACTCTCTCTCTCTTAGCTCACTTGTCCTACTTCAGCCACCCGAGGCGTATTTTCGTTAGTTCTTATATATTCACAAATTTCTAATATATTAACTCCAACTCCCTCCACCCAAAAACCATTAATTACAGAGGTGATGGCAGATTTTATTATGCAAATTTGATGTTTTTACAGTGAAACTGGTATTCTATTCATCCTTATTAAAAATATTGATAATGACTTGTTTGGGGAGCGCTAGTTTTTATGAAAACAATGAAAGTGAAACATATCTATTTATAAATAAATCCAAAAGATACAAGCAGATATTTCATTAATACAACAGAGCCGAATAAATTATTATCTTATATGTGAATATGAGTTCTTTGACATTCGATAACCATCACCAGTTTTTTCGCTATTAACTTTTCTAATTTCCAGATTTAATCTTACTTGCAATATTTTCGTTATTTTCCAGAACTCTTCGTTGCTTAAATAAGATTTTCCATTTTCAAATCCATTTCCTTTAATGATGGGACATAACAGCGTATGAAAATGAATAACTTGAGGTCGACCTACCGGCTTGCATAACTTTAAATCTGACATGGGCCATTGTTACGAGAGAATGGTTGTCAGCTTTTCGAATATCGTTGATCCTAAGGTTTGGGCTTAAGTGTATATATTTTATTAGATGTAAATTAAAGGAATTCATCCCCATTCTATCCTCAAAAAATATATTTTAATTTTTCCTGCTTTAAAGTACTATACTTTCCTCTCTACATATATGTCAGGATTATATTTATTGGTAAATGTCTTAATGTCGTAGATGTAAGTATTTTTGCGATAGTCTTAAGTTTACATGTTCTCTTTCTCAAGTCAGTAGCGACCTAATCCAAATCCAAACCAGCTTGCTTCCAACTGCTTCAAAAACAATAATCATTTATGGATACATTTTACCTGCTTCACCTTGCACCTTTACAGATATAATGAAGGCTATACAAATGTAATTTTTATATATTTAAACTAAAAAATAAAAAAATTACAGATGTAAGAACAACTTATTAGGTGATGTAAGATTTTACGATTCAACTTGTTAATCATATTATTAAGTATAAGTATAGTGTAATTATTAAATTTTATTTTTTAAGTTCAGATATATAAAGAATGCCCTGCATCTTGAGAAAGATATAATCTCAAAAGAGAGACAAGATAGTGCAAAGTTACTGAGATAACAGAACAAGCAAAAAAAAAAAAATTAAAAACATTGGCAAAATAAAAAGATGACAGATATTTGGTTGTAAGAATATCATTAAAAGAGAAAGTTCTGCCGTCTCTTTCTTATGTTAAGTATTAGTGTCCTTTTTGTTTCCATATTCTCTAAAACATCTTTGTTGCTCACGTGTTCATTCTATGGTATTCTTATCATTCTACATTTCTAAAGCGTCAAGGATTTTCTTCGTCTGCGCGGAGATAGTCCAGCATTTAATGCCATATTACACAAAATTCATTAGTTTTTTCTTTGTTTCTAAATAAATCTTCCTGTTTCTTAATACTTTGCTTAGCTTCTGGAAAGCACCTTTCGCTATCCCAATGCACCTTCAGATATCGGTGTCGCAATTCCTGTTCCCTGTTAAAACACTTCCTAGATATTTAAATTGTTTTACTTGCATAGATTTTGTTATTTCCACTTTGTACGTTTCAAAAGGAAAGGAAAATCTTGTTATTTCCACTCTGTAAGTTTCAAAAGGAAAGGAAAATTTTGTTATTTCCACTTTATAAGTTTCAAAAGGAAAGGAAAAGTTTGTTATTTCCACTCTGTAAGTTTCAAAAGGAAAGGAAAATTTTGTTATTTCCACTTTGTAACTTTCAAAAGGAAAAGAAAAAGTTTGTTATTTCCACTTTATAAGTTTCAAAAGGAAAGGAAAATTTTGTTATCTCCACTTTGTAAGTTTCAAAAGGAAAGGAAAATTTTGTTATTTCCACTCTGTAAGTTTCAAAAGGAAAGGAAAATTTTGTTATTTCCACTTAATAAGTTTCAAAAGGAAAGGAAGATTTTGTTATTTCCACTTTGTAAGTTTCAAAAGGAAAGGAAAATTTTGTTATTTCCACTTTGTAAGTTTCAAAAGGAAAGTAAAATTTTGTTATTTCCACTTAATAAGTTTCAAAAGGAAAGGAAGATTTTGTTATTTCCACTTTGTAAGTTTCAAAAGGAAAGGAAAATTTTGTTATTTCCACTTTGTAAGTTTCAAAAGGAAAGTAAAATTTTGTTATTTCCACTTTGTAAGTTTGAAAAGGAAAGGAAAATTTTGTTATTTCCACTTTGTAAGTTTCAAAAGGAAAGGGAAATTTTGTTATTTTTACTTTGTAAGTTTCAAAAGGAAAGGGAAATTTTGTTATTTCCACTTTGTAAGTTTGAAAAGGAAAGGAAAATTTTGTTATTTCCACTTTGTAAGTTTCAAAAGGAAAGGAAAATTTTGTTATTTCCACTTTGTAAGTTTCAAAAGGAAAGGGAAAGTTTGTTATTTTTACTTTGTAAGTTTCAAAAGGAAAGGAAAATTTTGTTATTTCCACTTTGTAAGTTTCAAAAGGAACAGAGTCCAATAAGACGTTTCCTTTTGCTGACAACAATGCATCCTGCCTTCTTGAAATTGCTGTTTGGTCCTTTCTTCTCGCTTTTCTTCACTACTTTCTGTAGGTGTTATTGCAGTTTCTGTGTCTGCTATCCACACTGTGTCATTTATATATCTCCTATTGTTAAGGTTGTGGCCGCCAATAATGAATCCTGACAAGATTTCTTATTCACTCAGAATCATCCCCAGTGTATAGGTTCAATGAGTCCGGTGAGAAGACATATCCATGTCTTACACCCTCTTTTATTTTTGTATATTTCCTGAATTCATTTTCTATCCGTATGTTTGCTACCAGTATAGGTTTTGTATTCTTCTAATATTCTTCCCCAAATGATAGCAGACACATACACAGATACACACAGAATCATAACGAAGAACTGTTGGAACTGCCAGGTCACCTAAACATACGCACAGACACACATGCACAAGCACACACACACACACACACACACACACACACACACACACACACACACACACACACACACACACACACACACACACACACACATATATATATATATATATATATATATATATATATATATATATATAGATCGATAGATAGATATACATATACACATACAAATATGTGGATATATCTTGTGTTCCCATAACGAAATGCCTCAATAATAAGTATTGTTAACAGGTCGCTAATATTGCTTTTTCATATTTGCCTTCTTTGGATGTTCTTACTTTTAATGGTTTTTCTTTCTTAGATGCAACAATTTGGGGAGGCTTTTTGAATAACCCAGAAATTATACTGGGAGCAATTAAAGGAATACGGATAAAAATGAATTCAGTAAATATATATTAAAAATGTCTGTTCCTGTACCATAAATTTCAGTTGCTCTTCTGAATAGTTATGACACCTATTCCAAAGTATACATTCGTTGATTCCTCTATATAAACAGATAAATCTGTGAATATCTGAACCGCCTGGGAACACAGGCTAGTGTAAGCAACCTTTTACAATCCGAAATATGTTTCCTATTGAAATAACCAATAAAGGGTTGATAAGTCTTAAAAACAAGTCACTCAATCACTAGGAATGCACACAGATATTTGTTAATCTTGAAGTTTCGATTAGTCGATAGGAAATATTTGATAATAAAACTCCACACGACATTGTGTCATTTCGTGTATTACGCCTGGCTATCTTTTACCTTTCTTCTCTACATCATGAGTGAAATACGCCCCCATATTTTTAACTCCCGATTGTATCACCCCTTTGACAGAATCGCAGGTTCTATTAGTTGGCGGCCTTGTGGCGCGTGCTTGGGCCTGTTGTCGCGTTAAGGAGTCGTTACCGCTTTTGCTGGTACCATAATGGTGTGTGCGAATTTCTGTAAGGGTTGCTTGAGTAGAGACAACCGTCGCCAGAACCACCATTCAGTGTGTTGCAGGTGTGTAGGGGCTGTTAGTTTGATGATTAGATTATCTACTAGCCAAATACACAACCTTTAGGCGATACGTTAATGGAAATTCTATTTTTTCATCCATGTCTACTCAAGATTTCTTTCTTTCTTTTGTGATGTTTTCTTTCCTTTCTTTTTAGTTCTTCCTCTCTAGTCATATTTACTGAAAGAGGTTTGAAAATTTAATGCTAATTGTGTAAGTGATGAATGCTTATCATAAGTTCAATGGGGTTCATTATTTAATATTTACATGAAGTATATATTTTCCTTATAATTTATTTTCTCTTTCTGAAGTAATTCTACTTCTTTCCTTCCTTCAGATTCTTTGTGAATAACTTGGATCAAAGAACGAAGAAACTGAGGCAAAAATTTAAAAAATACCTATAAACAAGAAAGATGACGTAGATAGAATACGTGTGACAAGGGAAGTTGGATGAAAACTAAGTTGTGTTGTAATTGGGATCAAGTGAGATGCAAAGTACACGATTAGAGTAATAAAGGATTAATTGTGATAATCCAAAGTTGTTGTTCGAACAGAAGGACCAAATTGACAATCAGAAAGAATCGAAAGAAAAAACTGTAAATTGGAAGAAAATCAAGTCTGTGCAATTCTTAAGAGACAAACAATACGTAGATTAGATGACACGTGCATCAACTATATAAAGAGTGAAACTGGATCCCTATTAATGATCGCCAAGCAAAATTCTGTTCGAATCACCTATATTAATGCTATGCTTGGTAAAGTTATAGTGAATGTTGCCGATATGAAGCTAAATCAAAACTCTAGCAGTCAACCAGTTTTAATATTCATTTTCAAAATATCAATAATATCTTTGAGCGCATGAAGACCAATCCAAGAAGACAAAATATACTTTCAAATATTGTATATTCTTTGTTTTATGTTTCATATATTTCATAGATTATGCAAAAGCATTTGACAAGAAACTACTGAACCAGCGAGGAAACCTTGATATATTTGGGAAGGATATTGGAATAAATCAAAACCCATACTGGGAGCAAATGGCCTGCACACGGATAGAAATGAATTCAGTAAATATACAAAAAAGAAAGGCGTGTCTTCTCACCGGAATTATTCAACTTATTCAGTGAGATGATTCTGAGTGAATGAGAAACCTTATCAAGATTCATTATTAGCGGCCACAATATTAACAATAATAGGTATACAACTGTCACGGTGCTGATAGGAAACACAGAAAGGAAACTATAGGAACTCCTACAGAAGGTAGCAAAGAAAACTGAGAAGAAAGGACTAAATATCAGTTGTAACAAGATAGGATGTAGGATTGTCAGCAAAAAGAACATCACAACATATAAATTTGAAATTAGTGATACCAAAATAAAACAATTACTATAATTTAAATATCTGGGAAGTGTTTTAACAGAGGACAGAACGCGTGACACCAAAATGCAAATGCACATTCGAATAGCGAAAGATGTTTTCCAAAGGCTAAACAAATATTAAGAAACAAAATTTTCGTTTGAAACAAAGAAACGATTACTGAACTGTTATGTAATACCAGTCTACCTATATAGCATTGGATGTTGGACAATCACTGCCCAGATGAAGAAGAAACAAAGTGATAGAATGTGGTTCTACAGAAGGATAATGAGAATAAAATGGACTGAACATGTGAGCAACAACGAAGTTTTAGAGAAAATGGAAAAAAAGGCAGTTAAAATTTCGAGACCGCATAATGAGGAAAGAAGGCTTAGATATTTTGATATCCACAGGACATATTCATAGACAAAGGGACAGAATAAAGCAGCGTATAACCTACCAAGCGAGCTTGTGTAAATGGTTGGAAGAATAGAGATTAGGAGATATAGAAAAAATTGCTAAGAGATCCAAACGATAGAAAGTTGTGGAGAACCATAATAGCTCACATTCTGAAGAGACACGGCACATAGAAAAGAAAAAAGTTTAGCATTTTGTTCTAATTTACCATAAATTAAAAAGAAATGTAATCTTCTCATTATCTTTATTAGGCATTAAGGGGAAAAGGGAATAAATCCAAAATGTATGGGAAAAATGCAGCGATCGTGAATCGAGTTGAAATTAAATTCTGAATTGTTAATTTTGCGATGTCCTTGAAAGAGTTTTGATGAGAGAAACAATTTGTTTTCTTTTACCATTTCCTCCTAATTATGCAAAATAACTTTGAGAGGAATTTAAATTAGCATTTTTTCATAATAATAAATTCAGTAAGTCGAATACCAACACGTAAATTAGAAGACACAAACATGAAAAGAAAAATATCGTGACACAACAGTTATTTATTTCTTTTTTGTTGTTGTTTTTCAGGAAGCTGCACGTATTGTCGATTTTGACAAATAAGAAATAGATTTTGAAAATTTTCACTTATTGACAGATTTTTTTTTTCGAAGCAAACCCATTAATAATAATCAAGGACGAAAATCTACCATTGTGCCCTCAAAATCGATGCAAATCAGCTTCAAGACAAAAACTTTACTTATTAAACTAATTTCACCATTTAACGAATTTTAAGATGCTTAGGAAGTCTGATTTTAATAACCTGATACGATGTCTTTGCTTGTAATATCGATATAACCTAAAATTATTACATGGCATACCTTGAATTACTTACATCTGCCACACAAAGAGACCAGAAAAAAATCACTTCTTTGCATGTCTAAACATGTCGCCCTGTATGTTAATCGCATAAAGTGAAAAATTATCATTTAAGACAATATTCTCTTGTTGAGAGCCATTCATTTCATTATATAATATGTTTGATAGAATAATTAATGATATCAGCCTGAAATTTGGCTGAAGTATTTATTTTGTGCAAAAGGGGTTACTTGAAATTCCAATATGGCGGTTATTTTCCATGATACCTGTCAGGTGCCGTGTTATAGGTAACATAAGCTGATAGATAGCTGAATATAAGTGGATTACAGTGACAAGTTTTAGTTTTTGTAATGCTGATACTGAATTTAATATGAAAACATATGCTTACATATATGGTATTAACCTATTCGCTACATGGGTAGCAACTGGAGAGTGGTGTACAGCATATTTCTTTACAAATTTACACTTTTTGCTAGATGGTATTTACATTCTGCCGCTCTTCTTTTGGATTTTCTCGTTTAGATCTTCAAGCCTAACTGACAATATACATTAATGATTATATCTATTTTCTTGAGATTACTACTATAGGAAGAATGTTCTTCGGGTAGTGTTCAAACATTTGAAAGTTTTTTTACTATTACTATATTCACCAGTGATTCAGCATTTGCATTTGTCTCTGAAATCTTCAATTTAGCTTGAAGCCCATCCAACAAATCCGTCTTAATACGCAAATATGGAATTTACCGTTCTTATTGAGCGAAGAGGTCGGGGGAATGACCAGTTTTCTTGCTTGAAAAATGATCGTAGATCACATCCTCTGTTTGACAAGAAATGAAAAGGCAAGAAACTGTGGAAAATAATCCTTAAGTAATTATTTAGTAATATATTGGTGAGCTGACTCCGGTCAAATTTTAAAGATTGTTTACATCTTTACTTCTCGATATTGTTTTGTAGTTTGCAACAGATTGACTTATTTATGAGTCATTCACTACTGACCTTCGAAGAGCTGATGGGTCCTCTGTATGTAGCTCTTCCTTCCCTAATGTTGTGTAGGATCCACCTAATCTGCATAGGTGACTACCAACTATATACATAGTGGTTGATACCGGAAGACGAGGAGAAGGGAATCACGAGATCCAACTAGAGACTCTGATCGACTGCGACTAGTCAACACATTCTCCAGGAACGTCTTCCCAGAATTATACAGAAATACTATATTTACTTATTGTGTACACTTTCTTGTTATAATACATTCTTGTTCTAAGTACATTTTGTGTTGCATTATTATTCCATGCAATAGGCGAGATTCAACAATGAGTCAAGACTCAACAATGGCGACGAAGTAGAACGAACCATACGTCAAGTTTCAACAATGGCAAAGAAGTAGAACGAACCATACGGAAAGAAGAAAGAATTAATAGTGAGAGTTTTCAACAATTGGGACAAGTCATGGAAGAACCCAGGCTGAAAAAAAAACTATTAATTCAAAGTCCAACGTTAACGTAACGACGAAGGATTCTGAACTTCTGGATATGTAAAACTCGTTAAAAGACGACTAAGCATAAAGGAACGTTCACTCAGAAAAATTGAAAGGGGTCGTAAACGAATAACGGTAATTTTAAATTAAAAAATTATCTACAACGAGACACCCTCTAAAAAGAAAAATTGGCCGACTACAAAAACATGCATGGATTAAAAGGAGCACAAATACACCGTGTCGACTTTGAAAGGTAACAAACTTTAAAAAATTATTTTTTTAAAATTATTTGTTCAACAATATAGTGACGAATTACCTCTGATAAGAAAATCAGACGTTGTCATTGGAATACGCGAACAGAAGTCGAAAACGAAAAAAAAAAGTCCGACGCTCTCTGTTCACGAAAAAAAAAATACCAAAGTTGATTAGCGTGAATGTAAAAGCAAGACATAAAATAGAAAAGTCGTACGTTGTTTCGATTTTTTTGGTCAGCTTATATGATATTCGTGGATACACAAATTAAAAGTATATTCCTTGTTGCATGAACACTATCAGCTAAAGATGGATGAACTATCCAAAGTCATAGCTGAATTATTCAAATCCCAGCAGGAACAGTTTGCCTTATTAATAAGGGAACAACAGATAGCACAACAAAAATATGAAGAACGTCAAGAGGAAAGACAACAAGAACAACAGATAGCGCTGCAAAAATATCAAGTTAAACAAGATGAAAGACAACGAAAATATCAAGAAAAACAAGATGAAAGACTTTTAGAAATTCAAAAGTTAACACTGGAGAAATTAAACAACTTTCAGGCAAATGAGGGAAATTCTTCATATTCTAATAACACCATATTTAATTCGCTGGAAACTTTCAACTATGTGCCAGACGAAGAAAAAACGTTTGAAGCGTATTTTAAACGATATGAAGATATTTTCTACACAGACTGTGAAAACTGGTCGAATTCAAGAAAAGTCAGTCTATTACTAAGAAAGCTAGGTACAGCAGAACATAGCAAATTTGTAGATTTTATTCTACCGAGAAAAACAACTGAATTGGAATTCTCGGAAACAGTGAAATTGCTAAAAGAGCTGTTTGGAGCAAATATGTCGCTTTGGCATAAGCGATGGTTATGCATGAATGTCTCTAAATCCGACGATCAGGATTACTTAACATATGCATCTATAGTGAATAGACATTGTGACAATTTCAGATTGGCAGAGATTACGGTTGAAGAATTCAAGTGTTTAATTTTTGCTCAAGGACTGGTATCCAGTAAGAGTGCCGAAATAAGACGTCGAGTTTTGTCTAAACTCGAATCTGAACAAGGCCTTACCCTGCAAAAGTTAGCAGAGGAGTGTCAACGGGCCGTAAAGTTAAAAAAGAGTCGCAAAAAATCGAAGAAGCTGGCAGTGCTTATATTAAAAAAATAAGAAAGCAGTCAAAGTACCCATCAGAGAAAAATTGGAGTAAAAATTCGGCGTACTTTAAGAATAGACAAGAAAATAAAAAGAACGAAAATAAAAAGGTCCCACCATATAATTGCAGACGTTGTAACAAAAGACATTGGGAGATAAATTGCCCATATAGAAATAAGAAATGTTTCGTGTGCCAAAAGAATGGTCACAAAGGATCGTGTTGTAAAACGAAAAAATTCAACAGCCGAATTAGACAAACAAATTCGAATATCAAATCAGATAAAGATTTGAGGAAATATATGACGACTGAAATATTCAAAAAGAATATCAAATTTCAACTCGATTCGGGGTCAGATTTAACAATAATGAACGATAAAACATGGAAAATTTTAAAAAGGCCTACAATAATGAAGTCAACGAAACTCGCTCGAACGGTAACTGGAAAGCAAATTAACTTCGAAGGCGAGGTTGTACTTCCAATGAAATTGAATGGGATCGTTAAAAAAATAAAAGTTTTCATTCTGAGAAATGGAGAAAACTTGTTGGGTACAGATTTTATTGAAACATTTGAATTGTGGGATAAACCGTTAAACTCATTCTGCAGAAAAGTAGAAAGTAATACGCAATCAAGACAGGACATTAAAGATGAATTAAAGAAAAAGTTTCCGGAAACCTTTACACCTGGTCTTGGAAGATGTAACAAGTTTGAAGCTAAATTTGAATTAAAAGAAAATACTATGCCTATATTTAAAAAGATACGTAACGTGCCTTTCGCAAGTGTAGAGAAAGTTAACGAAGAACTTGATAGGTTGGAAAAAATGGGAATTATTTCAAAAGTAGAATCTAATTCATGGGCTGCGCCGATTGTGTGCATAAAAAAGAAATCAAACCAAATCAGAGTCTGCGTTGATTTTTCGACAGGGTTGAACTCTGTAATGAAGGACTACCATTACCCGTTACCGAGACCTGAGGAGATTTTTAACAAGCTAAATGGCGGAGTGATTTTTTCAAAAATCGACTTATCAGATGCCTATCTCCAAATTCCCGTCGAAGAGGAATGTTCGAAGTTACTAGGGATAAACACGCATAGGGGTTTATTCAAGTACAACAGGCTTCCTTTTGGTATTAAAGTGGCACCAGCCATTTTTCAACAAGCCATGGACGTCATGTTGAATAGACTTTGCGTGTGCCTACTTAGATGATATTATAGTAAGGAGTGCAAACGTCGACGAACATCGAGAGCACCTCAATCAAGTATTTAAAAAGATTCAGGACTTTGGATTTAAAGTAAAAGAATCAAAGTGTGAATTTGGTTTGGAGGAAATTAAATATTTATGTCACATAATCAACAAAAATGGCAGATTTCCAGATCCAGAAAGGTAATGTTGCGATTAGAAACATGCCGGCGCCCACTAACGTGGCGACACTACAGAGTTTTCTGGGGCTCGCGAACTATTATCAAGCATTCATTAAAGGAATGTACAATCTAAGAGCTCCGTTGAATGAACTACTGAAAAAAGACAAGGCATGGGAATGGACGGTAGAATGTCAAAAAGCCTTTGATGAAATTAAGAAAATGCTTACGTCCGACCTCTTTTTAACCCATTACAATCCTAAACTGGATATTGTAGTGGCAAGTGATGCTAGTTCATACGGGGTAGGAGCATGTATTCAACACATAATGCCAGATGGTTCTAGAAAACCGATTGCGCATGCTTCGAGGGCATTACTCCCAGGAGAGCGAAGTTATTCACAGATAGAAAAGGAGGCGCTGAGTATCATTTTTGCCATAACAAAATGTCATAGATACATCTACGGCAGACATTTCAGGTTAGAAATGGACCATAAACCTCTGATCACTATTTTTGGTTCAAAGAAAGGGTTACCCGTTTACACGGCAAATCGACTGTTAAGATGGGGAACCATTCTTCTCAATTATGATTTCCACATAAAACACCTATCATCCAAAAATATAATTCATGCGGATACCTTATCAAGACTCGTACCGAATAAAGATGAAGGATTCGAAGAAACAATTATTGCAAATATCAGAGCAGATTATGAGGTGAAAAGCATGGTAAACAACATTGTAACCGGTTACATCAAAGGAAATCAAAAAAGAATCTGAAAGCGATGATTTCATTTTAGGAATAAAAAGTAAAATGGTAGCAAATGACCAAAAAGTTCAGGAGATTTATTCAATTTGTGACGAAATTTTATTATATGGTGAGAGAGTAGTAGTACCAAAAAAGTTGCAGAAAAGAATCCTACGGGACTTTCATATGGGTCACCAGGGGATTAATAGAACAAAAAGCTTAATGCGAAGCTTTGTATATTGGAAAGGAATGGATGTGGATATCGAAAACAAAGTTCATCGATGTAAAGGGTGTGCGTTAGCAGCTAAGGCACCACCTATAGTACACAAACCATGGCCAAAGACGGATCATCCGTGGGAAAGATTACACATTGATTTCGCTGGTCCAGTAGAAGATTATTACTATTTAATAGTGGTAGATAGCTTTACAAAATGGCCGGAAGTACTACGCTGCAAAAAGCCTTCGTCCAATACCACAACAACTTTTTTGCATGAACTATTTGCACGGTTCGGTGTGCCAGAGTGTATTGTGAGTGACAATGGTACACAATTCACTTCTGACGAATTTAAGGAATTTTGTGAGTTATATCAAATTAACCACATAACGACGCCGCCGTATCATCCGAGATCCAATGGACTCGCAGAAAGATTTGTAGATACGTTAAAGCGCGCTCTGAAGAAAGCCTCAGGAGTTCCAACGGAAAAGGCGCTTCAGCAATTCCTACAAGTATACAGAATCACGCCTAACCAGAGAACACCATCAAACATGGCACCAGCTGAACTAATGTTCGCTAGGAAAGTTAAGTCAGTATTTGACAAGCTTTTGCCAGGAAGAAATAGAATAAAGAACACTATGTATACAGCTAGAAAAAGATACACCCCCGGAGAGAAGGTCTTTTTCAAGGGCTATAGAAACAACATTGAGTTCTGGGAGCGAGGCATAGTGGACAAGAGAATCGGTGACCTGATTTACATAATAAAAGGGCCGAAGAATACTCATAAAAGGCACCAGAACCAACTCAAAAAATGCTACGTGCTAGAGCATGAAGAGAGTATACCGGATGAGGAGGAAGATCCCATTGATGTAATGTATGATACTTTTCAAGTAGAACCTCCGCAGAGTGCTCATGAACCGAGAAGATCCGGTAGGAAACGAAAGTTCACGGACCCATTGGACGTGAATCCAAAACGAAAAAGATATTGAAAAAAAAAACAGATATACATATGAACTATGCAAAGGGATCTACAAAGAAATAACCATAATCATCATCCCATATAGAAGCCAGTTTGAAATCCAAAAGGATTCCAAGGCTTGGGAGGGTGTTGTTGTGTAGGATCCACCTAATCTGCATAGGTGACTACCAACTATATAAATAGTGGTTGGTACCGGAAGACGAGGAGAAGGGAATCACGAGATCCAACTAGAGACTCTGATCGACTGCGACTAGTCAACACATTCTCCAGGAACGTCTTCCCAGAATTATACAGAAATACTATATGTACTTATTGTGTACACTTTCTTGTTATAATACATTCTTGTTCTAAGTACATTTTGTGTTGCATTATTATTCCATGCAATAGGCGAGATTCAACAATGAGTCAAGACTCAACACCTAATGACTGCATTATTTCGCTTGTGACCTTTGTCAAAAATATACTGAAGAAAAATTTCTCCCAATCTCATGAGCAATGTAATTCTCTTTATGTAACTCTTTGGTGACCTCTGAGTATTTGCCTTTTCAGGCACATTATAACTTGAAGATGAATAGGAAACCAACGTGCGTAACTGACATTGTTTTTGGCAAAGAAGTAGGGTATCAATTCTGACAGTAATAACAATACAGTATAAAACAATATATCATTGTGGAAATCGAAATAAGTTAACTCTTCTTTCTTCTGATACACACAATTCTATCAAAGTTGTGGTTTGTTATCATTATCAGACTATTGAAAAAGATATGCATTGTAGGTATTATATTTGAAGTTCAAGTGAACAGCATGCCGCGATTTCCTGTACATGGCAGGTTCTAGTGACACCGGCAGATAGCATAGAGAGCACTCGATCATTCAGTTTTCTAATAATGAACCAATAGGTTTCATTGTTGTCATCTCGATATTTAGTACTCTACATATTCATCTGACCAATACCACTAGCACTGGATTTGTTTAACCCTAAACTTAATCCTAACATTAAGCCTAAATCCTAAACTTAAACTCTCACCATAACACTAAAACCAAACTCTAATATTAACCACAACACTAAAACGTAATTCTAACACTAAAAATAACTGAACACATAACCATAACACTAACCAAAACCCTAAAATACTAACCATGTCACAAACCATATTACTGAACGTAATCCCGGCAATAACTCTCCAATCGTAATCGTAACCTTCTAAGGCTAACAATAATACTCATTATCTAATATTAAAACTAATCCAAACTTTTACAATACACATGAGGGATGCTACATCAGCTTCAAAAGTGCTGGTAATAATCATAATACTAAATTCTAAACTTAAACACTAATCCAAACACTAACCATAATACTAAACTCTAAAGTCTAAGCTAACCCCAAAATCTCAACCGAACCCTAGACTAAGCTTAATCATTAACCCTTACCATAAACCTAAGCATCTAATCCTAACCATTTAACGTAACCATAACCCTACTACTAAAACTAATCCCAGAAGAAAGGTTACAGTAGAATAGATTTCAATGTTGTTATTTTCATATGTAGTCAACCAAACATGACAATGAACTTATCCTCTCTATATTCATCTGAATATGTCACTGAATCTGTTTAACATTAAAAACAATCCGAACGTTGACACTCACCCTAACCCTAAACCTGATACTTGCCCATAAAACTAAAAAATTATCCCCAAACTAGACCCCAATTCTAGACCTAATTCTTCCCCTAAACCTAAACTCTAATCATAATTCTCACACTAGTCCTAGTCGTATTTAGATTTAAGTATTAGATTTAATCATTAGCGGAAGCCATAGTTTAAATATTAAACCCTAACAAAATACTAAACCTTACTTCTACATTATAATCATAACCTTAACCCTAGATAATAATTCGAACACTCATCATAACCATAAATCCATCATAAACATAAAATCACACACACTAAACAATCCTAATCTTAATACTAAACTTAAACCTAATATTTATCCTTAACACTATCACTTACATTAAACCTAATCATAAACTAGAAATATAACCCTAATCTTAAGTTTAGGATTGGAATTAAGTTTAATCTCAATCTAAACTTAGCGATAAAAACTAATCCTGAATATAACTTATTTTAACTCTAATACGTAAATCTAACACAAACATACAAACAAAACCTACAATGACCCAACTCTAAAACTAACATTAACACTACCTTAACCTTGATCCTAACACTAAACTTCAAACTAACAATAACAATAAGCCCTTAATTAAACATGAACCCCAATCATTAGCGGGAGCCATAGTTCTAATACTAAACCTAAGCATAACACTAAAGCTAAGCGTAATCATAATATTGACCCTAACGGTCACCATTTAAGTCATTCATTCCGTTGCATAGTCATCGCTTTTCTCACATTTTTTTTATTTCATCTTCTTCATCACACTAAAAGTATTCAACTTTTGGTGAATCTAAGTAGTACAATACAATTTCTGCAATCTTACTATAACCAGCATTGTCATGTTTCTTTTTTAATTAACTGTGATATTAGCATTTCATTGCTTTTGCCTTTCTGTAAAAGACAACCTTTGCTCTAATTTGTTTGCCTCTTTCATCCTGAATCCATAATTCGAGACTTTAAAATGGCATAGGCCGAAGGTTTATCCTTTTACCACCTTCTATTCTCTTTGATGTGTATGATACAGTTAGATTCAGGCAAATGTTCAACACATAACCCGTTTGTTCATCCAATATAATTTAAATCTGGTCCGATTTGTAATACCATCCGGATATACCTTGGAAGCACCTTATCCTTGGCTTGTATCTCCTGTCAATTCAAACGTGGCTATTTGATATGTTAAGGGCTTATTATAGAACAGTTGGAATACTACATTTGACGTTTAGCTGATATTTAGTAACATACTGTGTTGCACAGAAGTGTCTGTCACCAGTAATGAGTGACATAGACAATTTTGTTTCTCTATCATGACTGGCCATAATTAAGGTTTGTTATAGAAGTTTTCCTTCTCCTAGATGAATTGCCATTACTCGGTTAATGATCTTTTCAAGAACCCAAAACTCACCTTTTGCACTGACAGTTATCTACAGAATCACCCTGTTGGAAGGTTAAGCTGATTTTTAGTTTGACTGCAATAGTATTTTTGACTGATTCATGGTGGACTGGGAGTACAAAATTCTTATTTTGAAACATTAAATCAGTCTATGCATTGAGAAAAAAGCTATGAATAAATAAATACATTGACGCCAAGATAAAAAAAGACAATCTACGCCGGTGGACGAAACAAAGGGTTCGGTTCGGAATTTCAATCTATATCACCTGAAGAAGGCCGAAGCGTGATCATTTGATTTGTTATTTCTCAATTAATTTTAAAATGAGTTTGAAAACGAAAGAACATTGTAAATAGCAGGTAATTCCATATATTTTTCTGTTGTTCGATGTCACTGAAATAGAGGGTCGTCATTCACCATCAGATTAATGCGTTTTTCTTATGTTAGTAAGACATAAGGTTTGTAAGTAAATTATTATTAGGGAAGTAAGCTTATGAGAAAAAAAGCACTGTTTCCAATTCTGACATATTTGTATTAGAAATGAATTGAAAATTGCCAGCAGCGGTGAACTTTTTTAATCGGACAAAAATAGTTCCTCCGTGACTGTGTGATTCACGTAAGTGAAATC
Organism: Acanthosepion esculentum; assembly: GCA_964036315.1. Taxonomy (NCBI): domain Eukaryota; kingdom Metazoa; phylum Mollusca; class Cephalopoda; order Sepiida; family Sepiidae; genus Acanthosepion; species Acanthosepion esculentum. Next base: position 39,761,513 of record OZ038502.1, read on the forward strand.
TGTTATTTTTTATTTTTTTTTATTTTTTTGCAAATACTTCACTAATTTACCTTCTAGCTGTCGGTATTCTATAACAAAACACCAAAAACATTGTCGTAATAATATCATTGCAGATATCATTGCAGATATTGCTGAAAGTAGAATTTTTCCGTAGGATTAGTTGGATTATTTTATTAAAAATTCGGAACAAAATTTTTGTGTGTTCCTTTGAAACTAATTTTTGATTTAAATGGGTTTATTCTTGATGAGCTTAACGTATTTATAATTAAATCAGAATGAGTCTTATTTTATAGCTTTCAGAAGAAATACAGCAATTGTTTTAAATAAGATATTGTGAAAACAAAAATTCATTTAATCTTCCAAACAACGTTTTAGAGTAAATTGTAATTTTTTTAAAGTGTGAATCAAGATTATATATGTTACCAAAAATACCGATCACAGAATGTGAACATATAATTGACGTAATCATAAACACATGGTCTACAAGTGAGTGTAGAAAAGTGCTAGGACTGATTCACTTCCTGTTTATTTTTTATTTGGTTGAGCTAGCTCGGACATTTATGCGTTTATCACGGTGCTGTATCAAGGTTCAAAGGTCATTAGGGTGGCATTCTGTGTCATAACATAGCTGGTCAGTGTAGGTGATTACTAGGCGTCCAGCCCGTATTCCTCCATGGCTTGGTGTCCAGAGCAGTAGGTCATTCGTAAGTTCTTGCTTTGCTCGTCAGCAGTGTCTAGCAAATCGCATTCTGTATTCGCGTAAGATTGTAAAAATATCAGGGATGGGTTACTTGTATGTTGTCTCCAAAAGATGACAAATATAGCTCTCAGCATCCGGGTGTAGGTTCCATCAAGCTGAGGCTTTAGTTAATGTCAAAGCAGTGGCACTATACATTAACACCTCTATAGTGGCTCGAAAGAAGTTTTGTAAGATTTTAGGAAGTGGAATCTCCGTTTGAGACAATCTCAAAATAATTCCCTGGAAAACTGTAAAAGGCATCTTGATTAGAATTTTGCTCAGAAAGATAAGAAATTCTGAAATATGGCAACAATAGTGGAATAAAACAATATATTGTTCAATAACGTTAATATCGAACAAAATGTCTTTTTTCCGACCACATTTTTTGTCCGCCCTATGTTAAAATACTTTTTTTTATTCTCGCAACATTTATTTTAATTATTACAATATTCGTTATCATTATATTGCTTCATGTTTTTACTATCGCTTTTGAAGGATATTGTCAAATTGTTTTCTGATTAATGCAATATAATATCAAATTGATCATAGAAACAGACTGACAATATCATTTCTAATGTCATTGTCGTTACGCTTAGAATGATTTTATCTGCATTAGTCTTTTTTGTATTCATGACGTAAGTTCATCTAATTTTAGTAACTGATGAAAACTCGTTTCCGATTTCACTTTATTCTGCAATTATCGGTGGTGCACGCACCTGTGGTATTTTGAGCACTTTGCGCTTTATTTTTCTGAAACATAATCCTAGCGACCATAATTTATTGCACTCTCTGTTTCATAAACACGAATAGTGATGTTGAAGACAATGCCATGTTTGCATTCTACTTCGTGTAGTTTAAGATTTTTATTTAGTATTTACCAGAGCAGGAGATAAGTTCTTATTTTTTTTTTACATTTATTGTATATTTTTCTAATAAATTTCAGACAGAAGGAAAATCAACGGAATTAGAACATGTATTTGATTACATATTGTTAAATTGAAAGATTCACACAAATGTTTATCTTTTGGGCAATCTTTACTTTGAAGAAAAGGAACAAAAGAGAAAAGCATTTTCTCAGAAAAATAGAAGTAAAATCGGCACCTAAATAAGTGCATTGTTATAAACTTTATTAGCGTGAGATGTGACACTTTAGTATATGTATTGTTCGAAGAGAAATCTTTCAAACTCATTAGTTTTGCCAAATAATCCGTAACTTCTATTGAGAACAAATAACGTTTATGCGGATAGAAAATGAGTTTCGTGAATAAATAAAATATAAATAAGAAAAGGAATTTTTTTTGTTTTCGGAAATATTTTACCTCTACAAAAGATGACCCGAAGAGAAATAAATACCCCACAAAAATTACCAACAAATGCCGAAAAACCAAACTTAGTCCACGCCCAAATGGAATTGACTTGATAATCAAGAAGACCCTAACCATTATTACCATCTGCTAGAAAGAGCGGTAAAATAGAACGCTTACTACTTTAAGAACTGTTCGCAATTAATGCAAGAGAATTGCTAAAATCAGCTACGCAAAATCAGTCCAAGTCAAAGTTGAAAAGAAAAATTCGACTTCTGTGAATTTAAAAATATCATAAATAAGATTCTCAACAGACTTAAATCGCCAGTGACTTTCATCATAAATGATTCTGATTTTATATTTTTCGCATTAGATAAAGATATTTACAATGAACTCTGTCACTAACTCCATGCTAGACAACAAAGCCTGTCTTCCCCTCTCTCAAGGAACACAAACTTTACAATATCTTTATCTCAACCCGGGAATGTTCCAGGCTTATTAAAAGCCTTGATTCTACGAAGGCTACTTTCCTGTAATTGTTCTTAAGAGCCTTAACCTAGATATATCCCCGATCTTGGCAAAATATGTTTAACCGCTGCTTGACAGAGAAATGTTTCCCAGATTTATGGAAGGTGTTAGCTGTATGCAAGAATACGATCAAGCGCTCAACCTTCGCCCCACCGGCCTCCTCAATGTCATTTTTGAGACACTCATCATCAAGAAGGTTGTCAATCACCTCAAAAGAAACAACTCCCGAAATGACAAAATATGTATTTACAAGGTCCACTGTTGACGTCTTAACTGTCAATACTCATAGAAAAACGCTTGATAATAAATCTATCACAGAAGATATATTGAAAGCTTTTGACAATGTGTGGCATAGAGGTTTGCCACACAAACTCCCCACGTATGGCATTTCTGAGCGAGTCTTCTTGATTATCAAGTCAATTCCATTGGGTATGTACATGAAAGCCGTTATTAATGTGCAGTTTTTTGATACCCATGAGATCAATGCAGGCGTCCACCAAGGCTCTATCCCCCGTCTTACTTTTTCTCCTATATATTAACGATTTACCTAAGAAATTCTCAGATCACTAGTAAATTTATTTGCATACGATAACACGGTTTATGGAAGCACCACCAAAAATCTAGATAAGCAGCTAACCTTGCTCATACAGCTCAATGAGAGAGGAACTGGTTTGTAACATTCAACACCTCCAAAAACCGAGTTAGTAACGTTTTCTCCAGTCATGGTAAACGGTTGTACACTCAATGAGGCTCCTTGCCTGGAACGTCTATTGGAACTCAGACATTAAGTGGGATTCGTATATACGATCCACCGCTAAAGCTGCTAGAAAAATGGTAGGCTCTCCGTATCACACCAGTCAGGTAACCAGATCAAACCATAAAAAGAATATTGTTGCTACACCTTGGCCGAAGTTGTCCAATCCTCACTTTCCACCCTCGACCGAGTGCTAAAGTGCTGGCGAGGCTATGTGATTATGTATTCTTTTCTGCATTTCAATCCTCTTTCTCATAGACGAAATGTTACTAGCCTCTAGCTACTCTATCACTCTTTTCACGGCAGATGTGCCATCAGTCTAGATTTTACAAGGTACGACCTGGTCGCTCGAGAAGATATTTCCCTAATCACTACGTTTGAATCTCTTCACTTCAATGGTCAACCGCTATATGTCCTACATATCTCCCTAATATGCAGCCCTTTCTATCCCCCTGTACTTTTATGGGTCATGTATTGGCTGAGCAACAATAAAAAATACTTTTCTTTAGTCTGGAATCATTTTCATATTAACTCACTTTCAGATTTTAATAAAAATGGAAGAAAAAAAGAGGATGAAAAAGAGATTAGCATTTCTCCTGATTGTTGCTAATTTGTAGTTTTCTCTGCCATCTTTTTTACTAGAATATTTGTTCTCAGTTAATATTTCTCCATGTTTTTTCTTGTCACCTCCTTTTCTAGTATGTCTTAACTTATTGTTATCTTCTTTCTTCTCTTTCCTCACATTTTCTTTCTGAGTGAGTGTCAAAGCCGACTTATTATTAATTTTCATTCGACTCTTTTCCTAGTTCTTGTTCCAATGTTTTTCTTTGTCCCGCGGCAACATTTATTCGGAGGCACATTTTAAATCCACTCTTCTTTATTCTCATTGTATTTCGCTTTTCCTTCTTTTATACTAACTCCATGTTTCTTTCATTGAGGCATTAAATATTCCAGCATAGAAGGATGCGGGCAAATGCATCCTTGTGCACGTGCAAAAACATCCATTCGCTCATTTGGCCGGTAATTTCATGCATCTAACCAGCAAAAATAACCAATAACACAGATTTACATTCAGCTCCAGACCAATAAATAAATGCACATCAGTGAATATTTAAACAGAAAGAGAAGATTATCAATTTTGCTTTGTGATCAGACTGATTCTATGAACGAAGTTAAACACGCATTTTTAAGTATTTGCGCGAAATATAGTCGACACTTGAAAGATTTGACCAATGCAGTGATTGCGACAGGACAGTTGTCGCATCCGTTTAGAAATTGCATGAGTCTTTAACATATTTATTATAAGGATGGTTTTATTTTGTACCTTTTGGCATTTTTTATTTTGTACCGTTTGGCATTATTGAATAAATTCTGTTATTGAAGATGGTGGTAATAGCTCAATGTTAAAGATCCAATAAGAATCGTGATCTATAAAGCAACCACACAGAAAGAAACAAAATGTCGCCCAATTTTGAGGGTTAAAAAGAACATAACTTATTGTGATACTTATATACACTTATAAAATGGCAAACGCATACCCAGACAGTGGTTTTAATTTAGTCTGTGACACTTTTGTTGGGCCTAAATTTTAGCAACCATTAACTATAGTAGATAGCTTTTTAGTCGATATCATAGAGGATATTCAATACCCGTTAATATCCTGTGGCTCCCAAACCACATCAATTTTTATTTCAATCTCCAGTAATATAAATTTCAAATCAATCCTAACTTAGATCCTGACAAAAATATGAGTTGTAGATTATTTAATAGTAATTACAATAATTTTGCTGATAGTTTCGAAAGATGATAGAATAAAACTGATGTAAACACTGATGATGTTGATACAAAGTAACAGAAAAAGTGAATAAAACCATACCTCCGAATTAGAAATCAGTTAACAAAACAACAAGAACTGAAGGAAGAAAAGAAGACTTCAGTGAGAGAGAAAGATAAGAAAAAATACAAATTCATTGTCAGTAGACAAGTAAACAGAATTAATAGCTGAATTGACCTGATTATGGCTCTACAGAGGATACATTAATAGTCACTTTGGGCATTGAATGAAAATCAGATTAAAGTTCGTCAAGGCAATAATTGATAAAACGCAAAAAATCAATATTATGTTGAGAGAAAGATAAAACATGGCACGAATGAATGAAGCAAAATATACAACTTCTCCACTCATAAAACTTATTTGATGGAAACATTGATTTACTGACAATTTTGCAAATTATGCCAACACAGAATAAATAGTATCAATATAAATGTTTTTCAAAGACGTCCGATGTGAGACTGAACAATTGGTCACCCGAAGAAATAATGGAACAGTCTTGACACTGAAAATGTTGAAGCTAATCAAATTGCTGAGAAAGAGACTGAGGTTTTAAATAGACTTATCATAATTCGTGAGCACACCACTGGTGTAATGTATACATATAAATACAATAATATATCCATCATAAAAATTATCGAGATTATTATCAGTTTCCATATTCATATCATTATGATAGGGATGACACAGCCTTATTTTAATAAATAATTCAACAATTCAGTATTCTTGTATGTTATTGTTCGTTTTCATTATTTCGCTGAAAATGTCCTTTTTAAACGAAAATAAACCTTATTAATAGAATATGCATAGATTTAGGTGCGACTGTCATAAGGACAAAATTATCTAGACTCTAAGATATCTTTAAAATCATGACATATATGTATTTTTAACACAATTCTTTGAAATGCACTAAACTCAACGGAATTCTCAGATCAAAATGAATAACGTCTAATAACAAGGTGACAGGTAGCATCTTCTTGATTCACTCTCATCCAGGTAAACGATCCTTATATATCAGTGTCGACATATGTGCTGCTCTCAGATAAAAATGAATTTTATGCTTTGCAATGACAATATATGAAATAATAAGCAAACATCAATATTAGCAAAAACACCATAAATAATAAGCTCTATTTTCTACCTTGAATAGATGTAACTTTGATATGATATATAATAAACAGTCACTATAGAAATTTTTTCAGTTAAAACACTTTGATATAAAATACATCTGTTAAATAGTTGGAGTAATTTTATTCTAGAGCGCAGGAGCAAAATATTTAATGATTTTCTGTTTGACTTGAAAATAATATCCCTTCATCTATGCTTGTGATCGCCGTGTATATTTGATAATTACTAACCCTAACCCTACAGCACACAACCATATGGAGGAATGTTTCAAATGGGGAAAGCTTACCTACTTTAAAATCAGCGTTTGAAATCTTAACTTTTTTTTACCTGGGCTCGACTTCTGGCGAGAAATAATCAACTCTCTCATTCCTGAAGCAATCATGACAAATCGAAGAAAGAAATTAGGAAATAGAATTATTTTATAGCTGTTAAGTGTTGTTAATTGAAACAAGAAATGGATAGTTAATTTAAACGCCTCCAAAACTAAACTGCTCTCTTTTTAAGAACCTTTTATTTTACTTTCCATCAGTATGGCTGGTGCTAACTTCCAGGCGAGTAATTCATTGCGCCTTCTCGGTCTAATTATACCACTAATATGAAGTGGAACGATTATATCGTGTCAAATGCTAAATCTACTGCCAGGAAAGTTGGCTTACTGTGTCGTACTAGACTTTTTTTCGCATGAATCTGTCTGGCACTTTTATAAATCTACCATTCGTCCGTGCACAGAATATTGTTGCCACATCTGGTTTGGTGCTTCTTAACATTCTTGAGAAAATTCAAAGAATCTGCAATGTTACGAGTCCTGGCATCTTGACCTCAATAACTTTCCCATCGCCATAACATAGCTTCTCTATTACCTTTTCTATAAATATTTCATGTCAGGTGTTTTGATGAGCTTTCATCTTTGCTACCTCATGAATTAATGTGTAGTACAAGATTGGCAGCTAAGTTGACAGTTGAACTTGCTAGATGTAACCCTAAGTTCTATTCCAATAGTTTCTCCTCTCACACATCTCGCCCGTGGAACCCTTTTCTGGCTTCTTGCGTTCTTGTCAGCTAAGGATCTTCAAAAGCAAAGAACAATCGTCATCGTCTGTCTTTTTCTAACCTGTTCTTTTATTGTCCTTTCTCCTCAATAAAGTTTTCTCAGTTTCTTCCAATCTCAGCTACCACTTGCAAATTACTGACTTTATCGCCTTGCTTGGAGTGAAATGATAAAGAAATGTGAATCATTTTATGATTAATGGTTAACTTGTATCAATTAAATTTCTCTCAGCGTTTCGACGGGCAAATTAAGTCGAATGAGAACAATTTCATCATGTGGATTGAATAAAGGGTTGATTTAAAAATTCAGAAGGATTGTTGAGGATGACTTACACCTAAAGATGGCTGGCGTGTACAATGGCTGAAATGTTGTGGTTGTGACAACATAGACTTAAATAATAGAATATTCAATTTGACTTTCAATCAGTGCTAAATTGGCAGTTGAAATGGCTAGATGTAATCACAAGTTTTATATTAACAGTTATTTGTACTTCTCACTTGTGAATCTTTTTGCTTTTCAGTAGCTTTGATATTAAAATATTTAAATGCAATATCTGTCATCACCTTCTGTCTCCTTAATTCCATTTCTTTTATTGTGCTCTCTTAATGATGTTTTCATATTCTTTCACTCTCAGTTACCCCCTCCCCACTTGCGTCTCAGTGGTTTTATAGCCTTGCTTGGACTGAAAAAAAAGAATATAGTTAACATGAAAAATAACGTAGACACTTTATTTCTTTTGTTATATCTAGGTATTGTAGTTTAATGAGTTTATAAACAATGGGTTCAGTGACTTTACAAGTGTAAAAACATCGAATTGAGCAAATAAGGTGTGTGCATGTGTTTATGAGTGTGTGTGTGTATAAATTTTAAAGTTTTTACCAAAAGATTATTGAAGATTTTACCTTATTTGTTGTCATATTTCTCCTCACATTTTCTTACAATGTGACAATTCTCATGTGATCAAGAATTCTCTTCTGACTGGAGATTTTCCTGCAAAATATCAGTGAACAAGTAGTACTGTCATTCTAATTCTATATGATGTCTTATGAATGATATATATAGCTGCTTGTATTTATGTAGTTACTGCGTATAATTATAACATCCTAGTATACATTATTGTTGAATAGGCCGAGGGCCTGAATGGCCACTCTACGGACAGATTGTGTCGGCTGCTGAAGTCAACGAACGGCCGCAAATTACCTGATTAAAATCTAATATTTGGTTAACTACTAGCGACGTCGTCTACCAACTAAAAAGCTATAAATTGAAGATGATAACCGTATATCCAGTTGATGATTAATTCCCGTCTATATTGCTCTTTGCTTATTGGCAGTAACTAATCATCTCATGGACGGACAATTCAATGACGCCACGAGATACGCTGACCACGCAAGTGAAATGGTTTTGAAATGGACGTAGTGAAGGGGACAAAACACGTGTTTTTCAAACAATAAATATTGTTGTAAGTTTCATTATCAGTTTTATAATCATCGTTCGAGAAGGATCGGATTTTAAATTTCTATAAGCAAATTGACTCTTTTATGTATTTTAAGCGAGAGATTTGACGAAGATGTGATTGTATTTGGTTTCCGTTTTGTATTTGTTTACCTATTATTATGTGAATAGAGCATTTTAGTAATAACCAAATAACAAATATTAGTAATAACCAAATAACTTCAATAATTCTATTGACCTCAAAGTCAATAAATCTTTTGCACGTAAACAGTTGTAAATAGGTGAAAAGTGAAAGCAACTCTGTAAAATCTTCGAGAAATCTTATTAAAGAAAATATGCGCTCACCGGCAGAATTCAAAAAGCGCACCCCGCCGCAGACCATGGGCAGAGGGAGCTACCGGTAGATCCGGCACGCTCTAACCAAATGAGCTACAGTGAAGTAGCCGGTCAGATAAGGCCGAAATTGTGCCTTTAATTGAAACTTCTCTCGTCATATTTACCTCGAAACTTTTTCAGTTTCGTATTCAAACGTAAAGAAAGCATTTTTTTCTAATGAAAGTAATAGATTTTTTATTAATCTGACATATTTTTATGACTTTAAACATTATTTCTGGCGGATGCTCGTATTTGAGAAGACGCTCTATTTATTCTTTTAAATAGTATATTTATTTATTTTCGTCTACCGGCCTGAATGTTTGTGAATTCTTATTAAAGAAAAATTTGCGCTCTCCAGCATACCTGCGTTCCCCGGGGGGGTGGAGAGTCCAATTTACACCTTGCCTGATTAACTGGTTCTCTGTGGATCTAACGGTAGTTCTCTCTGCCCAGTGGAGCACGGGTTCAAATACTGTCCGAGAGCGCAAATTATATTTAATAATATATTTAGAACAGTCAGAAAACGAAAATAAATATACTGTTTAAAAAATAAACGGAGCATCTTCGCAGATATAAGTATGCACTAAAAATAACGTTTAAAGTGATTATATATATATATATATATATATGCCCATCAGGGATTTTGGGTAAATTTTAAAGCAAGAAGTATGTGCAAGCACACTGCTCAATATCAAGAGACAGAGCATTAATAATAAAAAATAAAATTAAATGTTAATTTATCTGTCTCCCCTATGAATTTTGCGGCGATTATATCAACCCAAGTGGATGTAATCTCCGAGAAATGCAGGGGAGAGACAGATCACAGATTGTTCATTTATTTGTTACTCTTTCTGCTACTACCCCCGATATATATATATATATATATATATATATATATATATATATATATATATATATATATATATATATATATATATATATATATATATATATACACATCCCGAAAGTCATAGGTAGCAGTGCATAAAGATAATTCTAGCTTGTGCTACTGTACATTCTCGTTATGGAAATGCCTACACTTATATTAAATCTGTTTAACATCCATTGAGCCAGTGTAAGCACCAACTGAATTATCCAAAATTAATTTGAAGAGCATTCTGCAGATATCTGGCAAATTTTGTGGCCACCACGTTTGCTGGATATAAACCGAATCGAACATTTATGGGACGTGTTTGAGATGTCTAATTGCAATGATTGCTGCCCACTTGGTGAACGAGTAAGGCAGCGAAACAGGGTACGGCGGATGGCATCGGTCTTCACTTTCACAATCTCCCATAACCTGATGGTACCCAAGCGACAACACCATGTAGACTCTCAGCATCCGACAGCCTTTATACAATGACGAAAGAAACCGTCAAGGTAATTGGATATTGTTTGAGCAGCATATGATTTGAATAATCTGGGGATGAGACACAGAGGTGTTCATTAATGCCCAAATCTCACACACACACACACACACACACACACACACACACACACACACACACGTGTGTGTGTGTATATGGGTGTGTGAGCGCGTGTGTGTATTGGATCAATCAAGATCTGGTCGTCCTCGAAAGCTACAACAAAGGACACTCCGTAAAATGATTCAAACACAAAAAAAAAATGAATAAAAAATGACTAAAAACAACTGATGGCTGCATGTAACCTATCTAGTTTGATGCCAGTAAACACCGTTAAACGAATTCTTTAAGAAAATGCATTGATTAAGCGTATAGCTGCTAAAAATTGCGTTGAATACCAAAATTCTGAAGGCCAGATTAGAGTCGTCAAAAAATTTGGGACACATTTAATTGGAATAAACTCATATTTAGCGATGAAACAAAAATTGAATTACTTTCTCACAAGAGAAAATTCGGCATAAGGCACGTGCAACTCAACAATATCTGTCTGACGAAAATTTAAACATATTAAAAGATTGGCTAGCATAAGACCCGGATATAAATATTATCGAGCAAATATGGACAGAATTAAAGAGAAGAATTCTTCTAAAGAATGCACGTAATGCTGAAGAATTATGAGAGCGCAGCCAGAGAGAATGGCATCGGATACAAACGAAATTAGTAAAGGATCTGTACATGTTTCTTCCGCGCAGGATTCAAGTCATTAGTCAAACTAAACGGAGTTACATAAAATACTAAATAAAAATCTAGTATTTTGGTCTTTGGAATAGATAATGAAGTTTTCTTTTTTAATTAGGCAAAGTGGTTTAAGTATTATATACAGCTACTAGAGAATATTTTCCCCACAAATCTGAAATCCCTCAACAGAATATGAAGTAAATTATGCTCGTAGTACCAACGTATCATCTGTAAAAATGGGGGTACAAAACATTAATTCACAAGTATATAATTTATAAAAAATGTAATTTAAGGTGACCTTGATTTTTGCATAGTACAATAGCTAGCTAGCTAGATAGATAGATATCTGCTCAGTATCGGAGACAGAGTATTTGTAAATATGGATCGTGGAGGCAGAGGAATCAACACTGCATGGTTACTGTCAATTTCACGTCTGAAACTGGCAATCACCATGCAGTATTAATTTATGTATCCAAATAATGTGGGTGTGTTTAAATCGGATGTGGTACAGAATTATTTCTGCTATAGATGTTCTTTATGCGATCACATTCAATGGGGGAAGGGCTACATAGAAGGAAACGATGGTAAGAAACCATTAGGCTTTTATTGTTTAATTAATTCTATAGTTGTTTAGGCAGAACATTTTATGTATGTATGCATTATTTTAGGATAATGTTTTTTGTAATTTATTAGAAACATTTTGTGAAATCTTCGTATAAAATAATTCTTCTTTGTGTCGATGTTCCTGACTTACGTGCAAATGAAAAAATAATTAAATACGCATATTACTCATGATCTCGAAAACTGACCAAATAGTTTCTAACTTCAAGGAACGTTACTTAAATTTCTTATGAGTTTATGCAAAATTTTTTCATTATTTCAACAGGTTTTGTGTATACAGTTTTCATGCTTCTTTTGACTGATCAAAATATTTTAAGCAAATATTATTTCATATAGATGGACTAAAAATAAAAATATCGAGAAAAGCTATTCATATAAATCACACTTGGCAAACGAATAAAATATTGGGAAGCCATTTAAGGTTAGGAGTTCATCGCTCTCTGCTAGACAATTGTATTTTGTTCTAAGCTGAGTGACATGTGACCGAAAGGAAGCGAACATACATTCGTTAAGCTTAGGTTGTTGCCCAAGGGTTGTTCTTTGCTTTGTATGCATTTTCTCTCTTTCGAATTCAGTTGTATGAAAGAAATTCACTTATAAGCCATTATAAACACTCCTCCAGCTGAATATTTGTGAGCACACGCGCAATGTATGTGTATCGGCACGTGTGCCTCGATGGATGATATAGGACCTGAACTTCCTTACTTTGTTATTTTGCGCTGAGCCGATGGACGAAATAGATTTTTTTTAAATTTTATTTTTATAGAATCTATGCCGCCACGTCCAAATTCGCCGATAACTGTGTTATCTTGACTAAAGGCAAATATTGAACCAAAGAAGTTTGGAATGATGACGAAATTCACAATACAATATATTTGCGATATTATTAGCAAACTTTTATGAGCAGAATTACCCGACCTTGCTCAGATTTCTGTATATTTAAGATGAATATAGTCACTATAGTTCACTATATTTTAAATGTATGATATAAAAAATCTAAGTCTATCAGAACTGTTGCTTCCAAGCAGAAAATACTTTGATTTTACTTAAAGATAATTTCACAAAAGCATTAACAAATAAGACCAAAGTTAAATTCTTTTTTTAAATTTTTCCGCGGAAAATTTCTTTGTTTTTTCAAAAGCAGTAATTTATTTACGTACTAAATTATATAATCAATGTATGATAAATCTATTTAATCATTAACTTTTTCAATATCAACCTAATTCTGTTCCTGCCTATAGCATTAGCTCGACGTAAATGTAAATTATCTCAAGGGATGTTTGAAATCAGTTCACTTATTTCAGTTCGTTTAGTTCAGTTTCTATGCTCCTACCCACTTGGCTAAGGGAATTTCCCCAGGAATTGTTAACTTTGGAAATAAATAAATGTTTACAATGACTCCAGTAGTTTACCCATAAATAGCAAAAATTAATCTGCGTTGAACTTTACTGTACGACACATTTCTATGGTCATCTTTGTGTTAATTTACTCTTATAGACAAATTTTCAGCATCCAAGGTTCATCTATGTGGCCGGCCATAAATCTCCTACAAGTAAACAGTCACCATGTTTATAGTTATGGATCCTTAAGACGTTCATTTACAAAATTTGTCAATTCTTTTTGGGTTAAATGAAAACGAATTAAATCAATCATAGTGAACAGTAAACAAATTTAAAAAAGCACAAGAATTGTCTAACTTATTTGAAGTATGTAAGGATATTCAGCGTTTTGCTTAAATCGATTATTAATGAATTAAAAAAATCATTATGTGTAATTAATAATTTTCAAAATACATAATAAACAATTGGCTGCCAATGTTTGGGCCGTTAAGGTGAACGGCGATATAATCCTAAGTGATTTTAGAATAGTTTCCAACAGGCAAATCTATCATTTTCGAATATATTTTGCTCGTTTCTGCTTGGTCACATGGGGCCATTGATTCTATTATCACCGAGACTTGTTGATTCCTTTCACGTATTCAAAAGATGAATAAATAAAAGGTCAAAAGACCAGCCATTTTGAGATGATCTTTATGTAAAAATTGTACATTTCATGTCCTCCGCAATGCAAACATTCAAACGCGCTGTTGTACTTGTACCATCTGCAGGTGCATAACAATGAGCTCGTGATCGGCCTTGAATTGAATTGTTGCTTGACAGGAGTTACGCCTCTTAACGCATGGCTCTTTATAACAATGAAAACAGAACATTGAAACTGCACTTGTTGAAATAGGGAATTTAGCATTTTGTCTGGTTAAATTTTGATTTCTGACAGTAAATTCAAATAGTGAAATAGTGCATTAATTTTAACTTTTCTGTAGTGTTCCACACTTTCAATTCAGGATTTCTCTGAACTGCAACCGAAGAAACTATTTCTTTTGTCACTAATTACACGTGTTTAAGCTTTCAAATATACTGATGGTTCATTGTAATAATATGAGAATATATATATATATATATATATATATATATATATATATATATATATATATATATATATGTGTGTGTGTGTGTGTGTGTGTGTGTGTGTGTGTGTGTGTGTGTGTTTTAGGAAAATCTATGATAAAGTGTAAAAAATTTCCGTCTGACGTGTTTTGTACTTTAGGATTTCTTTGGAATAAAGTGATCTTTATGTTGATGTGATTACACATACGCATGGAGCAGAGGGAACGCTTAAGTTTTAAATTAAAATTATTTTTAAAAATATATATTTGGGTATATAGTTTGCCCGATTTCATTTAGTTTTTTTCTTTTCCTTTACGTTATTAATAACTTGTTTTAAATTCTTTGTCATTAAATAATTAAACATTTTGTTATTAAATAATTAAATATTAACATTGTGATAATAGAAGGTCTACCACGAAATGTGAAATATTGTACCCCGCCATATATATATATATATATATATATATATATATATATATATATATATATATATATATATATATATATATATATATATATATAAACAGACATTCACGCACATATGTGAGAGAATATGTTTAACATAATGCGTACCTACAATTCAAATAAAGAATACAGATTCCTCGTAAAAAAGAAAGTTAATGATTAACAAAAAAAAAAAAAAAATTCACATTTGTAAGAATGTTGGAGCTATTTTCCACCTTCACATTTTAAAGTTGTTTGAAGCATAAGTCTCGTATGTCAATATGTATATACACATATTAAAAAACCCGGTAACCTTGCCGAAAGTCTAAAAGACATAAATATGAAAGATAAACTCACGGCTAATTTTGATATTAAATCTTTATGCACAAACGTACTAGTTGGCAAATGCTCAAATCCCCTAGAGAATCATCTATCAAAATATAATAAACTAACTTTTTCTTACAATACACCAAATTGTAAGGATTTGCAGTTTTATAAAAACAAACAATGTTATTTTTATTTTACAGATTTTGGCTATCGATGGAACCGCTCCTTAATATTTTACCTAAACAATCAAACATATTTGAAATAATATCAATGATGATTTATTCTTATATCCCCACAAAACAATATTACCTGATCTTGTAAATAAACAAAATAACATTGAACATACAATTGAATTTACTTATGAAACAGAAACAAATAATACGTTACCGTTTCTTAATATCAATTTAAACTGCACTGATAAATATCTAAAACGAAACGTCCATGGAAAATCCGGTATAATTATAGGTTTCGATATAAGAGCACTTAGAATTTACATGATGAAGAAAAATACATTGGATCTACTTTTAAACTCCCCTAATATCCTAATTATTTCATACGTTATGTCAAGTATAAAGCTTATAAAATAAAAAAAGAGAAAAATAACATAAATAAGCTCGAAAAAATAGTCACACACTAGCAACTAAATAATGACTACAATTGAAAGGAATTTACGTAAACGATATAAAAATTGTTACAACTCTCTCAAAAACGGTAAGAGATTTAATCACAAAACAAAATAATAACGATCTAAAACCTAAAGCAGAAATTTAAAAAATAATCTGCAAAAATGTCCCAAGAAATCCATATATGAGACATCTAGAGATTGAAGTAGAATATTATATAATCATAAAAGAAAATTTTGCAATAAAATACATGCAATACGTTAGTAGTTCATCGAAATTTATCTACCTATAATTTTGACTTGAAGAATACAGTTTTAATTTAAAAGAGAGAATGATTTATTAAGACGAAAATGTATTGAAAGTGGATTAATTTCTGAATCTTCACAGTTATGTCGATGATCATAAAACTTTCATCTTCCTTCTTGATAAAACTAACGCTGATACAATGTAAAATATTTAGAAACAATAGCAATAAAACAGAACAAAGATAAAGCCGACTGTAAGATGAGTGAGTTGACATTTAGATACACCGGACTTCAAAATTTGAATTTAAATCTGAGTGTCTGTATATCTTTAACATTTCGATGTAAACTGTAACCGACATTTCGTTTTATTTTCTCTTCATTCCTCCATGTTATATATAAAACTGATTCCACCAAGAAAACCTTTATTAGTCTGATGAAACGCGTCACTTTTTTCCTATTTTCTCATTCACTTACTAGTTTGACATGTATACATTTATTTCTTTCATGTGTGTGTGTGTGCGTGTGTGTGTGTGTGTGCGTTTGTGGGTGTGAGTGTGTATTAGTATATTTGTGTGCATATATTTACAGTTGTTATCAAAAAGTTTCAATATGAATTTTAATTGCATTCATTTTTCAGTTGTCTATTATCATTTTCGTCATGTAAAGGGGAGAATGGAACATATTCATACTAAAATGTAAACGCACAACATATAAATGCTCATCCACACAACATATAAATGCTCATCCACACAACATATAAATGCTCATCCACACAATATATAAATGCTCATCCACACTTCAAAGCAAACGTCCAGTTTAAATATTTATATCGATATATAGATTTTCCCGACTACTTAAAAATGATAATTTTTGTGGTTTTCTCTATCTGATGATGATTCTCAGAGTTATTAATTTGAATTATCCTGAATACTTAGTGGATGATTTTCAATTAATATCTACAAAAGCATTTGAATTTGCGAACCAAATAAATTTTGCTGTCAACAGTTAAGTAATAAATTTGAACTGTGGCTAAATGTGGGTTCAATGAAAAACAATTTTAATTAAACTGTTATAGACACTGCAGAGCATTTTACTATTTTCAAATCTAAGATTTTGAGCGTGAGATTTTTAAAGATCCAATTGAATTGCTTTCTTGTGCTGTCATGCTATTTTTCTGGCTAAACAATACTGATTAATTACACCTTAAAGATGTATTTTGATATTTATATCACCTATTAATTCTACTTTGTAAGTAAACAAAACGACAGACCACTGCAAAAGGGGGTTATAAATGGCCTGTTATCTAATGTTATGTCCAAATAAAGACAAACAAAAATGCATTATATTTTTCCATTATGACGTGTCATGTTAGAATGTAATTTCAATAAAAGTTAATTGGTATATCTCCTTTTGAAGTCTCATACTGCAGGCAGCTCTGAGTTATATAGTGCTAACAGTAGAGCCTTTTTGACCTCATTGCAATCTATCATTGTGGCTTGCCAATGATATTATCTCGGGCAAGATGACTGGCGATAGAACAAAGAATTATGAGAATTGGACATGACTTTCGTAAAGGCGATAATATAAAAGTGTTAAAAACAGTTTCCACCATGATTTAAATTGTTTTTTTCCGAATTAGTAAAAATTAGTCTGTATTGCAATCCTAATAAAAACAAAAAGTCAAACATGAGAGGAACAATGCTTTTTCCTAATATTTTGTATATTTAAATTTATTGACAGTATTCATGTTAAGAGAATGGAACCTGTAACCACGTGAGCCACTGCTTTAATGCGCATTGACATTTGGAAATGACTCCATTTCCGTTATTGACATTCAGAAGGACGGCTGACAAAAGCTGTGCTAAGAATTGCTAAAAATAGCGAATTTGTTTCAAATCATAAAAGAGAAGGATGAGATTGATAAAAAGAGGAGAAGAGTTTCAAAATTATTTCATCGTAGAAAATAGAACAAATAAATTTTAAAAATAACAGAGAAAACTATAAGAAAAAGATAAGGAGATGAAAAAGTAATAAAATTATTGAAGTAATAAAAATGTCGGATTAAAAATAAATCCATTAATTCTTCTAGTATATATATATATATATATATATATATATATATATATATATATATATATATATATATATATATATATATATATATATCCAAATGTGAAAGAGCGAAGAATAATATTTCATCATTCAAAACAGCGTTCAATACAAAAGTAGAACGATAAATATTTATTTCTTATGCAGTGTTACATTAGAACATACACATATTCACTACAAATCTGATCATTTTGTTTCAACGTTAAAATTTTTTTAAACATTTCATCAGGTACGTAATCACGATGTTACTAAAATATTCTAGTAGCATCGTGATTTCCCACCTGATGAAATCTTAAAAAAACGTTATATATATATATATATATATATATATATATATATATATATATATATATATATATATATATGGAGAGGAAGCAAAAATTGCAATAAAATCGTAAACCGCATAAAATCATATAGAAACAAATACAATACAAAGTGTATACTGTTAGCTACTGATACATACATAATTTTATGGTTGTTTATTTTTTTTACTACCATTTCCAAATTGTTTAATGCCGAATTCTGTCGTTTGCTAAATAGTTAGATAGAGATCCAGTTTACACGAGAATCAGTGGTTGGTAAAAAAGACGTGGTATCGAAGCTTCATTAATGTTCTCAAAACCAAAATTAAAAAGGATTCCAGTAATATTCATGCGTAAGATAGCTGATGAGATAAAAGTGAATTCCAAAGCTATCAGAACGGACGTGAATGGGTCTTAAATACTATAACAGAACGCCAATACGCCTCCTAATTGAGTTCATTAGGAAGAGGAAGCTGGAAAGTAAGAATGTTCTCGGGGACCTCTACTGCTAAAATATTCTCTGACGGGGAAATCGTCATATTTGACGCTGTTTTGAATCACCGTAAACGGCTGGTACCATACGGAGTCAAGAGTTGATATCAAAGATACTTTCAGGATCAAACATCCAACACATAGTTTTGGCTGTCGTGGTATTCGATGGGAAAAAACATGCTTTCATTGTTCTATAAAATTAAAAAAAGTTGGATGCTGATACCGACGACAAAGTTCTTATGTATCATATTTTGGCTCAAGGTCAACTACACAAATATGAGCAACTATGTATGGAAAGTTCCACCAACACAGTCAAGAAGGAACGGAAATTCGACAAAATTACTGATTTCTAGACACTCAAACTCTAGCCACTCTAGCTCAGATCAAAATCTGCAAAGTTACGCAGTAGGGCGTTTTGGAGCAGACCACAAACATGGCCTACTGCCCTAACATCAATACTTTCAAAGATTGCATCAAGAATGAGTTAGACACGCTGTCCAAGGACTTTGTAGTTAAATGATGCGTTGCTTTACAAAGTTGGAACTGAAAATAATGGAAGACAAATTGAATAAATTATTGTTTTTTAAAAATTTATATACGAGTTTTATTAACACTCCTTTATATCAATAGGCCTCGAATGTTGTGGTAATTTTGCAAATTTCGTTTTACACCTTTTAGAAAAAATATATATAAGAAAACATTTATCAAGACAATATGTGTGTGTGTTTATGTGCGTGTGTATATGTGTGTATGTGTGTGTATGTGTGTGGGTGTGAGTATGTGTAAGAATCCAAAGTATTGGTAAATCCTGCGCTTGCGATTCTACCAACACAAATTAATATACTTGAAGTGACATAGGAAACCAACAGAAAACCAACAAAAAAGGAAAATTATATAAACAGAAAAGAAAAAACAAACTAAAAATCAGACACCGACTCCTGCAACATTGTCTAAATGAAATTGATCGAGACAGAGTAATGACGCTAACCAGCGACACAGCACAAAAATAAACTATGTTCAAATCGCTACTTAGTTTCTAACAAACGCAATTGTCTGGTAGGCTAAGGGGATAGAAAGGAAAAGTATTTAATAATAATAATAATAATAATAATAATAATAATGATAATAATAATAATAATAATAACGATGATGATGATAATGATGAAATCCTCTATGTATAGGCCAAAATACTTCGTCACCAGTACTGCAATAAGTAGAAGATATATTAGTTTTTAATCATCAAATTAATGAAATTAGTTATTACTTTTATCTGTTTAATTAATATATTAGATTAGACTCATCATATGTCTATATATCTCCAAATCAAATACATGGACAAAACCTCAAAATTTATATCCTGATAAAAATAAAAATCTTTCACTTTTCCTCTCATGATTTACCAGTATATGATTACTTGCAATTCTAGGGGCCTATTATCACTCTTAAACTTTAGTATATGATATGGACAATAATATCCTATCAACCCACCCATTCATAAACATTTATTGCTTCACTTTCCTTCAACACATATGCTGTATATCTACTTATTATAGACGCGCGTGTACGCGCCTAAAAAGAAGTAAAGAAAAGAAAGTGAAAGTTTGTGCAAATTAATTCGAATGAAACTTTGTATTTGTGTTATAGAGAATAGAAGAAAACTGGAGATTGAAATCTAACGAAGGTGATGGAGATTTGTGGATATCTTATCTCACTTTGTGATATATGTCTTTAAAAGGCTGATGGGCACAACAACTGACGGAAGAATGGTGGGGTGTCATGCCAACAGCGACATTGGAAGGTAAACATATGGCCGAATATCGGGAAAGTGATGTGGCCGAGAGTGAAATAACAATAGGATCTATTGTTTGCTGACTGCCAACACTTTACGCAGAAGAAGAGAACGAAACACAAACAGTCCATTGTTACCTGGCTCTTTTTAAAGGCTTAGTTCCAGCTCAATGCCTCGACGGGCGCCTCTAGTGAACTCTGAAAATGCCCGCGACAAATCGTTAGTGACAAGCTGAAGAATATGAATACCTATATGTGGCTCCAAACAAAAAGTTATCCACGTGTTTAACAAATACACTCTACCTACACACGACTGTCACAAGTTGACTAAATAGCAGTTATTAGTGTCAGCTGGAATTGAAACAGAACAGAGTGTATATATATATATATATATATATATATATATATATATATATATATATATATATATATATATATATGCATACATACACATATATATATATATATATATATATATATATATATATATATATATATATATACACATATACATATATATATATATACACATATACATATATATATATATACACATATACATATATATATATATATACACATATACATATATATATATATACACATATACATATATATATACACATATACATATATATATATATATATATATATATATATATGTATGTATATACCGGTTTATGATTAGAATTTGATTTTATAATGCAATCAAAGTTTTCTCTGTTAATGCATTCGTAGCTTGAAATAAATTAGTCAATAATAGTTTCCTAGTAGATTGCAAATATGCTGTTATGATTTTGCTCTTCCTTTAATAAATAACTTGTCAGTATATAGATGTAAAGTTATACTGAAAAAATAATTTTAACTTTTATCACAATATTTACCTACAAAAAATCCTTATGTGGCAGTTATATACAAGCGCTTTCTTTTGCCACATGATTAAATCAAGCAAGACATCTAGAATAATTATAAATCGATTTTCGAATCTTTGTTTGTATTCTCCTATAGTTGGAACAAATTGGTTTAATGTTATCCTTCTGAGTCACTATCATATGATGGAGTGTGTAAAAATTTTAGGACCATTTACTTCCCAAACTTAACCAAACATCATAATTTTGAATGTCTTCACCGATCCGAGTATATTTAACACCTCCTTGAAGATGTCGTCTTTTGTATAAGTTGTAAATTATAAATTGATTCAAAACTTTAAAACTGATAAATGCTACCTTTCCCATTCTGAGTAACATAACAATCATAGCTATATTCATATTTAAATACATTTTGAAGACCGTTTTCTGGGAATAAGACAATGAAAAACAATCACGCAAAGCTAGAACAAGATTAAGCTCTTTTATTGGTCGTTAATTCAATTCTCTCCGCTGCTGTGTTTCCTCAGCGAAATTTTTTTACAAGTAATTCTGTAGAAAAATATTTTATAGATGCTATAACGATAGGTTTACACATCTATGTTTTCTAATGTACAAGTCGATAGGCGTAAATTCGCACGTGTATCCACTAAATATAAAGTTTAAAGTAATAAGAAATAATGTATGTAGTATGTCCAGTCGGTGTTTTAAAGGTATGAACTGGCGGAACTAAAGAGTAGAGATCAACTAAACATTTACAATGGAAACAGCGAGAGAATAGCAATAGGTTTTTGACGTTACATATGTGGGAAAGAGGCTGCAGAGTGGAAAATAAGTAATCCTCCACAACTCCGCGTAAACAATTTTGAAATCTATCAAAGTTAAGGATTGATAAACTTCAGCTTAGATATTGCAGCAATACTCCATTTTCGGTCTAATATGACCCGTGTAAATCTAGTTTGGCAGAAAATAGTCAAGTCCTTTCTGAAGCGGTAGAATGAACTAACCTTTTTCCAGCATCTTCAGCAATGGATCGTTCCACTTGAAGCCTAAAGAGAACTTGAATCCCAATAGACATCCAAAGCATGACACCTCGTTCAGAGTGCAAAAGTTCATCTTTAATGACTGCAAAATTCTCGGGGTCTGATCGATGATAATGAACTGATATGAGTTTGGTATCGGAGATAATTGAAAGTTACAGGATAGTTTTTTCCCTGTTGAGGAAAAGTCAGAGGAAAGATCAGTTTCCCGGTTACGGACATCTTGATTTTTGGAAGTGCTCCCATAAATTGCGTTATCATTTGCATAGATATTTACTAATGATCTGAGAATATTCCTGGACAGATCGTTGATAAAAAGTAGAAAGATGAAAGGCCTGAGGTGAGAGCTTTGAGGAACACCTGCATTAGTCTCATGGGCTTTAGAAGACCATTTATAACGACGCTTGTAGACCTGCCCGAGGGGAAAGGATTTGATAATTACGTAGACTCTCTCAGAAATGCCATAACTGGAGAATTTGTTTAGTCACAGGTTGTTACGCGTTTCATCACTCGAAAAGTTTTTTCCAGTCTGAAGAAGTCCTTTCGACAAATGAAACACGTAACTTAGGAGTCTTTTTTATTTTATCATTTCAATTACCCATATATATATATATATATATATATATATATATATATATATATATATATATATACACTTGGTTAATAAGGTCTTTTATGGGTGATTGGCTTATACATTTTTATGTATTAGACATCAGGGCATGCTTGTGAAGAAACATTTTGTCGAGAAAATTGGTGATGGAACATATCGTAGGGAATGAGCACGAATTGAACATAAGCGCGATATCTGCCAGAACCCCAACTTTGATCTCCGATTCTGTTTTCCTTACTATTTCCCTGTTACACACGTATCTGTGTGTTTGTCAGCGTTTGATCAAAAGTTTCTAGATTTTTAGACAATTTTCCCTTAAAAAACCACGTTTCTGAAAAATTGTTTATTCTACTATAAATTGAGAATTTTGGTCGTGATTCAATGAATCTTTCGTTATTTTGCTTGAAGTGTTGCAAAATAAAGGAATGTTGTGTAGAATGAAATAAGCCAACAGAATACGTCTTATGTAGAGATTGCCATCCTAGAACCCATGATCATTTCTTGTGTCTTCACATGGGGGATACAATACCATACAATAAAATCACTAATCGATTATTATGACGACAAGTCTTTCTGATCCAATCCTTCATCCAAATGGGAAAATTGCTCACTGTAGCTTTTCGTAGCTGCACTTGGTTCAGGTTCCAGCAATTTTTAATCAAATTTTTCGAAGAAAGTTCGTTTTAGGTTCACTTGCTTACCGCTACAACAGCTATAAGCCAAATAGGATTTTCTTCGTTTTTAATTATCATGATTCATTTTTTCTAATAAGAAATGTGACATATTCCCTCAGGACATAGGCGATCATGACTCTCCATGAACTTTTTTATTATCTGTAAATTTCTATGCATTCTTAGGAAAGATAAAGGAGTGCTTTCCCGTTGCCTACACCGCAGTTTTAAATCAGATTTTACCTCCCTCTGTAATCCAAGGTTAGAGAGCGTAGTCTACTCTGCTGTGTAATTCATAGTTTGGTTTGGAATTCATGCTCTTTCCCAAAAGCGTAAGTGCGAAGGTAAATGCAACAGACTAAGCCGGAATTTGAACTCAGCTCGCTGATTTCACTTGTTTCGCAAATATTCGTTACACATTTTGCACATCCAACCAGTGACTACATTCTTTAAAATTGACTTTTTCTGCATTGAATGATAAGAGAAAGAAAAATGTTTAAACTGTGACAGAGGTTTCTTTCAGTAATTTAATCTAAGTGTATATGCAGGATAAAAAAAATCTGAATTTACTAAGCTTAGATTAATTTTAGCACAAAACCAAATGCAGGGAGTATCCAGTGAGAACTGAAATTACTGCATAATTGTAATAGTCAATCATAATATTTTACTACCCATCGGGCTACACAAAGATTTACTACAGTTAACTGACTGCACAAGCTGAAGAGACATCAAGTACTGGCGCTAAGAACTTTCACACACACACACACACACACACATATATATATATATATATATATATATATATCAAAGAATAGAGAATGAGGTCAATACAAAATGGCAAAAGGCTGTTTCATGCTTCACACAATCGTCAGGCCTGAAGATTGCGTTCAACGCTTCAGCACTTTTACTCGTAAATATAGTATACCTTAAAACTATATTTCTTTATATACATTCATATATATTTTACATACATTTATATTTTACATACATGTATATTTTACAGTAAGGTTCACCCTGTACAAGGCCCGGGGGCCACTCGAGATAGAGGGTTACATTAAAGGGTAGAAGGATAGGAGGGGAAGATAACGGTTAACTCTAGACTTGAACAGGTTAAGATTGTAGTGACCAGGAAAACATCTTGAAAGTCTGTTCCATAGGGCAGTGGTCTGCGAGAAGAAATTGAGTTGAACTTCTTGCCGATGGAATACGTAGGCAATGTGGCTGTTTTGCTACTAAGTGGAATTGCGGGTCCTAGCCATGAAGCTTAGACATGGTGGAACCAAAGAATATAGTTCGTCCGAGCACTTTCCATGGTAGTAGTGATAGAGCAGTGAGAGACTCGCCAAATCCCGCCTGTGAGAGAGAGGTTGGAAAATAATTCTTCTCCAACAAGGACACGGAGAGGCTTTTGAATTCTATCAAGACTGATGCGTTTAATATATACAGACTATATAAAAGTGAACACTGGAGTTAACACACCAGCGACCACTCATTGTTAACTCCAGTGTTCATTTTTATATCTACACACACGCTCCGTTATTCAACACGTTTAATTGTAAATATAGTATATCTTAATACTATTCATCATATACGTACATACATGCATACGTACACAGATATAAACACGTTAAAGAGAAATGAATAATCATGGGGAGTGAAACTGTCATATTTATGCACAGATTACCCAGCGTGAAACTAACAGTTGCGCCTTTTCTTTTGTATTTTTCATTCATTTTTATTGAGATTGCTTTTTTCCTTATCGAGTATGTTTCTTACAGTGACACTTGCTATATGATAGCAAGGTCCTTGTTATAAAATACAACATTATGGTGTTATTATCATATAATAATAATTATATATATTATTATTAGTGCGGCCACACACACATACACACATATACGGAGATTTATTTTTATTTATTATTATTGCGATTGGGTAGGTATAGTACTAGTAATTGTAATAATGTGTAGATAAATCCAACTGAGCGCAGGGGGATTGTCATCTGCTTGGGACTTGTGGACAGCACGCGTCAATCGTGTGACTCATTCAACCGGTTGGACGCTAGACTAGTACTTAGTGGCCACTTGAATGATACCGTCACAGAAGCTACACAAACCATCATTTTTAGCTCTTGAAAGGTATCATTATATGTTTATTTATTTTTTGTTATCGTCGTGGAGTTGGGTTTAAATATATTTTATTCTATGGCGAGTAATTTAACTACTGGCATTAGTTTCCCTCACCTCAACACTCTTGAGCAAATTCTGACCTAACTTGCCTAAAAAAATTTAACTGAAAGATGTAAATTCAAATGGTTTGGGAAAATATTATCTCAGTTTTATTCAGGTTTAATTAATTAATGGTGTGGAACTATATATATACAATAATCTTATCGGGATTGAATGTGCGCGCGCGCGCGCGTGTGTGTGTGTGTGCGTGTGTGCGTGTGTGTGCGTGTGACAATGCTGAAAAGTTCTAGACTACACACATTTCCCGAGACCTGTACAAATGATCAATCTCTTCATTTTAGAATCAATTCCTGTTCATGCAGATATGTAAATTAAACAAAAACATGGTTATCTTTCAGAATTTATTCAAAAGTTTTAAGAAAATAATATTTTTCATGTTTCAGTAACTTTAAAAGATGAAAACAGATTTAGATAAAAATCATTTAGAAAAAAATCAGACATTTTGAAGCAAATTCGTATTACTTCTCTTTTGTTTTATTATATCTAACTTCATTGTTAAATGTAAACCAAATAATATAAAATCAAAGAAGAGAAATTTATCATAAATAAATCATAATGTCCTAAGTAACAGCGGATAATTTAAACGCACGCGAATTCACATCCAGGAATAACTTTGGCAAAAATTTGGAGAATCCATTAAATATAATTAATGACTGTTTAGTTTATAAGAAATAATCAATAAGATGTAAAACAATAAATCAATGTTTTATAAATTTGAAACAATATTCTATATCCTCCTTATCACTGGAAATATGAAAAGTATAATTCTCCGTAATTCATCATCATCATCATCATCATCATCATCATCATCATCATCATCATCATCATCGTCATCATCATTCCCTTGATTGCTTCAATCGTCGAGGGGACCTAAGGGCAGAAGAAACAGGTAACCTCCTCCAGGATGATTTGCTGGCGGTGGCTCTCAGAAGTTTTAGCATTGTCATGTCCGTTCACTTTTTGATGTTGCCTGACTAGCTTTACGTTGACGTCCCCGCTTGAAGAGGCTGTTATGCCGTTTGACGTAGCCATACCATGACATTTTCTGACGCTTAATAGTAGCGAGGTGAGATTCCTGCCGGGCTGAGAGACTTTTGACCTTATTCTATGTATATTCATTGTTTTTTTGCTCCCCGTAGGAGATGCGGGGGAGCTTTCCACGCATTTGTCCTCGAACACCTGGATCCTTTTTCCTGCTTTAACCAGGAGTGTCCAAGTTTCACACCTGTAACGAAGGCTAGATACGATTTATAGAGTTTGAACTTGGTCTAGAAGTCGGTGTTGCTCTTTCATATCCTTTCCAGTTTGGTCATCGCTGCTATGGCCGTGCCAATTCATGAGCGGATTTCTACATTACAGCTGCCATTTTTGACAGGGTTACCCCCAAGTATTGCAAGCTGGACACTTCCTCCAATGGTTCGCCGTCCATCGTGACAGTGAAACTCGTGCTACTTTGGATTTTTCCATGTTGAGTTCCATTTCATATGCGCCGACCCTTTCAACAAGTTTGCTGGTCAGGTTTTGCAGCTCCGTAATTAATATGTGGAATAAAATCTTTCTGATTTACTCAGTCTGATAGTGTCATTAAAATAAAATTACTCGACGCATTTGTATTTCTGAAATTGGGGAGAAATTTTGATTTAGTGAGTGACAATATTCGATCCAATATTCAGTCTATGATGTTATTTCAATGCTGATATTAATGACTCTACTATTTCCAAATTTGGTGAAAAAATCTTAGGATTGTGAGATTGCTGGAAAACCCCATCGTTCGATCGTAGACAGTACATAAATGATTCAGTTTAACGGGTTCAACTACTATCAAGTGCAACAGACTCATTTTGGTGTTACTCACTTAAAATCCAAGTAACCGAATGGCTGAGCTTCATAAATTAAAAAGCACAAAGGGATGCAAACAGTCTGCAACAAGATATGTGCATGTTAAATCATCTATGACACACATCATTATCACTAGTGGTCTTTGCGAACACGATCAGTTAGCACATCACCCAACTGACAGACACGCATTCAATTCCAGCAACAAATTTGACCGAAAGATTTGAAAACCTAAATTATCTAACGAGTTGATACGGTACAAGAAACCGATGCCATATCGTTAATAATGGTATCTTTGTTGGTCGACGAATGCAAAACCATATGTAATAAAATACACGCCTTAAATTATGTTGACCGAATGGTTGAGCGGAACCAGGATGCAGTTTGATACAATAACCCTCTTTGTGTTGTTCCTATCATTACCAGTTACCGGTACGGTCCCGTCCTTGCATCACCTTCAGATAACTGTGTTTTTTCCCGTCCCACTGATATACGGAATTCTCTTACTACCTTTGTGCGGAGAAAAACCTATATCAGTCGCCCTGTCTTTCTGACTCCAACAATCATTCGGCAGTCAAACAGTATTCAATACTTCTGTGATTACCACAGCTTCACTGCCACTAAAGCTACAGCTGGCTGGGTTCATTTGTACAAGTGGGGAAAGGCGAAAACATTAAGTGTACTGGTATATCTAAATGTTTGCACTTTAGTATATAAGTTTGAAGTTACCAATCAGCTCTGGAATGTGTAGCTGTCAAAAGAGTGAAATAAAAATACTAGGAACTCAATCAGAAATGTATTAGATTCTTTTTGGTCATATGATTCTATATTAAATCAATTGGACAAACAATAATTAATTTTATCTCTTTATCATACAATTTCCTGTCATTTTTTTTATCTGTTAACCTCATCAGTAAACTAAGAAAAATGAATAAAAACTTTTATATAAAAGCAAAAGGTTATTTCCATCAACGGATTATTTTATCTGAATTCACTGTTTATGATTGTAATAATGTTGACAACTGTTATATATCACAGAGAAAAATACGGAAGATTTATTTATTCATTTATATAAAAGAAGAGTGTAGAACCCTTTTTCAGACTTGTGCCAACAGTAATATCTAAAATAGTCATTTAACATAAGTTTAGAATAAAATGATTATATTTCGAATAAAATATCTCGAAATTTGCTAAATAAAATTTATTAAATAGCTTGAGGGGAAATAACTTTTACTGACTCTATCTCATAACTGCAAATATAGGTTTGAGCGTATATATTCTATTTCGATAGATCTTGAAATTCTGAGAAGAATAAAGTTTTGACATAGCCGACAAAATTATCGCTAATTTTTGCGTACATCAAGCGTGGGATGATAACCATGTAACCTTTACCATAGCCATATCTCATGCAAATTTCATCTTATCTGTTGATGTCAACAACTATAATTTATTACTGCCCGTCTTTCTTCTCAAAAAGACAGTGCGATTTCTTTCATTATTCACTAGTAACAGCTTTCCTTACAAATAGGATTAGCGCTCTTTGTTTGATGATATTACTCGCCACGTCTGTTATCTTTTGCTTTCGTGCCATCTACTTTCGGGTGGAAGTTTTCAGCGGCCTATGTCCAGCTGGAGTAAAAATGGCTCATAACCGATTTGAAAGGACGCCTGTGATAGATTGCCTCGTCAAACACTTATAGCGAGCATTTATTTGACCTATGGTCGGAGGAAAGTGTGAGAAAGTCGAGTAAACTAGCAAACGTATGCAGGGCGTGACGTTATGATATATGCGATTATAATGGACTTGTGCCTTAAAGTATGCCCTTCCTTACAGGAGGTAGTGGTCACTCTCTAGCTTTTTTTTTACCCGCTTTTACTACTTCTAGTCACATTCTCAGTATTTGTTGATCATATCAAAAGTACGTGACTATGGTAACACATCAATGGAAAACAGTAAAAATATAAAAACCCATAAAATTATCGAGAAAGAAGTTCAGGTATTAGTTAATCATTTGGAATCTTTAACAATTTTTTAAGAAAGAATATTGAATTTCGATTAAATATTTTATAAACATTTACAATCACAGTCACTTGCACTCATATCTATCTATCTATCTATCTATCTATCTATCTATCTATCTATCTATCTATCTAGATAGATAGATAGATAGATAGATAGATAGATAGAAGCTCTTGAAAATGCTTAGGTATGAAAACTTTTAAAGCAGTTGTCAAACTTCCTCTTCCTCAAGGCCAAATTTTAAAACCTTTTTCACTATAAATCAATAAATTGCACCACTCTTATAGTGTCTAATAAAATAATTATTCACTGCCATTAATACTGAGTCAAATCTTTACAATGTCATTTATACAACCAGATTATCATAAACAGATCTACAGAAAGAACACTTGCTTAAGAAATAATTATCCACACTTAAATATAGCATCAGGATCCCCTATCGATCGCGTGAGCGCGGAAACTATCTAAAATTTAAACATGTCTACCTAATATAAGAACAGACTCCAAATAGGAGACCATGAATTTGTGACTTAACGTTTTCAGTATCAAAACTATATTGCACAACCATTTCAAAAGGTCAGATCTCTAAAGAGAGAAGGTAAGAATCAAGAACCAAGTATAATGTCCCGTGAAGATGCAAGAAATGTAAATAGGAAACAGAGGAAAAATAGAAACCATGCGGAATTAACTAAAAATTAAAAATAGGAAAGTATATTTGAAAATATGCAATGCGAAGGAGGTTGAAACACAGTGTAAATTGAATAGAAGCTTATATTAAGAGAACAATAAAGTCAAGCTCCGATGGCAATAGTACAGAATTCAAAATTATATTCTGCAAACAGGTGACAAGAAAATAACAGTCTAAAATTATATTTTAAAAACAATAAAATTACAATTCTCAAACAATAATTACAAGAAAGAGATTTAACAAAAGTAAGGAGATAACCGGGAGACTTTGTCCAACAAACTAAACAAAATCCACTTATTAATTATAATGACAAATCTATAATTTCTTTCTTAAAAGATTTAGCCTTAATCTAATTTATAAAAAACAATCCATATTTTAGAATAAAATATTTTGCAACATTTTGCACGCTGTCTCTGAAGTTCAGTAGGGTCTTATTCAAAGGAACAACAAACGCGACAACAGAGAAGTAACTTCTATTCATGAGGCTTTTGCTCTTGATAACAAGGAAGAACTGCAAATGCAAAGGAACAAATGCGTGAACGTCATCGCCTTGTTTACCAAAGAATCAATTTATTGACATCAGAAATGGCCTGCCACCCCGCCATTTTTCATAACTTGTTTTCTTGCTTTCTTTTATGTTTGAAGTTTTAAAGAAAATTCTGTGATCTTATTGTTGTTATTGCTTTCTTTTTCTTAATTGAAACGTTTATTAATCCATTTTTCTAGATCTTCTGTCTCATCTCACTTTTCATTTTATGCTCTAAATGTGTCTTTGGGTGGATTCGATTAAAGAACCGTATTGAAACACTTAAGAATTAAAGCCAGTCATCTTAGCCAACCGAGTTTTGCAGCAACATAGCACACATCTTCATAGGAAAATTTGAATGATGTGTTGAAGATAGAATGAGGGAAATGTTGAAAAAAATGAAGATACAGTGTAATCTTGAGGACGGCATGTTGTAAAAGGAATGACACTTAAATACAAATGGCAGAAGAAACAAACTGGTTGGAGTAAAGGGAGTTATTGGATGATGAAAAATAAAACAATTAAAAAGCATATTTCTATGAAGAAACACATCAGAGAGAGAGAGAGAGAGAGAGAGAGAGAGAGAGAGAGAGAGAGAGAGAGAGAGAATTAGAAAATCCTGGAAATGAGAAATGAGAGAGAAGGAATATAAAATTAAAAATGGGGAAAGCAGAAACGAGAAGGTTTGATAAAGAACAGGATTGTTGATGAGAGTAAAAAAAAAAAAAAGACGACAGAAAATTGTGCGAACAAATAGAATAAAACATTAAACGAAAGCGATTTTCAAATTAAAAACCCATTCGATTTATGATTTTGTTAAAAACCAGAATCTCAAACAGCATAGCTTTTAAGAGTCAAGGAAATAGAAAAAAGATGAAAAATATATAAACTGAAAGCAAAGTGGATGGAGAAGGCGTTTATTTATTTATTGATGTAGACAAATGTTTTTCCAATTTTATATTTGAAAAATAGGATTAAGAAAAATGGGAAATAAATTTAAATGTTTAAAATTCATCAAGAAAGCAAATAAAGTTGTAACAATTTTGCTAAGCTGAATTTGAAAGAAATCTGTGCAAAAGAAAGATAGACTCAAGATGTAAATTGATTCAACAAATATGAACAATCGATGAGAAGATGCTTCACGGAAAGGAATGATAAGAGTCGAGAAATATGGAATGTGACTGATGAAAATAAACAAAGAATTAAAATGAATGTTGCAAAAATTAGTAGAAAATTAAAGAGAAAAATTACCAGAGAATTGCGATAGAATGAAAAAAAGATCATAAGGGAATAAAAAATGAAATGAAGAGAATAAACGCAAGATAAAAGATGATGTTTGATCACACACATCTGGTTTTGCTCAGTTTAAATGAAAAGAGGAGGGAAGCATATGAATGTTCTTGGCGCTAGATTCAAGAGAGAAAGCAACAAGTAAAAGAAGAAACCAGGAAAAAGAAAATATTTGGAAACTTTATGATTTAAAAAAATTCAATGTAGTAAGGAAAAGTAGAAGAATTTGTTCTTTTGG
This sequence comes from Acanthosepion esculentum, assembly GCA_964036315.1. Taxonomy (NCBI): domain Eukaryota; kingdom Metazoa; phylum Mollusca; class Cephalopoda; order Sepiida; family Sepiidae; genus Acanthosepion; species Acanthosepion esculentum. The sequence continues at coordinate 39,794,206 of OZ038502.1, forward strand.
CTGAAATCACGTTGAACACGCGCATATATAACCATCATGATAACGGAAAATATTTGAGGACAAACATGTAGCCATAAATCGAAGCTGTTCTAAGGAAATGTTATGCGTTATGCACCTAATATTAACATTATCATCCCTCTTTCAGAAATATCGAGAGGCTAGGATTAGAAAAACGAAATGAAGATACGCAATGGTTGTGACACGAGCCGTCAACCACAGTTTTTTTTTTAAAGTGATCTGGTTCTTAGCGTTCAAGTTTATGTTTTCATATTTTTGGAACCAACGATACGTACAGAATTAAACTTCAAACATAAGTAATATGTTATGATTTACTAAGCGTAACTCAGATATGGCGCAAGGCAGCAAGTATGGAGCACCTAATGATGATCGAACCAACTATTCAGTCGTGGGACAAACTTACTAACCACTGCACCACGTCAAAATGTGTAACTAATATCTATGAAGTATTTTCTTAATAAATTCACTAACATAGTTTTGTATACAATATCGTAATTTCTTTCTTTCAGCTTCTTTTTGGTGATCTTGAAACAATGAAATTATAATTATAAATGAAAGTAATTCTTTTACTAGAAGACAAAAATTGATTACTTCCTTTAATAGGGTCCAACAATTTTTTTCTTTATGTTCTGAGGCTTTAAAATTTATCATGAAATCAGAAAATGTTCCATTTTTGGTCTATGTCAAATCTTTATTTTCTTTAATAGCATTCTTTTTTTTTACTAAGAGCCACTCAAAGTAGAGAGTTATTGTGTAGTGCTGCATTACTGTAAGAAAGGAAAAGAAATGAAGTTCCTGGCGCTATGCAGGAAAGATAAAACTAATTCTAGATTTAATTAGTGAATAATATTTCAGAGTTCAGTTGGAGACGTTAGAAGTATAGTGTGGAAGGAGACCTTAGAAGGAAATAGAAACCCAATCCTAAAAAGGAAATAAGGGACAAACTTCCACTCCTGTTCAAAAGACCGGGTCGGAGCGCGAACCAGATGCTAAAAAGTTTAAATAGATTTGATCTTTCACTCGATAATTCCATTTAAAAAGAAACATTTCTTTTATTTCTTGATGAGCTGAAGCTTAGAAATTCATCATACAATGAAGAAGATTCCGCTTCTTGGAAGATGATAAATGCTAACTTTCTTTACTAAGCCCCCAAAGCCTAAAATAAATACGTTAGATTTTCCACTTTATAATTACATCTAACCAGGATAAATTTTATTTCTGCTTCTTCATAGTCTTTATCAAATAAGAGAATATTTCTTATCCTGGAGGATGGTAAAACCTTACTTCATTTAGTATGAGCTAAATGCCTAAAACAAATAGATCTTGTACTATCTAATTCCACCTAAAAGCAAAAACATTCCTTCAGCTTTCAAATGAGAAAATCATTTTCCTCTTTGAAGATGATAACTGCTTTAATAGGAACAAACAAGCCAACAATAAATAAATTAAATTAAATCTTGTAGCATGCAACTGCGTCTAAAATGAAAGAAGTGTTTCATTCTTTCAGTTTCTTCATGAATTTCCACATAAAATAAGAAAATCCCTACTTTTGTTGGATGTCAAGTGCTTAATTTCGTAAGTGAGCCTAAAATAAATTGAAGTAGAACCTGCATTACATCTAAAAATCTCTCTTTCAGTTACTTTTCTATGGTCTGAACTTATAAACTTTTGTGGGAAACAATAAGCCTAAGATTTGCGCATTTAAATAAAAAAAAATTAAGTGGGTTGATCTGAATTTCTCTCATATTTAATGAGAAAGAGTAACTGTCAGAAATGTATTCGCTTAATTCTCACGGAATTAAATGCCCTAAAACCAATTATGTGAAAAACATGCTGGAATTTGACAAAAATGTAGAAAATAAAAAGCGAATTGATCAGTTTTGATTTTGTAAGAACAAAGTAAGGAACCAATTAAAATCGTACATACAAGAAACATTAAATGTTTTAACGAAATGCAGTGTAATTTTAAAGGCTTCAGCTTTCTATCGTGAATTATTTTGTTAGTTTATCATCACTTTTTGTTTAATAGGTGCGAACTGGCATCCAAGTAATTACAGTAGGTGGTAAGAACCTCTTTTCACAAAGTAGTTAACCAATTACCAAAAATGTTTTCTTATAGTGCGTAGAATTCTACGTATTTGGTAGCTAAAAAGTTCGACTTAATCAAAACTGATGAAATACATTTTTGTTTTCCTTTTCAATATTTTTTTTATTAACTATCTTTCAGATATTCTTATATTTTTTTAAACTTTTGCATTCTTTCAAAAGAACAACATATTTTCCTTCATATGTTTCTGTAAATAAATGTTAACCCGAAGGTGCAATATTCGATGACCATGGCAGATGAGTGAATACTTCCCAATCTGTAACTCCTTTTTCTTTTCATCAAAATAACACGTGAATTAGCTTTTGATGTCGGTGGAATATTACACCATATCTGTGAACTAATTCAGCTCGCCTTTCACCTGTTGTTGCATTTAATTGGGATCACTAGTTGTTCGAATCAATCGCCTAGTTTTTTGGAAGAAGCTCATAGTAGAAAACCCACAGACTTTGAATGAAGGCTTTTGCTTTTGGTGCTTCCTTTCAATTGTATCAAGTTTCCATCACAAAGCATAATTTCTTTAAAAATCGAACATGCATTAAAATGTCTAACATAACTAAGCTGATGCAAATGATTTCCAATGTTTGATGTGAATATTTTGATTATGCTTCCTATCACTAACATTAAATAACGCTAATTATTCTCAAGTAATATCCGAATTGCTATCAGCCTCAGATGATACTCAATCATAGAGAGCATCGTTCGGCAAAATATCTACAGTAGACTCTCTTCGTAGACTCCTTTCGACATATTCGATTAACATTTCGTTTTCCTTAAATTGTACAGATAACTTTTTTGCGTCTGGATTGTAATTTTACCTTTCTTAAAAAACTATAGTGAGCCTAAAATATTGCTGTCTTCCAACTTTAATGTTAGAATCAACATAAAATAATGATCATCTTTTTACACTCTTTTCAAATATACTGTGATAACTACCAGAAAACAGTCAAAAGTGATTTTGAATGAAGTTGGTTAAAACTCAACGCCGAGATGAGTGTGGGTATATATATATATATATATATATATATATATATATATATATATATATATATATATATATATATATATATATATGTGTGTGTAAATCTTCCACTATCCTATTTTCTATACATCAACAAAATGAATGCATACAAAATTTACAAAACAATACAAAACAAAAACGTAAGTATAAAACAAATAAAAACTAATCGCATTATATTATCTACAAGTGTTACAACTAAGGAACTTGAAAGAAATTAAAATAATCTCACTATAAAATTATCGCAAACACTTAAAAACAGTTGAAAACTTAATGTAATATAGAAAATTAATTTATATCAGAAGCTGGAGTTTAAAAAATACAAAAGTAAACGATATCCTCCCACCATCACCTATAAAAAATTAATAGATGAGAAATCCTGAGATTTAAAGACAAGAATACATAAACAGTACACTCAATAAATTTACATGCCACCAAACTTTCGTGAACACTGTTTTGAGCTGGAAAACATCATTTTAATAAAAGGTGTGTATAATTTGAGACGTAGATACATTGAAACTCTCAAGGTCTATGAGTCACCCACGATTATCCAGTATTCGTACCAAATCAATGTGAAAAACTTAAATGTGAAAAAAATAAAAATATCTGAATTGAAATTTCTAAGACTATACAGTTAAAGTAAAATAAAATACTGAAACGCTAAACGTGAATCACGTTTCATCTCGCGGATGCAAATTTGTACTTGTGAAATACATTCACGCGTGAGGCTCGCACACACATGTTGTTTGAACTTTTGTTAGAGTTGGATTATTCAGCTGATCATTGAAAATTATGTTAATTAATGGGTGGTTAATTTGTGTTCTGTCTTCTTGAACAAATATGGCTATAATTTGTTTTAATTAAGAATTATATTGATGGCAATGCGATGATTACATCAACAAAACAGTGCGCGCTCTTTTCGCTTAGAAAAGATGACTGCTGTTCATAAAAAGGATAGCTTCTGTAACAATGACTTGAAAGCCCAAATCACACAGGTTTATATCTGTTGTGTTACTTCCTGAGAAGGGATTCACTCGACTACATATTTTCATTGTTTAGAATTAACTTTGGCTTTCAACAATGGCAATGTTTGGATATATTGACACACCAAAGCACACTCGTAAGCATATACACACATATATTTTTAATATGTCTAGCTACTGGCATTTGATAAGCTAGAATAAATATGTAAGAATGAATTTAGAGCATTATTATAAATATTTAATAATCACTCATGCTTTATTGAATCATTTGTCTACCAAAAGAAGTAATTCATTTTCAGTAACATCTTTGTAGTTACTTTCGTAATATAAAAGATAAGAATAATTTCGAGCGTATTACATATACTCATTTATAATTGATATATATATATATATATATATATATATATATATATATATATATATATATATATATATATATATATATACATGTGTATATATATATATATATATATATATATATATATATATATATATATATATATATATATATAAAATTATTTCTGCAAAGAAAAAATCAACTAACACAAAGAAACACCATTTTAAAGTAGCTTGTTTTGAAATAAAGAATGACAAAACTACTAACTGGTAAAACTAAGAATATATTGTAAAATATTTTGAATGGAAAAGATTGTATGAATAATTTAAATCCCATTTACTTAATCCTTTAATGACACTGTCAAATTTTAATATTGCTTGACTAATTCGAGAACTCAAAGTGAAATTTCATTTATTTTTGTTCGTCTCGAAACATTTAAGGAGAATATTGAAAAATTTTAGCGATAGACTGAAATCTGGTCTTTCAGATCACTTGATCAGGCTGCCTGAATCATTATCTTGCGATATTAATGAGGTACGACTTGCAAAATGCACCTACTGGAACAGAATTATTTCAAGCACTCTTAAAGTGAACAAAAATATGAAATTCCATGCTTCTGTGCCTATAAATAATCATTTATCAAAGATTAGATATAATATATCGATCAGCACAAAAGTATGATTGTACGCTATTCATTTTGAATCTAAAAGCAAAGAATTTACAAAAATATAAATCGACAAGTGTCAGGTGATATAGTTCAGTTGAATTGAAAGAAGTTATTTTAATGATTTCTTGTCGAATCAAACAAAAACAGAATCTGCAAAAATGAAATGCGTCTGTCGAGACCCAAGAATAAATACAGGCATAAGTAGATATATTTCTAAATATACAAGGTTACCACAATCGAATACACACACGCGTTTTTAAAGGATAGAAACTAAAAAGTTCTCGGCCTAACCATGGAAACTATATGTTCCATTGGGCATATATGAGTTGAAGATCAAATGTAGATCAGATATGGATAGGAATCCGACGAGATGATAAAATAAAAAGTAGGAAATGTATCTCAATCTAACATGCTTCACTTTTATTAAAGCTTCGTCAGAGATTGAGATAGAAATGAAAAAAGCAAAGAGACACAGAGTACTGGTATGTTATGACTTTTGGTTAGTTCTTATTGGCCAAATATGTGTCACGTGTATTAACACAACAGATAATATATAAATATATGGGAGTAATATATAAATATGTGTGTAATAGTGTATGAGTGTGTATGTAAAGAAACGCTTGTTTGTCTAGGTGTAACGTTAATACATGTAAGTGTATAAGTGTGTGTATGAAGAATGTCTATAGATGAAAATGTAGCGAAATGTTGAAATAATTTTGTATTTGGTTGAATTTTTATATTTTCTCGTATGTGTAAGTGTGTGTGGGGAATGTCTGTGGTCGTCACTTCTGTGTCGGACATTGAAAAGCAACAATATATTTGTAATAATCATGTTTTGGTTGGATTTATCATTAAAGCATTTATCATGTGTACTTTTGAAAAGGATTATTGTATATTTTCTTTATTTTATGTATTAGATAGACATAAGTCAGATTCATGAATGATAGATCTGTAGAAAGACGGTGATGTAATGTTTTAAGTGAGTGTTTATAGTGGCTATAAATATGTTTTCATAATGTATTCTCCTTAAAGGTATGTTCTTTTTTAATTAGTGAAATCAAAGTTATGTCTCACGTCGTTTCGATGTAAGACGAGAGAGAAAGAATGTCTATCTAAATGGAAGTCTCTATTGTGCTCGTAGATACGGGTTTTTAGATGACGTGATGTCTCCCCCATGTAAATGATTTGCCCTATAGACACTTTATCTGATAAATTCCGGCATTTGAAATGGTTTTTGGTTTATTTTTCTTCCTGATTATATCCACGATTGTCTTGGAGGTAGTGGTAACGATCCTGGTGTTAAGGATGGTTAATTATTTTGCGAATTTAGTTGAAGGGGTGTTGAAGATTAAGAATTTTGTATAATTTTTGTAAGTATCTGTTTTTTTGGCTAGATGGATTTTTTGAGCTAGTTATATATATATATATATATATATATATATACGTACATACACACACATACACACACACACACACATATATATATATATATATATATATATATATATATATATATATATTTAGGCAGCATATTTTCTTTCAAACAGGTTTGGTTAAATAATTTAGGCATATCATTTATTTTGGTTATGATCCTTTCAAATTCACGGATTAATTTCTTGGTAGACTTAGAAAATTGATTAAGAAAAATAGTAAAATTTTCTTTCAAATAATTTTTATTTTCCCAAGTACTTTCAATCTCATCTGAGACCATCTTCAGTGGGTTAAATTGTCTGTGAATGTATATATGTATTTCTGTAAATTCAAAACATTTTTCAACTGTTCGCTTTACTGCGTTAAGCCTCGATTCTAGTTTTTACCTAGGAGGAGACCTCGGAAGTGCATTTTTGACCGGGGAGATCACATTCCAGGGACATTGCGAAGGAAATCACGGAACGAATCCCAGTTTGCTCGTTGATAACAGAAAGATGTTCTTTTGGTAGAAGATTGAAAAGTTAAGGGTTTGTATGTCAGCAAGGTCAGTTATAGAGTTTTAAAGCCACTTGGTATGGTGGGCGTTAAAGTCACCGAACATGAATATATGTGCAAACGGATGAAGAGAGATAGCCTTGTCTATATTGTCGGAAATGCTATCGAATACACTACAGCCTTGTGAGTATATATATATATATATATATATATATATATATATATATATATAAAACAGAGAATGTCTCATATCGAGAATATTTAACATTGAAAACATAAAGGAAAAAATTAATTATTTTTAACAATATGTAGAAATCTCCACCCTTTACCTGAAGACAGTCGTGAGACCAGAAACACGTGTTGTAAAATTATGAAAAATAAAGAATAATATTTTTTTAAAAACCCACATTACAACCAAAAATGTTTGCGGTACCTCTCTTCTTTTTTTAATATACACACTTTTCTCTCGTTGGAACCATTATAACCTCTTCATTATATTATATATATATATATATATATATATATATATATATATATATATATATATATATATACATATATATATATATATATATATTGATGCATGTTTCATTAAATAATATAGACAAGTTTTGTCTATTTATTTTATGTAAATTCTTTTCATATCGTCTGATAAGCTTAATAGCATTATCATTAAAAGAAGAAAGAAAATCACCTTATTGAAACATTTTTAATTCTATCTAAGCTTTCGGCTTGCATAAGCAATTATCAAAGATGACAATTACATTACAACATATTAAACAATACACGATTTATGAAATGGATTAAGCCCAACAATTATTTTAATATATTTTCTGTTTATATGCCATTTTTATAGATACAATTATTTAAATAAATGCTCTGTTTATACTAAACAGTATTAACTATATTTAATGACCAGAATGCCCGAGAAATTTCATAGAAAGTATGTCCGCCGACTGGAATCGAACCTGTATCTTGCACGGAACCAACATATAGTCTTATTATTTCATAATATACGATGTCATTTGTTTACGTTAAGATACGCTTAGAGCAGATATGAGTTTTCGAGAGAAAACATGGGAAATTTGTAGGTTAAATACAGTAACTTGACCTTGCTAACTAGACGATTCTTCTGTAGCTAAATGGTATAGCACGTCAGGCTATATGACGCTTCCATGTAGGATACAGGTTTGGATTCCTGCCGATTACAGAAAGATCTCATAGTATCGGGTGAAATTTTAATATAAAAATTATTATACAGACTTATTGATCAACTTTCAACTCTGTCTGTCTGTCTGTCTGTCTGTCTGTCTGTCTGTCTCTCTCTCTCTCTATATATATATATATTCAAATTTATAACATATGCATGTTATAAAATCATTACAAAAGTTGCAATTTTGTTTCGACACTTCTGATGTATTGTTATATATATTATAAATTAACTGATTTAAAATATGGTTTCTTCGCTACACAGAAATTACCATGTTTCAAAAACCAAAGCTAACAAGCATTAGTTCTGTTTCATCTTCAAGAGAATTTTGGAATAACTTATTTTTAAACTTACTGAGTTTTAAACGCACATACAATTCATAAGTTTTTGTTTCCAAGGCTACAGAGAAATCCAATCATTCAGACAGGAGCGGTAGCGTGTTCATTTTTATTAACTATTGTATCAATTATGAGGTACGTTCGAAAAAGAGGTTAAGTCTAGGGATGGTAGGGTTGCATTTCTCAACGAATTTTGACATCCGTTTAACGTATGTCGTCTGTTTTTTATCAACGTATATTACCAGCTTCCAATTTATATTTTTAATTTTTTTTTTTATTTTTAATTATTATTTAAGGAAAATTTTTGACAATGTCGGCAAAGAATAGCTATTTCATTTCTCTGATTAAGTAAATTTTTATTTTTATAAACTTAGTAATATATAGTTTCTCATATATGCACAAATGACATGGGTCATTTAATGGCCTACATATTCTAGCTTTTCTTATTAATTTCCATTTTAATGTAAGTGTTTTATTGGATTCTTTTAAGTGCCAGAAATATTTCGATAGGGACGACTGATTTCGGTATTTATTTATCCTAAATGAAGTTTGTTGTTGATTGAAACTCTTTTTGAACTCATGGCTTTTGCAACATATATAGATTTTTATGTTTTCGGGATTCTCAATAGATGAGATATTGAATTGGTATACTAATGATTCCGTGCGACATTTATTTTGTAGAGGACAGTTATGAGGATTTCTACAGTTACATAATTTTTGTTTATCTTCATCTCTTTTTATTTTTATATTGTCTAAATTTCTTTGGTTTTGGTCTAAGTGTTTATTCAAGATATTAGCATTATGTTTCTTAATAATTTTCTCTAAGTTTTCAGTACAGCTGTAACTTAATTTTAGTGTATTTTTTATTGAAAATAGTACTTAGTTTACTATCTTTAGGAAAATGCTTAACGATTAATGCAAGGAATTTTTTTCCTAATTTGTTCTTTACCATTTGGTTGCATGGGGGTGTATTCCAAATTATTTTTCCTCTTCTGTTTTTTCTATGCTTTTTATTTTCCTTTTCTATATAAGTTAGTTTTGGGCTTTTGTAGCCACTATCTTTCAGAGCTTTATTATAGAAATTAATGTGTTCATAGGAATTCTTCTCATTTGCCGAATTTGTACTTATTCTTTTTTTCGATAGATAAAGGTACATGCTTGATTATAGATGGAGGATGATTAGATTTAGGGTGTATATATAAAGGATTAGTATTGGGTTTTTATAAGGTGTGTATACATTTTTCATTAAATCTAAGGTTATATCAAGGAAGTTAACTTTTTTTATAAAAATTACGGTAAGCACTAAATTACGTATAAACATTGCCATTATTAGCTTACAAAAAACAATTTCTGACTTGTTATTTTATAGAATATTGTGAAATCGTAAATCTATATAATTTGAAGTAAGAGGACATGAGACATCTCCCATTTCTGGAATCCAGTAAACCTTTACTGAGTTTGCTATCAATACATGTCTTATTGATATATAAGAATTTTCAAGGTCAACCCAAATCAAGTGAAATCCAGTTGATGTATAGTTTTGTGTTTGATGCAATATAATGATTCATAAATTCCAACTTTCTAGATAAATGTTGCACAACTGAAATTTGGTATGTCTTCTAGGAAGACAACAAGAAAATATCACCTTCCATGTTTCGCAACAATAATCAATTGAAGGTTTGTGAATTCCATCTGTGATATTTTCTTGATGTTTGATTTATGTGTAAGTATCCAGAGAAATCAAACCACAGTGGGATCTGTTTTATCCACCTTATACGACATCATGTTGGTTCTCGGTGCTCTTGTAGCTATGAATCTTTTAACGAAATCTTCCACTTCATTCAGATTTACGAGTAATGATATTTGTTCCATTCACGAGATTGATATTTTTACGAGATTTGAGCTATTGTCAATCAGGATATTCCATTTTTGTGGGATGGATCTTTATTCCTTTTGCAGAACGGCGGTTGCATTGTTGTATCCAAAACTGTCAACTCTCATTGTCATTAATCTATTTTAGGATTATCTAATATTTTGTGTGTTTTCAACGATGTGTTACTCTATATCCCACTTTGGTAAGAAATATCAAATGAATTCGACAAATTTTCAGCCCGACTTAATTCGTCCTTCATGAAATAGATCTTTATAGCTATTTTATATATTATATATACTATATTATAGTTTTTCATAGTATTTTGCCCTATTATTGCACCAACCATTTTCTGCAATTTAAGAAGACCTCTTACTTTTCTAAGATTCCTTCACCTCAGATTACTTTTTTATTTCAACTAGTGGTTACAAATGCACGCATCGAAATCATTTTTAACATAAATATAATTCACTTACAGATAATACAGGGTATATTTATAAAGTCAACTATACGCAAAGCACGCAGGCATCAAATTTGACACATCGCTTTAAAACTCTAACCCAATTTAAAACGTTGAAATTGTTTGTCCATTGTTTCCGTGACTTTATGGCTGATGTTGGCTTTCCATTCGTAGACGCTTTGCAGTCATACATTTTCGCTGAGGAAGTCTGAATGTACTGAACACTGAATTATTGTTTGTCTGCTGTCTTTAATGCAATCAAATCCAAGAAAAATAATCATGGTCAAACGAATGTCACGAAACACCTCAAGCTTAAACGAAACGGCTTTAAATTATTAAGCTCTTTTTCTTTTTTTTTTTGCTTTCAACACTAATCTAGGAGCATCATTTCAATTTCTGATGTGCATTCATTGTTCTATGTGGCATTTATGGCAGAGTGAAAAACTGTCTCGTAAAGTTTGTCAGAATAAAGAACGACTATCGAAATAGGGTTTAGGACTGCAAGGTTTCATGTGAAAGGAATTGCAAGTACACTCATTCAATGTGTAGATGTATATCTGTCTTTAGTTGAAAAATAAATTCGTTTCCCCCTCTTTTTTACAGTGATTGACAGGTGTGTTTATATGTGATTGTAAAAGTTGATTTAGAGAATGTTTGGACGAAGGGAAAGGCGAAGTAGTTTTCTGAAAGCGAGAATGGCAATTCGATTATCTCTGGATTTATGCCAGCCAGTCAGTTGCATGAATCAACTGGCATCTTATTTCAAGTTTCTGAGTCGTTTGTGTGATGATTCGATTTACTTATCGTGGTTCAAGGAGAGTTTCATATTTGAAGACTGACTTTTCAAGTAAAAGATTTACATGATTTCAAATCCAATTTCATTGTTTTAAGAGGGTGATGCAGTGAACATCACTAATGCAGAAAGATGAAATTTTACCCCAAATGTTAACTCAATGCTTTGTTTAAAAGTTATTCACTTACCTCTCTGCATAACACTTAGTGCTTATTCCACTGTTCAGATGAATTTATTTCTCTAGTTCCATCAGATCAGACCTTTTCGTCAGGCCACAAATTCGAATCACCCTTATTTTCTCCGTGTTCCAAATGTAAGAAGAAAGTTCCACAGCTTTTCCTCGATAACTGCTACTTTGTGGAACGGTATCGCGTGTGTACTTCTCTGCACTCTTCACTCGCTCTCTACAAGCGTCAATTGTTATCTACCCTCTTTATCCTCATAATCACCACTTTCTATCATCTACTTCATTCATATCACATACCTCATTCATCATAACCATTTCAACTGTAAATCTCTGCCTTGAGTGACTCTCAAACCTTGTATTTTTTTAAAATTAAGTAAAAAATAGATTTTATACAAATAATTTTAATTAGCAAGGGAATGAAATTTCAAGGAACTAGACTGAAATTATTTTCCTAATGGTGAATTTGTGTTGAAAATAATAAATTTCTCTACATGGGATTTTCTGTTAATAGAAGAAAACCTGCATTGGAGCCAAATGCATTATGCTTCGTATATGTGTGTCATGATTTTGAAAAATTATTTTATGTATTTAACAATTTTTATGACAGCATTAATTTATATTCTGATCTGCTTATAGAATCAAACTGGAAAATAGTTTTCATGTCGTTACCTGGTTATTGATACATCTTATCAGGGTTTTAAGGAGCCCCCCCTCTCACTGGAGCACGCTCTTTCTTTTGCCAGAGCCAATGAATGAATGGCTCCTTTTTTTCACAAGGAGCAGGAGTGATAGCAATTCTAGATGAGCAAAGGAGCGATTATGCGTTTTTTGCCGCTGATAAAATTAAAGTTGCTAAATTTGAAGAACCGCCGTCAGTCTTGTTTATCTGGGCAGGTTTTCAGTTGAAAATATTGGTTGGGGTGATATTTCGTTTTAAATTTAAAAATTTAATAAATAATCTAAGACGTCGGCATTTTTTTCTTGTGATTCAAAATTGCTATACTCTAAGAAAGTGTAAGTTTTGTGGCGAATCTGCTATGATCTGTGTTAGTTTGCGTGCGTACATATCTGTGTTAGTTATTATATATGGTTTATAAATAATAATAGTTTGTGCGTGCGTATTAGTTAAGCACCACCAACATCAATGCACCTTTTTTCAAAAATTAAAGAAAAAAATCGTTATTTTAAAAAGTTACCAACAATTGGGAAAGTATTTGATTCATAAGAAATGTTCAGTACTTGTTCAGTAATTGTATACTGAATAGGTTATTTTATTAGAGAATAATAAAATAACCTATTCAGTATAAAATTAGTGAACAAGTAACGAAGATTTTTCGAATCAAATACTTTCCCAATTGTTGGGAATTTTTTTAAAACAACTATTTTTTTTGCTATGTTGTTGAAACATTTTTTTAGGTGTCTCTTTCACTCTCACTTTTTTCGATATCACGTGTGTACTCTTAAATTTTGTTGGATTTTCGTGATTTGTTTAGTTATATAAAGGAAAATCTCTGAAGATTTAAGTAAAATATTTTGTGCAATATCAAGTACGAACACATGGAATATTTGTCCCAAAAAGTAATTCAATAAAAAAAGAATTTTTTGAAAGTTGTTTCTTGCATAATTTAATATGACACATAGTTTTTTCAGACTGGACAAGAAAAAAAATGACACTTTATATTTATTTTTAAAAAGTACGCGATGTAAGCGACCCGAAAATCATTTTCATTAATTATTCAGAGGTGGAAAAAACATGTTATATTGACTCAGGTAATTGGTAAAATTCTAAAAATGACATTCTCGAAAATTTTGAAAATACTTCGCGTTGTTCCCTGTAACAAGAGTTTTTTTCTTAAATAAAGGCATGTCTTGAAGAATTGAAAAAAAATTAAATTTTCAAAAAAAAAAAAAAAAAAGAAGAATTCTAACTTATTATCTTTGATTGAATACTCATGATATAATTCAATAACTTTTAAATATCTGGTCTGGTACTCCTAATATATATCTCGAGTCTTGAAAAAGTTCAAAGAAATGTCTGGTATCTCATTAACCGACACGATGTAGCTTCCCTCTTAATTTTATAAAATATTTTCATGGTAACTGCTCTGAGGAGCTTTTTTCTTTAGTGCCTCGACCACATGAATTAAAGCGTGTTACTAGATTGGCAATTAGGTCCCACGGGTTTAACGTTGAACTAGCTACATAAACCGTCTTTTCTATTTAATGCGGCCTCAAGGCTGTTCACCGGAAGTGCATGCAGGTTCTCGCATGGTAATGCAAGAACCCAGATATTATGCGACTGTTGATCAGAGCATTCTCTCCAATCGATGCATAAGGGTTCGAGCTCCTTACTACCAGTCAGGATGCACCAACCAGAAAAGTGCCAACCAGCTACCCTCAGTATGAAGAATCGTAGCCTTCAGTCAGTCATAACATCAAAAATTCATGACAGCCACCCTTATTAAGACATCAGAAGAAGGATCCAGGAACGCCCATCCTAAACAGGAAACAAGGGATCAAAATGGGAGGCGTATGGCCCGCACGATAGGCAAATCCATCTACTTCTATTGAAAAAAAAAGTAAGTGGATAATGAAATGAAAAAATAAACGAATTAGAATATCGGTGCGGACGCTTAAGGTATACAGTTAACAAAATAACTAATGTAGTTTCCTTACAAATTACGTTAGCAATTAATTTTAAGCTTCATCACTTGCGTTGTCCCATGGAGAAACGCTTATATTTTTACTTATAGTGTCGCGTATAATGTTTTTGTCAGTTAAGGGTGGGTATGCGATGGACACAGCGTTTTTTCGGTGCTCGTGCCAACACAGTCCCTTCTCTTTCCATTTCCATATCTCTTAACCCAGAAAAAGAAATTTAAGATCAGAGTATAGTATAGTATATATATATATATATATATATATATATATATACGCACACACAGAGTTCGATGGATAAATTCTCATTTAAATTACGCAAAAATAAAAAATAACACTGACATCGCATTTTAACAGATTTACCAAAATTATACGAAAAGATCTTCAAAGAGTAAATTTATTCTTTAAAATCACCATTGGTTTCATTGACGACCTCCTGACGACTACGAAATCCCCTGCAACTTTTCTGGGCAGTCTCCTTGTTTAATGCTGCCATAATCCTTGCCTTCAGTTCATCTTTGGTGTTACAAGGAGTTTTGTTGATCTCTCGCTCAACTGCGCCCCATACATAATAATCAAGGAGTTGAAGTCTGGGACATTAGGTGGCCAGAGGTAAGGGGTGATGTGGTTGCAGAAATTGTCTGACAGCCATAACTGGGTTTTCCTGCTTGTGTAGCATGGGGCAGAATCCTGTTACCAGTCATAAGGTATTCCAACAGCCACCCTCTTGTCCCAGAGCAACACTATCTCTTCAAAGTGCTTGATGAGACCTCCTGGTTGAGTATGATGTTCTCACCAACAAATTTGTGAGTTCTTTTCTTATCAGAAAGATCGAGTGAGTTTTCCGACCTGCCGTGCATTCATAATCACCATTAGACTCACCCAACACTTTCTGAATCCTCTACACTGTCGGACTGACACCCAAACACCGTGAAATGTTCGTACTGGAACTTCCGGCACGTATACCAAACATTACAGCATGCCGTTTCCAAATTTCTGGCAGAGTGAATTTTGTCATGGTGCTCCTTTTCTCACAGACGGTGCCCAACTGACCCTGCTATACTCTGCCGTCGACAAAATTAAAAACAAACAACGTGCATGCGCGAAATTAAAAATAGAAAATGGCGACAATTTACCCATCACATCCTGTAGATATTTGAGTGGGTGTGAAGAAAACGAAGGAAAGTAACTATTGCTATTTTACTTAGTTTATATCTACATATACACAAAGTAGAAAACACGCACAAATATGGACCACAATCTAACATTTTCCCATACTAGTTTATGTACACTTACCTTATTCAGCCACATCTTTTGAACACATACATCAGTTTAATCTTCATCAAGATACAATAAAAATATTACGCAAACTGCTCGAAGTAATATAACAAAGAAAACTAGTGTAATAAATCTTAAACTTGAATTCCATATCCTCGGAACTCTGATTTCGTGTACAACGCTTGGACTTGAGAATAAATAACAAGAAAAGTCAAGACGGCGTAAGATATTTCGTTTCAGAATTAAGATAATTTCAAACTATTACACTAGACCGAAAACAAACAATATGAAGTGATGATATAGATATCCGGTAGAGATTTCGATATACAGTAGAGAGTTAGCTGTAGAATTGTGCCTGGTTTGGTTATTGCCTGTATTGATCAAAGAATTTTTCAGAAAAAAACAAGCTCACATTTTATGTTTGAAATATACCTAACAATTAACCCTAGGTTTAACTAGTTTTCAACTATTATACCTAATGGATACCTTAGCTTTAACATTAGGTCTGAAAAATACCCATTAGCTAAACAGAGCTGTAGCTCTAGGTTTGAAATACACTTAATAGCTAACCCTAAATTTAAATATGCCAAATGGCTAACCCCAGTTATAACTAGTTTTCAAATATACGTAACAGCTAACCCTAACTTTAACACTAGTTTTCAAATATACCTAAGAGTTAACTGAACACTAGGTTTGACCAGCTAACCCTGGATGTAAGCTTAGTTTTGAAATATACATCACGGCTAAGCTCAGCTCTATCCCTAGGTTTAAAATAGATGTAATAATTCACCTAACACTATGTGCTTAAATAAACCTAATAGCTAACCCTAGCGCTAAACCCTTTTTAAATATATATATATGAGCTAACACTATCTTTAATACAAGGTTTGAAATATGCCAAATAGCCCCAGCTGTAACCAGAGTTTGAAAATATACTTAATAACTTTAACCCGAGGTTTGAAATATAACAAATAGCTACCTTTCAAATATACATATTAGTAAACCCTAACTTTAGCAAAAGGTTTAAAATATACCTAATAGTTAATCTTGGCTCTCACCCTAATTTGGAAATATACCTAACTCTAGGTTTGAAATATATTAACAGCTAACCCTAGCTCTAAATATTGCTTTGAAACATGTCTACCAACCTCTTCCCAAAAGAAGACTGAAGACAATGGTTATGTGGAG
Source organism: Acanthosepion esculentum (assembly GCA_964036315.1). Taxonomy (NCBI): domain Eukaryota; kingdom Metazoa; phylum Mollusca; class Cephalopoda; order Sepiida; family Sepiidae; genus Acanthosepion; species Acanthosepion esculentum. Next base: position 39,811,241 of record OZ038502.1, read on the forward strand.
AGCATCATGGACTGAAAATTTTAATAAAAATCAAAAGACTTTATACTGAGAATGCTTAATCTTTCTAGATCACATCTAGGTTTAACTTGATAGTTACAGGACAGGAAAACGGCGACTAACCTCAATAAGCTTGTATATATGATAGAACAAGAATTCATGGATAAAGAAACTGTAAAACTTCCTAAGCTACAAAGTAGACGGTGGACAGCCAGGATCGCGTACACTTCGAAGGGATACGACGCATAGAAGAATTAACTAAACTCCAATTACATATGAAACTTCAAATTATCCTTACTTGAACTGCGACTAAACATAAAGTTGTCGTGTCTTAAATGATTTTCTAACATTTTTGCGTACAATTTGGAGGAAATTCTCATGGAGAAAAACAATGAAATTACTATTTATTATACATGGTACCAACAGCAAGGAATAATGTCTAATTTTAAGAGAGTAGAGTAGCCTTGCGTCACATATACCTTCAAAAACTGGTTAGACTTTATAGTACGTCTTTCACCCCAGACTAGGAAGTACGGTCTATTTGACGGCGTATCTGTGATGAGGTAGATATTGATGTATTCCCTGTTACCACGCTGCTTTTTGGTTGGCACAGTCAAATCAAGACGTCTCAGAATGCAAAACAATGCCTTCAAATTCATTATATGAAGTTCAGTAAAAATATAGAATAAATTATATTAAATTATTGGTTATACAAGATTAAAATTTATTTTAACATAACATTCTTGATTATTGCACTGCTGATCTTCAGTCTTCAGATTTTAACTTTTTCGCTCGCTTTTTAGGACGACGTGGAATTATTGTCCTTTGAACTAACAGGCTACCATGCGTAAATAAAACGATTTTTTATGGTTGGAAAAGGTAAGCATTACTCCTAGAAAATCCAGTTAATCCTTAAATTTACTATTAGACTTAGAAACCTGACACTAGGACAAATTGAATATGAGACTTTTAAATGTTTACATTTTTCGTGTGCTGATGTTTCTAAAAATGCCTAAAAAATTTATTTCTATTTTCTTTTTTAAATTCAGATTAGCTATGAGTCATTCTTTAAAATAGAACCGAAAAAGTTAAAAGAATGCATTCAAATTAATATGGCGGTACCGAGGAATGATACTCTGGAGTTTATTTTCTTATTTTTGATTTTCTTACCAGTCCTATGTCGTAAAATATTTAATATATAAGGTCTTTTAATTCTTCTGAATTAATGTTGAATTACATTATTACTCTTCCGAAAGAATTCATAGATGATAATTTTCCTTTCTGAACATCCGTGTAAAAAAAATATAATAAAAAATCTTTCGAAAACGGCAATGAGAATTACAGGTTAATTTTTAAGATAAAATGTATTTTTCCTGTGAAATATTTTAAATTATGCAAATCTCAACTTTCAGAATTTTTATAGAACTATTAATATTCTGGACGAATATTCTGATATTGCATACCTTTTTTTACTAAAATAAATCTTCAGGGATTATTTTATTTTATTACTGCAAAAGATTTCAACAAACCCAAATTAAAAGAACTCACGAGATATCGAAGAGGGATTAAACAACCGCTATATTTTCAATTTTCCAAAACAAACAAAAAAAAACAACATTTGGTATACACTATTTTCATTTATAAGTTCTGAAATTTTCGCTTGAATCTAAATTCCTTGGTTTTGCATTTTTTAAAAACTGTGTAGGGATTTGTTTTGCTCTCATTTCTGAAAAAAAAACTCATCCTACATAATTTTTGTATTTATAAGAACGAATACTCGAAGTAAATACAGTGTAACCCGGATATAAGAGAGTTGTCGGTACCGGAGAAGTCTCTTATATCTGGGTTTGGTCTATTATATATACATTAACACAGGCTCTAATTTGGGACCAGAGAAAATCTCTCTTATATCCGAGTTTATCTTATATCCTGGTCTCTTATATCCGGGTTACAGTGCATTTTGATTACAGGGACCTAACTACAAAATCTGCTCTGAATGGTAAAATAAATGCAATGGAACTAATTCCTTAATTAAAAATTTTAATGTCTCTTATATATTATGGACGCTGTATTATAACTTATGAATAAAATTTTAATTTATCTTTAATTATTAATTAAACTTTTAAGTCATAATTCTGTATTAAGTTGTAACGATAAAGTGATACTTTTTAAATTTAACTCTTGACTAATAAGTGGAAAAGCTCGATTCAGCTATCCCCAATATCTCTTTATATAAACCTGAAGATTCTTGTAAATGTTGACGTCCATACGCATTATTTATTATTATAAACTTAATTTATTGGCAAATTTCTAACATTTTCTCGAGCATCTTCGTAAGTAAAGCTATAAAAGCAAAAGCACAATTCTCACAAAGTCTGAGTAGTTAAAGCACTCGCGTTGTATTAAAGTAATTTGTTAGCTTTGTCTTTCCTTTAAATTTCCCAAAGATCAAGCTGTCAAGTCATTTAACACGTTGCGGTTGGGCATCTAGACATGGTTAGCAAGCTTGTCTCGCTAGATCAATTAAGACTAAATAGTGAGTTCGATCCTCACTGGATGCCCCATACTTTCGGCCTTGTGTCACATCTAAGCTACGCTTAGAAAATAATCGAGCCAGAGTTTCCGCGTACGCCGATGACGTATCTACTTTCGTGTCGTGCCACAGGTGGTACAGAAGGCGCTTGAACGGTACGAAAAAGTTCCGGGACCCTTTGGTTGGACTGATGGACCGTCCGCATTCTTGAAGTGTGGTTCGGGGCCCGGACTCCAGCTAGAGAAGAATTAGTCAAGCAAAGGTCGGAGCGTCGATCCGGACTTGGCTCCGAAGGAGGTTGTCATTGAAGGGTAGGGATGAGGCGTGTGCCACTTACGTATTTCCTCTCATCCTTTACCACCTGGCTGTATTCTCTCTCTTTGAAAGGATCATAAGAAGGTGATCGATCGCTTGTTGTCCACTCTCTTGTGGGGTGGGCGTAAAGAAGCCTGTGTCCAGCGTTCGTGTTATGGGGGTGGTATAGGATTGCCACACTTGATCGACAGGCCTCCTACGCCGCGTTTTGACCGAGAATTCGATTTTGGCGAGGATTTTTAGGGACGCCTTCTCTAGCCTTACCGTCACTCCTCCCATTTCCGTGGGCCCGGGAAACTATCGGCTTTCCTCAACGAGTGTGGAACGGCCTTGAGGGTTGTTCCTCGGTCCACTGACCTTTCACGGCCTCGGTGGGTCATGTATCATGAATTAGCTCGGGGGTCGCGAGTTACGCTCTCTCTGGTCTTGAGCGACAGCAGCGAATTACCTCAACAACTTTAAGTTTTCACTTACCTGGTGATTGATTCGGAACGTGCTATCGCTCAGTGACAGGATCTTAAGATGGGGCTGGGCGGATTTGCTCGACTGTCATCGGTATGATTTTGGGTCAAAAGAAATGGTTTCGCACGCCTTCTACCATTGTCCTCAGGTGCGCCCTTTCTTTCCTTTTATGTCGGCTAGTTGATGGCTTGTATCGCTCCCGATCGGCTCGTGCTCATCGATTTCGCACATTTTGCGATAACGTATGGTGTTTCTGACGCTGGTAGCCGTGCCAAGATTAGTGATCTGGACTTTGTGAATGGAGGGAATCTTGCGATTTGAACGCTATTCGCATCAGACTCTGGTCGGATTATTTCAGTATCAAGCAAAGGTGAAGATCAGAACTAAAAGAAAGCGCTTGGTATCGTCAGATTTCAGCAAAATGTGAGTGAAAGTAGCGAGCTTGGTTCGTGTGAAAGGGGCTAGTCTTGAGTTTTTTAACTCCTCTTGGTCACAACGGGGTGGTTTCGTATGGTCCCTCACCTGGTTAAGCTATACACTACTTGTTTTGCTAGTTAATGTGAATAAGTGTTACTCCTGCCATGATCCTTGTCGACATTCCTAACCAGTTTGCTTTTTGTCCCCTTTTTAATTTCGGCCGGATCAGGCTGAGTTTTCCATTCCATCATTTATTTTAACCCTGCTTTTTCCATTAGCGAGTTTGTCTATATATTTTGTCTATCAGCGGAATACAGCGGCCACTCTTATTATTTTGAGGGGTGGACGGGTTCTACTAACATCTGTTTAGTTTTAGTTCTCTTTTTTTTACAATCGTTTGCAAGTTTTCTGGCCCCCCCAATTCATGAAATTTATATATATATATATATATATATATATGGACATTACAAATCTTTACATAAAAGGGTATTTTTAGGTCACTTGTGAATATTTGGTATCGTGATGTGTGTGCAGGAACGAGAAGGGATGGATGAGTTCTTGTGGTGAATATGTAATTGTAATGAATGAATGGGTCGTGATTGTGGTTGACTAGGATAGTCAGTGAAAGACCAGCCTTTCCCCTCCGGCCATGTGCCACAATTATTGTATTTATACAAAATAAATATCTTTCATGATTCATGAAATTCTTATATATTTTTGTAATTAGACGTTATGATCTTTCATGGGATTTTTATATCATGGGGTGTTTTGTGAATGTGTAGTATATGCGGGATTGTGTAGTCAGGGATGCGTTATTGTGGTAAATGGATCAATTGTATTGGATTCGTGATTGTGATTAACTAGGACAGTTAGCGGAGACCAACCTTTCCTCACTTTCCCTTTGGCCTTATGCCACAATTATTGTATTTTTACATTAATAAATATTTTTTAACACAGAGAAGTGTTTTCTACCCAATTTCCGTGTTAAATGCCCTTGCGATATTTTCAATTTCTAAGATATGTTCCACTTTGAATTTGTAGCCTTGATCATATTTGTTTTGAACTCTTGCCGTTTATACATTGCTGTGGTCCTTGGTTTCTCTAGCTTTACAATGTAGAAGTTAGTTTCTGAACATTTTGTCGATAGTTACGCCATCTGTTTTTTTTTTGTCTCTTTCAATGGCACGTCGGATACTCCTGAAACCAGTTTCGACTTCATAGTCTGAACTTTCCAACTATTTCGCCTTCTCGTTCTCTTCCAACCTTAGTATGATGATTTCCTGTGATTTACATTGAACCTTGGCGTTGTCCAATTAGCTGTAAAAGTTATCTTCCGTGCTCTGCACTGTCGATGTGTACTGAATAATTGCCATTTTAAAGGGCTTCCTTTTCAGTTTAAAAGAATTCTGCCCAAGAATTGACAATAATCAGAACACATTTCTTCATCTACTTATTTTTTCTTATTAACCCTACTCTTTCATTTTTCTTTCCGCTTATGTGCCTGACGAAATCCGTTACATGCCTACCTAGTTTCTCATACGCCAAGAATGTTGACATTTAATTTATCCATTGTTTGCTACTTCCAAGATTTGCCACATTGATGTAGCGTCCTTACGTTTTAAGTCAATTATTCTTGTTTGCGAAGTCGCTGGATGACGGTCAAGTGACAACAGCCGATCATGTCGTCTTACCGGTGAACTTTAGCCCTCACGCCATTATCTCTAATACCTACTACCATGATTATTCTTAGGATAAGTAATGTTTCAATTCAAATTAAACTTTAAATCAATTTTCCTCAAATAATGTTTCAGAAAAGCATTTCGTTCTTGAAAGATTTTTTAAGAACTGACGTCTGTCAATATAGACGAATATATAGATTTTAATTTTAAGTAGAAATTGATTCCAATCAATTTAAATTCGGCTTGACATGCACAAAGCCTTTTGTATATTGGGGATATTTGATTTTATCAGTTAGCTTAGAATTAAAAGTAAAATGTTTTAAAGCTGTTTCATCCGTTTAAAATAATTATAAATTTTAGACACTTAAGAAATTTCTCCAGCGTGGTTAGCGTACAAAGAATGAATCTTACTAAAGAATAGTCTTGTGAATCTACGAGTTCTAACAAGTCAAAGGTAAGTGTTAATTTTCAAAGTAAAATAAGTTCAGTTTGAAACTTAGTATTTTCTTCATTAACAGTACAAGTGAATCCATTTCTTAATAACTTTGTATGTCTGCCCCCACCTTAACAAAAAATGCAGTTTACTTCTCTTTACTTACTTGCCAACAAATCTAAAGTTAAAAATTTTACCACTGTTACCTAAATATTAAACCGAATCAGCTACTCTAAAACTCTTTAAATCGCTGTTAAATATCTTAAAATTATACCCTTGGCTTACCCTCAGATTTAATTAATTCCACCCTGGCTTGAATGAGATCATTACTTTATTTGACTGCCTACCTGCGTCATTCTGTGCTGTGAACTGGTTAATAGGAGTAGATAGGTTCGCCTATTTTTTACGCTTACTGAACAGCACTAGATGTTTTCCATTTTGTTCCTTATTTAGGAAGTGGTTGCCCGTTTTCCTTCATGACTAATTTATTTGCGATCTGACTGATGAATGTAAACGACATTTCACCGTGATGGCTTTTTTTTAGCTGTAGTAACCTGAACTCTAGCAGCACTTAAAACAGTTGCTCTGATCAACAGCTTCATAGTATTGGGAACATTGAAATGCTGTTGTCTGGTTCGTGGATGGTAGTTAGTAACACTGTATAACAAAATAAAAACTTATCAAAGAGCGGATGAACTCTCGATGGCTAGCTAACTAGTTAGTCTAAAATACCATGCAACAGGAAACCACTATCTATACCAAGAATAATGGTGGTAATAAGTATTAGAAAATGGCGTGAGGAGGTAAAGTTCACTGGGATAACTCATCTCCCGGTAAGAAGAGATGAGTTGACAACGAGTGTTCGTAAATGAACTTTTTCCGTTGTGGTAGCCGTTCTATTTTAAAGGAGCAAAATGTACGATCAACCGCTTCTAAAATTAAAATTTGCGATATTTGAAAGGCTGCCGCAAGTTTTGTTTAGGACAACTTTCATTTTTCAAAATTAGACATTTTGAAAATGAGACTTCTGAATTTATTTTTTTTAGTTAATGCTAAAATAGTCTAAGACGATGTCAGCGTTTTTCTTTTGATCTGATTTTAAGCTAAAGATTAAATTTTCGATAGACAAATTGCTACAGTGTAAGCTTTGTGGAGGAGTATTTTTTCTTCACAATGTTTGAATTTGCGTACGTATCTGTCGGTTAATTATATATGGTTTGCATGTGGGTATTAAACTACTTTCATATTATTTTGACACCAGAAAAATAAATCTATTTAATATTAACTAGCTTTATGTAATAAAATTGTAATTGTATTCAGCGTGCTAATGTTTAATGAATAAACTTGGGATTTGTTTTACATTGACATTAAATACGGCGTCGAAACACGTGAATTTCTCATCGTAAAATTTCTTTTCGCAATAAATTTAATTGCTTAGCACTCAACTTCCTGCTCAGAAATTTATCAAAAGCACACATTTTAGGTTTTCGATTTGTCTAATAAAATACAATGTCTGCCTGATCCCTAACTTCTGATTTTTTAAAGTTTCTTTTCTTTAAGAGAACATGACCAGAGTTTTGTAACGAAGTAAAATTTTTAATTCCTCAATCTTGAACAAATTGAAAACGAAAGGGATCCATATTAAAAAGTTTTTTGGAGATGATGTCTATCAGTAATAAAAAAAAATATTTTCAACCAATAAAACTGAGTATATGAAGTTTCCAATAACTTTGTCCGAAATGTTTGAATTTAAAGTTTGCGCTTCTTATTTTCTGGACTTCACTATCGTTAAAAGAACCAAAGTTGGCGATTTAAAAGTTTTTTAAAATTTCTTAAAATTTTAAAAATAATTTACAATTTATTTGGTCTTTACAAAATAGTAAAAATGTTGCTACATAATTTTTTCTTATTATTTTCCAAAGACCAAATAAATTTTATCATTATTTTTAAAATCAGTTTTCGTGATTTCGTATTCCACAAATTCTCCATGATTGACTGAACAGAATTTTAATATAAAGACCCTCTCCAGAATGTTTTGTTTTTGTTTTTGGTCAAAGCCAATACGTTGGAATTACCAGCTTACATCTAAAGGAATCCTGCGGAGCTTGAAAACGGGTATTCCTGGAAAAATAACTTCACATTTTCAGATTTTTGACGATATTTTCAAAATCGAATATACTTTTTATGTATGATTAAATTGGCCGAAAATATTTAAGGATTTGTCCTTTTATTTTCATGCCTTTTTGATTCTTCTCAAATGTTAGTTTTTTTTTCATTATAATGTTGGATGGGCTCTTCTAAATTATGGACTCGTGTAGGTCTTTCCTAATAAATAAAAAACTAAATTTTTAGTAAATTAATACTAATTATCAATTCTGTGCTAATATATGTACAGTATATTAGCACAGATTTATATAGCACAAAATGTAAAGTTTGTATTTGATTGAAATTTTATATTATCCAAATGTCTTTTAGTAAAATTCTATATTTTGCTGAGTTTAGGATTTGTTTTCAGCAGTCATAAAGCCCAGTAGGTTTTCATTGCATATGAATCAACTGGATGAGAAAGTGATTGCTTAAAGTTGTATTCAACAAGTTGGATGACGGTTCTTTCCAGTACATCTCATATTTGACCAAGGTAAATAAGTCAATGTTAAAAATCTCTATTTATTCTGAAGATACATATTCGGAAGTGCCATATATAAAAGCTTCCTGAGTATGAGAAAACCTTTGCTAAAGTAAGGACAAATTCTTCATTCGATGAGAATCCTGGTGCACCTAAGCAGGCCACAATCAATAATAGGCAGCAGCGATCCACACAGATGACAGATGAAGTAAGGAAAAACACTGGGATCCTAGTTATAACCAGGAAGTGCAGCCTTTATGGGCCGCGTAAATTTCCTAAGGCTTTTTGAAAGAAAGAGAATAAAGCCACTTTCCCAAGCACTTAACAGTGTTTGTTACCCTGTAGGATGTTATATTGGATTCCTTATTTCCGACTATCAAACAATTAGAGAAAAAGCTAAAAGCAAAAGGGGTAAGCTGAAATTATGTAAGCCACTGGGGAAAATTTTGTGCAGTGGATTTGATGTAATATTTGCCTCCCAGATACAAGATATTTTCCGGATACATATTGATAGCATTTTAGTTCCCATGTTAAATTTTTTTTAATTAGATGGGGATGAGAGGATTATTATTATTTGGGAGGAAATCAAAACTGTTCAGCCGGAAAATGAATTCTAGCAGTAAGCAGTAACGAAAACCGTGAGGATTTCGAAACGAAACAAAGAATTTCGCAAATTCAGCCCAAGTAGGCCATCATTCTACTGCCAGGTTTGCCACTATTGAAGGATTAAAACGTTTCATAATTGGAAATCCTCTTTATTAAACTTTTTCAACATCCGTTGAGACTTTTCAGGTTGAAGAAGGTACTTTCAGGAAAAATAGATTAAATTATGAAAAAGAACTTATTGACATATTCACAAAGTTTCGGCCGTTGTACGCTTCGACCTTCTTCAGGTGAATGAAATTTCGAACCGAGCTCTTTATTTCGTCCACCGGGGTATATTGTTCTAGCTCAACGTGCCATGCCTCTACCGGATGCCTCAGTTATTTCACTTTAACTCAACTCTCCAAGTTTTGGTCCACCACTGTTGTAGTTTGGTATTGAACTCACAACTCTTTGGGTCTAGTCACTGGATTTAACTAACGCCTTTATCCACTGGGCCATGTGTTCTTGGGCTAAAATTTGATGAAGTAAAATTTAATAATAATGAATTCTTGTTTGTTTCAAAGAATGTATGCCTTCTCTGGCACTGTCTCTCTAATCAGTTAAAAGAAAAGAACATATTACATTGGCTCAGAATCGATTAAATTATGAAATATGGCATTCCCGGAAATCTTAAACTCGCCATTCAAATAAAAATATTTAAGCATTTTATCTTGAAAAAAAGAATTTTATTAGGATTTATTTTTACGTGCAGGAAAAGATTGTTTATCTAAAAATTGCAAAACTTTTCAACCACACCAATTATTCTACTCGCTTCTCATCAGTAGACATAAGACCAAAGGAATTAAATGTTGATGCTGTTTAGTAAACAACTGTGGGGTTTAGGGAAAAATATAGTTGAGAATATGTAACATTACAACTTATCGATTGGGCGGGAAATGTAGCGCGCTCCATTTTGGGAGGCTAAGAGCAGGAATTTGAGGAACACATAAAGCGTGTATCATTTAAACAGCGTTTATCATTAACAGCAAATTTAACTGAACACACTCTAAAATAGTTTTTATAGAACTTTCCATTGTTTACTTTACAGGTGCTTCAACAATGATAGTGATCCATTCATTTGTTCTAAATCTGAATTAATTATATTCGTGTAACTTAACATTAAAGAACCGTTATAATGACAGTGGATCATATTAAATAGCAGATTTATTTTGGTTGAAGAAAAAAATTATCAACGAACTTGGGACAAGGGGGTCGCAAAGCGAAACTAAGCTGAGCGAAAATTGGGTGTGAACAGTTTTGTTCCACACCCATCCCCAGCAGGTGTGCAAGGCAGAGGAAAAGAGGCGGCGGTAGAGGAGAAAAAAAAAGTAAGCCGAATAAAGCCAAGCTGTGATAGTATCGACAATAAGATGCCGTCAGAAGTACCAATGGATACTGACAAGCGGCTTTATGAACAATATTATGATACTCTCTGACAAAACGTTTCAAAGATCTTTTATCCATTCCACACGTGTAATTAGATCATCAGTTCCGCCTGAAGGATTCGTTTCAAAAAGCTTATCATGACCGATCAACTGCGGACACAAATGGTAATAATTTCCCTGGCCAGCTGATTAGGAGAAACAACTTATAAAAACTGAGTTGACTATAGGGGCGGATGGTCTTGTTATCTATTTCCCAAATTAAACCTGCATCACTTTGGGTTGTTTAAGTTATAATTAGCTGCTAAAAGCGAGCGACTAAGCGTATGCATAGAAGTTGACTGATAATAAACTGTGAGTAAGCCAATAGCCAAATGAGGGCGCAAGATCAGGGAAAATCACCTTTGTTTCCTCTGGACATTTATCAAACCCATTGAATATCTAAAATTAAAAAAAAACTGCGCAAAATTAAAACTCTTCAACTTTTTGTTTATACTTTCATTTTGTTCCAATTATTCATAAGTTTTTTGTTTTGTTTTTTTTTATAAATTTTATATTTTTGAGTGGATTTTCTACCGATACTATTTAATGGTTCGTTTCTTTAAAAATAAATAACCAGCTTCTTCTATAAATATCTAGAATGGTAAAAGTTTGGGGGTATTTTGATGAATACTTCTTCTATCTGAAGCAAATGAGAATTTGGCATATAGAATATGTACAATTTTTTTTAAAATTCTAGTTATTCTACTTGTTGTATTTGTTTCCGTTTATAAAATGTCAACCTATTTTCTGCCTTCGTTTACTCTTCTGTTTAATTTTGGTGAGTGTAAGGTTTTTTGTAACTATCCCTATTTCCAGCCTGTGGCACTCATTTCCTGGCCCTTCCGAAAAGCATGTTCCACTCTTCTCCCTACCTCAATGCTAGGTGATCGTAGCCACTCTAAGAAAAATAAAAGTATAAATTTAAACCAACCGGGTATTAAAACTATTGCGAATTGTAGGGTGGCAACTCCTTGATTTCTTGTCTTTAGCATAAAGCACCTACGACATTATTGAAAGCTCTATTGCACGCTATGTACTTAGTCTTGCGCTGGCCTGACCTATTTCTTCTACGACTAACAATATGATATCATTCTATTTACTGTACTCTTTGATCCTTAAGTGAGCGTCACGTCAAAAAGCATGACATATACGAAACATTGGTCAACGAAGGTCTGCCAATGTTTCGTTTCAGATCTTCGTTGTGGGAAGTAGCTGGTACATTTAAAACGTAAAACAAAAGCGTTACTTATCAGATGTATCTTCTAGCTTCTTGATCTATCTTTATATATGGTTCATGTATTTGGATATGGCTAATGCAGTTGCATCTGCGTTGAATTAATGCATATGCATAGCAGATTATTTCATGGTGGCGCGTAAAATTGTTGCATATATTGGTGCATTTTTGTCAATACTCCTTTCTTACACACGAACGAAGCGAAAAATGAAATGCTGCGGTAGAAGTCCGTATGATATTTGTTTTGCTATCGCCTCTTATATATACATGTGTATGATATTCATCTAAAAATTATATTTCAATATATTCCGAGACGAACTTGAATTTATAAACGTGTAATCATATATACATAAGCATTCAGATTAGACTGAGTCAAAGCCTTCCCGCACTTTCTGACAAAATTTTTATCATATAAATTCATGGCTTTATAAATCAAACTATTTTCGGCTGCTATTATGATAACACACTTTCACATAAATCATGAAGTCTGTCATAAAAGCCTGATTGCCCTTCTGATTTTATGAATCTTTTGAAGTGTCTTGACATCTTTGGAACAATAATGATCAGAAGCACATTGAATAAACCCTCATCCCAGTTACATGATCATTTGCTGTCGTATATTCAACATAAGAACAAACCAATTCCCGATTTTATTGTCCAGAAAAACTTACTTTCAATTCAAATGCATTATTCGAACATGTCACTTATTTAGCCTGGTTATCGTTGGTCTAGCGAATTATTATAATAATATAACTAAACGCAAACAAATTAAAAAAAAATATATTTCTTTTCGGTTGACGGCTGTTCTGGATCCAAACACGATTTTTGTTTTCAAATTTCTTAATAAATTCAATTCTTAATAAATCATATTCAAAACATTATTTCTTCTGTTTCGAGGAATAAAGATATGCTGCTCAATGTAGATTCATGGGGAATGCAGAATCTTAGCCTTTTTAGTTTTCCGTAAGATTTCTAACGACGTATTACAATTATAGTTTATTTTTTCTCTGTGTTTGTTCATTGTTCAATATTTTCATCATTTTACAGTTGAACTGGCTAGATGTAACCATAAGTTATTTGAAAACCGTTTCTTTTTACTCGCACTTCTCACCTGTGGAACATTTATCCGGCTTCTTGATTTGCAGTCAACATTGATCTTCAAAAATGTAAATGCAATGTCCAATCATTATCTACTGTCTTCTTGATTCCTTTCTCATTGTTCTCACTCCTTAATCTTTTTCTTTTATTCATTCTTTCATACTCAGTAACCCATTGTATCTTAGTAGCTTTATTACCTTGATTGGTGTGAAATGATTAAAAAAAATCTCTAGGTGATCAGTTTTCAAATTCTGTCTTGGTTTCAGTCTCTTAAAATTTCGTCAACCTACTACATAATTATGTTACTTATACTATACTATTTAAAATATAGTCTGTTTTTGTCTTTCCAGTCAAATACGAATTGTTTTCTAGGCACTAATTTTAGAATAAAACAATTTTTTTTCATACATTCTCAAACAAACTCATAGGTGACTCTTTTTTTTCTCTCAAAAAGAGGTGGTGAGCAAATTAATTTGGCTTTTATAAACAATGGTAAGCCAGCAATATTTAAGTAAATCTTTTTAAAAAAATATTCTTTCTACAAAATCTACATGAATATTGCTGGATTACCACTGTTCTTTAAAAAATGCTCTAACGTTTTAATGACGTTTTATTCTATTATTTATCATCAGTGAAATTCTCGGAGCAACGTCAATATAAATTTCTCATATTCAAGAAATGGGCGAACAAAGATAGAAAATAGATATATTGTAGTTAGCACGTTATTATTTTATTTAATTTTGTTTTTTATAACACTGTCATTTCAAGGTGTCGACTTTTTCTTTATGCATATAAATTTCACTGTACAAAAATAGAATAAATAAATTTTCCGGATATGTGAGCGCGCATGTTTAGAATATTTCCGTCGGGTGGCATCTGGAACCGCCAACAATCGACTCCACCTACTACTTCCGGCGCAGATCACTGAACTGCTGTTTGCTGTTGTCTACAAAGGAAACCATGTTTGCCCAGAAGTAAACATCCAACTAACAAGCACTCAAGTGCTAGAGCTGGAAATAATAAAATCCATGAAAATCTGACAACAGTGTCACGAAGTCAAGAGGCGAAAGCAGACAGACTCCAACCATCGCCCATCGACAATACGCATGAATAGTACACGTACCATCACGGAGAATCTTCATGGATAAAAAAACCCCAAAAAACTCAATCTTAGGTTAGGTTTTTACTTAATTTTCCTTCAAGTGAAAAAAGACTCCCTTGGTTTCTTTGTTCCTTAGGTGTCACTGATTCCACTGGTTCTATCTCTGATTTCGAAAATTTCTTCATATGGTGATGAATCGGATGAATCTTGAAATATTAGGAAGAGTATAAAGGGAAGAGACTGTATTCTAGTTATAGTGTAAATAATTATGCCTGATGTGCCATTATATACAAGATGAGTGGTGAAATGTCCACGAGCTGACTAAAAAGACCTTGGTTTAGGTTCTGGGGAGAGTCTTTTCACTCACACACATATACACACATACATACACAAACACACACACACACACACACACACACACACACACACAATAATGCATTCACATGTCCATATCAAGTGTCAGGATATTCCTGAATGAGTAACAACAAATCTTCAGTCTCCGATGTCATTTTCACTATCATCTGTTTGCGCGCTTTCATGCCTTCTATTGCGTGCTGCTCTATTTCGAACGGTTTTTATATTATCACTATCTTTACTGTTTTTCAAATCCTATTTTATTTCTTTTAGTACTTATGCTATAATCTGCAAGATCGAAGTTTGACAAAATTTCTTCATGTTTGCTGTAACTATATCTAGGCTTCTGCTTTGGGTTGGGTGACCAATATTAATGTTCAAATCCTGCAAAATTTTACGCTTTTTTAATTCTCTCTGATACATTTTTGTTTGTGTAAATACTACAATTTTGCATAGTCAAACTCCAATTGATTGTACAGTTCCCAATGGATTATCCTCTGCATTCAGTTACGAGTATTTTTGTACAATTCTCTAAAGTATTTCTCCTTGCCTTGATCGTTCAAAGGTACTCTAGTTCACCACAGCCCTCAAGTGGAACTCTTGTACACAATCCATTGCTGAAAAGGATGGAAAACTATATCGTCTCCTTGAGTACCTTACTCCGCCTGCTATGCTTTATTTTTACAAGATTTAGATCAGATCAAATATGTTGCACTATTGCCATATCTCCGCAGGAGCTGGCCAGTCATCCCTTTCAATCCTTGATAAATTTCAGGAGTGTTTTTAGATGCCATGTAGCTGATGGAATATTTCTTACACTACAACGTCTTTATCACAGATGAAACGTCGCAAACTTCTCGCTACTCTCTCACTGTTTCTAGGGCAAATGGTCTGACTAGCTACCTTTTTTAGTTCCACCATCCCTGATTTTTGCAGCTAATACCCACCATGTTATGTACAATGGAACTAATCATCCCATTCCTTCGGGTTCTGTTAATAATAAATAAGTTTCATGCATACAGCTTCCCAGAACGGTTACTTCGCGGAATAAACTGCCAAGAGGATGTTGTCCGGATCACAATCTCTTTAAGCCTAGGATTAACCGTTATTCTACCTACATATGCTCTTAAACTACACTTTTTACCCATCATCTTACGTGCAACAACCTCATTTCGTAACCCTCTACCACGGGTGGCTCATGGAACTGGTATTGTGTGAACAATTAGTAAAAAAGATAAAGAATATTATGCGATTGACATTTTCATTTCTTTCTCTTGGCCTTCATTTCTAAAGGCCAAGATATACAAAATTATATAAATATAAGTGATTCAAGTACCCTTAATAGGGATTCAGCTTTCTCTTTCAATGGTCTCTTCACACCTTTTATTATTCTAAATTTACTTTCATATCTTTTGAAATTCCTAAATCACTATCATTCCATTTCCAATTCCTTTATAAAAAAATATCCCTTTTCTTTTCGTTTTTGGCTTGACGTTTACTTTTCATTTATTTCTCGAGATTTTTTTGCAAATTTTGGCAGTTGTTAAGCAACTCTCTTGTATGCCCCTTGATAACCGTTAACGTAAACTTTACAAATAACCAATCCGCTCTTTATACTTTTTCTACATAATCTTTGATGTCATCTCTTAAGTGAAAGCGTTATACCTGGACATGAACGGTTTGTCTTGCAATTTTATTTCCCTGTTGATCATCCTGATTATTTTTGTTGGGGTAATTTCCTTCTTTATGTTGCTTCATATTTTTTCTGTGTGACTCACTAGCATTACAGAACATTTTTCGATTTAAAACATTTAGGTATTCTCTCCGTTTGTATTAAGGGAACCATTTCATTTTTGTTTTGGACAAAGATTTTCTAGACATCAATGTGCCTAAAGTGCTTTAGTTTATCCTTTGATTCTGTAACTTTATATCCTCCATTACAGTCTTGCAAGTCTTAATTGAACGGTGTCACTGCTATGATAGACAGCAGTAGAAATAGGGAGTATCTCTAGAAGATTTTATTCTTGTGTTAACATCAATGAGGAATTGTCTTCTTGCAGCTACTTCTGCTTTCCAGTTTTTAATTGCATTCACTGTTAATTCCTACACCGGTTTTGACATTTTAGACAATGGAATATCCAAGGTTGGATATCTATTTTACAATAATTTTCCACGTTATAGGGCTATAAATATTTGTGATCTTTCCTGATTTTGCATCCTTTTGTATCAACGTAGTTCTCTCTTTCATCATATATTTGTTTCCATCATGCATTTGCATATTTGTTTTGATAGTCCTTCAGGGATGACTGAATTTCTTTGATTTATATTTTTCAATTGCATGTTCTTCTTCGATCTCTGAAATTCATTATTCATGTTGGTCATCCAATTTATTTTTTCTTCTTTTTTCGATTTCGATATATTTTGATAACCGAGGTTTAGTTTTTTTTTAAATTCTGTTGCCTGTTGTTCACCCATTAACCTATTTTCATTGTTTCGGAAAAGGTGATTTTAGTTTAAAACACAGAACCATGTGTTATTTTCTTTTGAACCAGCTAAAATATTTATTCCCGTTATTACTGTTGCTGGAACTTTTCCTAACAATTTATATTTCGTCGATCTATCAAAAAATTTAGGTTCTCAGATTTTTTTCTTCTCTTTGTTTAGCACTTTTGTTTTCTCTATGGATTTTTAATGGATTCTTGTTGTTCTTGTCTTATTTCAACTAAAGTTTTTGTATATTATTTGATTTGTAAGATATTATTTTATTCAGTAATCGAACAGCAGGCAAACAATGTGATGCTGGAGTGAAAATAACTGACGCCAAATATACCGCGCATAATGACACTCACTCTAATAAGGGTAATGCTAAGTGTGCCAAGATATGATGATAAGTTTTTTATAAAAACAGCGCTTAACCTTGTAGGTGTAGTCGAGTAACTAGTTTCTTCAGATGAATGCCGATTGAGGCTGTTTATAAATATCTACATGTGACGCCCAAATCTCCTTGAATGTTTCATGCTTCAAATTAAAAAAAAACCCCAAAAAAACAAGATATATAGACACCCAGCCATGATGCTTCTACAACTACTCATGTTAATGAACAAAGATGCACAGGGTTCAAATCCAATTGGTTATGATCAGGTAACTGACAAGCAAATCTTTGGTACTGAACGGGATATTTCATGCAACCCTTTTAATTCACTAGCAAAACATATTAACACCTCAGATTACATTAGAAGCCATGAGAGCTATGACTTGTGTAGCATCATCAGTTCATATTATTATTGTTGTTGTTGACGGCAGTAATGCTGTAGTCGGGAGTCTTTTCCCATATTTTTAAATAGTATCACCGTTATTTTAGATTTGATTGTTTTCAGTAAAAAAAAAAAAGAATGGTGTAGCATCAACTTTAAGCACTATAATCCTGATGAATTCTTTTTAATGGTTGGGCAGTAAAAGACTCTACTACATATTCGCACACGTACATATAAATCCATTTTATGTATGTTTGCATGTATGGATATATATATATATATAACTGTATGACTGCCTATCTATTTAAGTAAACATGAACGAAAGCTTTTACAATTCTATTAAAATGTATTTTTTCGTTGCATAAAATTTGAATTAAAATCTCGGGACCATTTAATTCACATGATGACCAAATAAATAGCACCAATGTATATAAAATATAGTTATTTATAAACTCTTGAGGTAAATAGACAATTGAATATTTGCGCTCCAATTTTGAAGTACATTGATGTCTATGCACAGTTTACAGTGCTTCCCTTTTCTTATGTATATTGACATATTCACACATAATAAATAAGACTTCGCAATTCAGACACGAATTCAAACACAAGGAAATTAAGCATAAAGATGTGTATTTAAATATAATGCTGTCCAATGATCTGTGACGTGGACAGTCCATCTCATAATGAGGCTATGAAAGCTTATGAGAAATTACAGCTTACTGTCGGTCATTATTTTATTCTATTATATGTGTCATCACAATTTTAGCATAACCATTATGTTAAAAATTTATCTCCTAATATATTGCAACAAAAATAATGTGATCAGTTTTTCTTTTCATTGTTCTTGTTGAAAAGAAACAAAATATTTTTTACATTATTAATGTTATTTATATAACTTTAATAATCCAAAATGTCCTAACAAATGTAAGAAAATCCTGAAACTGACATAATTAAAATAATTTCATAATTATGATTTCATAGTCTTGTTCAAATCGTCTCTTACATTCAGCAAATTATCTTTCAATCATATTTTTAAAATTTTAATCTGCCATTTTTCATGTCAGATAATAAATAATACTATATAAAAAATAAATAGCTAATATATAATTAAGAATCTTTTAAAATTTATCCCGTATAGATGTTTTTCAGAATCAATAAGCTGCATCATAGTTTCTCTAATACATTTTAAGCAATAGATCGAAACAAACTAGTATGGCAACACATTGATATTATCACGATATGTAAGCAAATGCATAAAATGTTCACGTGTTTCCCAGAAAATAGCTGAATGTATTAACACTATGCAAAGTATTCAGTAAGCATCCAATAGAAAAAAATGCAATGCTCGGTAATATTGTCAAAGCATCATCGGAATGCATAAAAACCTTTCCAAATAACTAAGATGTTGCTGAAACTAGTAATCACAACTATAACGCAAAGATCAACCAAAACCAAGACAATAGAGATTCTTTGTAATCATTATTCCATTTGTAACGTAGATAATTGATAAACAAGAACTTTAAATGTCCAGATGTCAACGTATAAACATTTAAACGTATTTATTGGGACTTGCATATGCAAATACAAGTGCATTCACCAAAATGCTGGCTGTACTTACATTTACACACATATGCACGAATGCGCATAATTTAGTAAGTCGATATAAATAGAAATGCAAAGAAAATTTTGAAAAGCAAGTATGAAAACAGTTAAAATATAAAATTATTTCCATAGCAATTTCACTGCATCACTGATCATTTAAGATCTTTCGTGAGAAAAAATGGATTAGAATTGTTGCATATTTTGGAAATAGAGACAAAACGACAGAAGATAGATATCAGACTTGATTCTCAAGTTAGCTCTTCTTTTACACGGTCCTTATATTCCTTACTCTTCTCTTTGCAAGATTTACTTTCAATGTTAGGTTCTCCCTTCACTCAGAACTCTTAATTTCTCTCATATACATTGTTCTTATTTTTCTTCAATTTCTTTCTTTCTCGTTTTAAATTTCCCAGCAAATTATTGAAGCTTGATTGTATGTTAATTCAGTACGTTCGAGGCTCCTCCTCTAAACCTATTCAAAACTATATGCAACCAACTAGTTGGAAATGAGTAAGAATGAAATCCGAGGTCAGTAGGTCAACCAATTTAGTAAATTCTAATGTAAAAATATGTCAAGTGCTTAAATCAATTTTGAGCGCTATTTAATCATTTTTAATATATTTTTTAGTTCATTTATACTTTTTAATTTCCGTTCTGTATTCTCCGTCCCAAGATTTACGCTTGATTCGTTAAGGTTATTTCTTATTGAGTTCGAGTCATTGGTGCGAGATATATCTAGATTCTTGAAAGATATTTACTTTAAAAATCCATTTTCTAACTTTCTTATTCAAATAAAGATTTGAAAATCCTTCTTCCGTTATAGTTTTAACAAGAGTTTGCACACGCTTGTTTTTTTTTAATTTATATTGTTATTCAAACAAAAATGTATTCATTAAGTATTTAAAAGTTTCAGAGATGGGGCACTGCCAACAGAGCACACATATACATGCATGTAGTATCGTTGTCTTATATATATATATGTATATATTGTACACATTTAGTGTATACGTATACGTTTTATACAGATGATGCATATTAAGTGGACATGAATGCACCCGATTATTGCTGATTAATTTGTCATGCTATTGCTGCTTTTGTACAGATATTTGCACTTGCCCCTATGTCTACATACAGCAATCTGAGCATATTTAAAATAAGTTACAGGTAATCCTAAACACATTAATCTTTTATATCGCAATCAGATACATTCTAATTATAAACAGGACAAAAATATCATAAAAAACTAATACATACTAATATATCCATCACAGATCCTAGTAAAAAATAAAATTAATTATATACTATACTAAATTCAATACACCCACTTCATTCGTAATAACTCCTCTCAACCAATTAATGTGTTTCAGAAAACCAACATTACATATAAATTTAAATGTCCCTTGGGAGATTGTATCTCCAACAAAAAAAATAATATTTATGTTAGTCACACTACAATTACGCTGTCTCGTAGGTTGAGTTTTCATTTGAATCATGCATATAACATTTCTAAACATTTACAACAGCATGCCTGTCCACATTCGAAATTTATAAAAATTCTTCTTGAAAATACATCTATACTTTTTCATGAAAATACTAAACTTAAACTAAAAATTCTTGAAGCTATTTATATTTAAAAAAAAATGAAAACCAGCCCTTAATAAAAATTAATTATGAATACTGCACAAATATTTTAAAATGTTTACAGTAGATAGTTTTAAAATATCTAAGTTTCAACTAATAGCTTTAAATAGTTTTTTAAAAATATAAACAAACATCTTAATAACTTAGTTACCCCCCTTGACGTTACCGTACTAGTATGCTTACATCATAAAATTTAAAAATCGCACAGTACATAAGTTTAGTGTTTTTCAGTTCACAAATAAAGAAAATAATTTTCAGATAAGCACAACGTATTTGTCTTAGATAAAACAAGACCCTGAAGATGACATTTTGCTAACGTCGAAAGTACTCGGAATAAATGAATATGCATCAATATGGTAAGATTGTTTCTTTCTTTAGTAAGTAGCTTGTCCATGAATAAGAGAGGATCATATTAAAAACAGGCAGACAAAATTTGTCTAAATTATTTAATGAGACATGAATATAAATTACATGTTTGATCAAAGACCATAAAATGTATTTTTAAATGTTTTTTTACTTAACCTTTATATTTTCATTGAATGTAGAGCAGTGGATAGGGTACGTAAGAATTGTACAAAATATTTTACTCGAGCGCTTTTTGTTATTAATTTAGTCATTGACAAATTCCGAGTTTTAAATGGTTTGAGTCCAAATCTGCGTGTAAATGATATTATGATTGAGAGTGACATCATATCTGACTCTTACATGTTTCGGCTGTGTAATAAGGGTCATATATCAACTTCCGCCCGCAGTTTAGGGACAAAACACTTTGCTTAGCGCATAATATTTTCCAAGCATTGCTGCGACTTTTACACTCCCAGTGATATGATGTGTCCCCAAGTCATCTTGAGGGGCACAAAGATTCCTGGAAATTGTCCCGATTATTAACTAAAACTGTGAGTTTCCATTCTCTCAACGATCTGCTCAGTCGATACTTCGTGCTTAACCCAAGATATTGAATATATTTCCAAATCTTTGCTTCAAACCATTTCTAGTTGATATTTGGTCTATCAAATTTTGTGCTTTTGTTCGTATGCTGATTACTAATGAAACAATACATATTATACTTACTTGCACTCAAATAATATGAACCTCTTTTCAAACTTTTACGTGTTAAAATTCAACATTTTATTAAAAAATTGAACAAAATAATTCCTTCAGGTTTTTCCAGTTTTTATGATTATACCTGGTAATTAAATTTGTGAGCCTATCGCTATAAATTTAGGTTTGTCAATACGGAAAATTCACTACAAACTTGAGACCAAAAACTACAAACGACAAGACAGACCTGTATTATTATTATTATTATTATTAAAATACGCACATTTTTGCTCAAATAAAATGGCAAGATTCATTTTAATGTGAAATGGAAGATGCCTGTGTGAATATATATATATATATATATATATATATATATATATATATATATGTGTGTGTGTGTGTGTCTGTGTGTGTGTGTGTGTGAGAGTGTGTATATATATATATAGTCTTTACACGAGTATAAGTGCATATATTTGCATTCTCAAATATCAGTTTCTAAATACATAAGCATATGTATATGATTAATTTCCTATCACTGCACAATTAAATATTTCCGTAAGTATACTACTGCCTTTATATAAAAAGCGTACACAAATGTTAGTATCTGTTCGTATCTACGAATATACACTGTCGATATATTTTTGAAGTAATATATGAATTCGTATATATCATTGTATATAACTTTGCAGTCACACATGTACATATAGTGTTTTTATGTGTCTATACGCATGTTTCCTGTAATACATAAGCGTACACTTCCATGTTTATTTCTCTAATGTACCCACATATGTACAAATGTGTATGTGTGCTGACTCAGTTTATTCACAATTAGTAAATTTTATATTTCATTTGCATAATCATTCAAGGAGCACGTTCAACGCCTGTATTACCTAAGACACAAGATTGGTGCGCATCCATTGATTTTTAAAATATTTTTGTCTCCTTTCGTACATTTTCTCGTCTTCTTACACCATTTATTTTTTCTCTTCTTATTTATTTTATCTCCCATTTCCGTCTCGATGAGTTCTCGCACAGAACTCCAAATTTAGACAACGTTTTTTCTGCTATATAAATGAAAAATCATTTACCCTTTCTGCATAGATATTACATATATATATATATATATATATATATATATATATACAGGTGTTGGACAAAATAATTGAAATACTTGTTAAATTCAAAGAAAATTTATTTAATATGGAGTTGGTCCTCCTTTAGTCTCACAGACAGCTTTAATACGCCTAGGAATGGAATCATACAGCTTCCTGACTTCATCCAGAGGAATTTTCAGTCATTCTTCCATTAAAACCTTCTCCAGCTCTGTACGACACGACGGTGGAGGATAGCGGCTCCTAACTTGTTGCTCCAAAATGCACCACAAATGTTCAATAATATTGATATCTTGAGATTGGAGAGGCCACTCCATGTGTTCTAGCTCACTTTCATGCTCTCCATACCAATTCTTAACCACTCGAGCGGTATGTATTGGAGCATTATCGTCTTGGAAGATGCAGTCACCGTCAGGGAATAAAGTCTTGAACATGATCTCCCAAAATGTTCATGTAATCTTGCTGCTGATTCTACCATGCAGAGACATTTCCACGATATGGCGGCCTAAACTATCACTGATCCACCTCCATGCTTCACTTTTGGAAGAAGGCAGTTAGGGTTGTAAGTTTCTTTGGGCTGCCTCCACACATAAATTTGCCCTGAAGTTGGGAAAAGAGAAAAACTGGACTTGTTTGAGAATATGAGTTGCTTCCATTGGTCTGCAGACTAGGCATTGTGATCTCTGCACCACTTCAACCTCTTTTGAATGTTGCGAATGTAGAGAAGAGGTTTCCTCACAGCGGCCCTTCTATGATATGAAGCCTTATGGAGCTCATGGCGAACAGTTTTAGTAGAAACTGAACTATTCAGATGGTTATTCAACTCAGCAGTCACTTTGGCCGCATTTGTCTGATGATTTTTTGCCACATTGCGTTTCAATGCACGTCAGTCCCTGTCAGTAAGTTTGCAAGTCCGGCCCGAATTGCTACGGTTGCTAGAGGTTTTGCCCTGTTTCTCGAATTGCATCAGTGTTCTTGATATGTTATCTCTTGAAAAACCAAACCGTTCAGCAACGTTAGTGATCGAGGCTCTTGTCATGCGAGCTTCAACAATTTGCTTGTTTTCGAACTCGGAGAGCTCGCGCATTTAGCTTAATTTTTACTAAAGACAGTAAATTAGATAAATAAACGTATTTACAATAGATATAACCTGCAATTACGAAGTTTTAGTTAAAGTTCTTAATATAATAGGTCTTTGAAATATAGGAGTGGATTTGTAACTGTTCCAATTACTTTGTCCAACCCCTATATATATATATATATATATATATATATATATATATATATATATATATATATATATATATACATATATATATACATATATATATATATATATATTTAAATATGTTCCATTTTTCTGTATGTATTTTCTGCTTTGTAGTTATATATATCTATGATCATGTTTATTTAAATCTACTCATTAAAATATTGTTGGTCCTATCTACCTATCACGTACATACATACATGTTTTCGTACATTAACTGAATAGTTTTATTTATCTCAGAAGATATTATTTAACACAAGGTCCTAAGTGACTTTCTTATATATATATATATATATATATATTCCAAGTCTATTAATCCATTAAATGCGACAGAAGATACTCAACTATTATTTTATAAATGCCAATTAACTTTATTAAACGTATTTGTTCATCATTCGCCAATGAGCAATAAATGAAATTATTATAGTTAACGAGTTAACTTATCTGAAGGACAACAAATGGGATATCTTCTTTTAAATTTTTTGAGAATTTATATCACAGATAGGATTGATAATTCCCAGCAAACAGTAATATATCATCATCATTATGGAATCTGATTTCATTATAACAATATTTGCCTGCAGCTTTCTTGTCTTGGATTACAATTAATGATTAGAGTATAATATAACGTGAGATGACAATATTTTTAATAAGCAAATTCGTTTCAAAATATTTTAAATTACATACAATTGGCAATTTCTCTTTTACACGGAACAAATATCGAAATGATTTTTCCGGTCAGCCAAAAGATATACTATTGCATCTAACGCACTCTGCTAATACGGTTTCACATAAATTCATAATCGCACTCATAAAATGGTGCTTGGACTTTATTAACTATCGGATTGCATTAGACATGACAGTTTTGTTCCTCTCTCATGACTATGATGCTTGTTTGTCTGGTATGTTTTAATACACTTCTATTAATGACTATTATTTTTCATCATTTTTACTATTATAAACATGTTACTAGAATCCTACATCCTTTGGTCGTTCTTTTGAGATTTGGATACTGACATTGAAACCATTCCAAAATTTAGTTGAAGAAAGAATCCGTTATAATAAAAACTGATTTTTTAAATACTTGTAGAACACTCACTCTATTTTCAGAACCCATTTTTATAATCTGTGTGTTATATTCCCAAATTAGTTTGCCATTGTGACACAGGAAAATATTTTCTGCAAGCATCACAAGCAAGACAATATCTTATGCTGAAGGATCAGGAGTGTCAAATTAAGCGTTATTTTAATATACTGACTGATGAAAATAACAGGTTGTTCTTTAGAAATTCGTGCCTGACTGGCGTACAATGACAAATTCAGGAGAGAAATAGATATTAAATCTTGCACACCCTAACTCACATATGTGTGCACGTACACACATCCACATATATACAATAAATAGTACACAGATAGAAAAAACTAAAACTATACACACATAGAACATTGACATATTCACTGTAAGATTTGCACACAAAAAAATAGTCATGCATATATAGAAATCATAACTAGACCGGGAGTAGTAATTCCGAGAAAGCGCACACACATTTATGCATAAAACATACGTGCTCTCTCTCTCTCTCTCTCTCTCTCTCTCTCTCTCTCTCATACACACACATACACACACACATATGTAGAAATAAGACTTGTTTGTGTATGAAGCAGACGCAACAAAGATTATTTGTGCAAATACAACTCATACTTTTACAACAACCGCACACCTTAAGACGGTTCGCCTTCACACCAAAATTAACATCCACAAATATGTGATTCGGGTGCAGAATATCTATGCACAGAACACAGTGAATATTTTTCTGTTAAACACTTAACATGGACAGATTAATTGCACATGCGCATACAGAGTGAATAACGATGAACCCAACACATGCGCACTGTAAAAACACAATCACAAGACATAATAATAGAAGAGCAGTAATTCTTCTGTCTGCTTGAGATGTTCCAATTATCTACGTATTTAATATGTGCTTCTCAGATTTATTATTAATTAAGGCATCAGATTGAAACAGTATATTGTGATAAAAATAAACGCTTAAAAAATTCCTTTTTAAATCGCTTACTTTCTTTGTTTCTGCTTTTTACCATTTTCTTTGCCATTTTAAAAAAAATTTCTTCACTTTCCTTGTTTGATTGCCTGCAGATTTCTTGTTATGCACAGTTTGTCTGAGAGAAAATAGTTCTACATAAGAGCAATATGCAGGCGAAAAGCAGCAGCCAAGCAGTGTAAAAGAGTTGGCCTTTGCAAGCGCCTTATAAAAAAAATGATAAATAACAAAAGCTAAGATCAGTAAGATGTTACAGGAAGCATAAAACAGCAAGATTTGGATTCAAATTAAAACAAAAAGATGAGGTTATTTTAAGAAAATGTGATCTTCCCTCCTTTCGCTTTTTAATTACAAAATGTTTAAAATGTTGAATGTTTTAATAGAATATCTTAATATGACCAAGAAAATTATATATATATTAATATATATTAAAAATACAACTTATTTTTAAAACGATAGATGAAAAGATTTTTACGTTTTGAGTAGAAACATGTAAAAAAATTGAAAAGATAATGCTATATCTTCTATTTTTCACGGATTCAAATTAGGTAAACAAAATAAATGAAAGAGTTGTTAGTATCATCAGCACTTGAAATACCACATGTGAAGTTTTCAAAGGGATAAAAAGAATTTAACGATTGTTAGGAAGAAACACTTAATTGAAACATTTTGGTTTTCCATTTTTGCAGAGCTTATTTCAAATTCTCTTTAACACAAGGAAGATGATGGCAAATGTTTTAGGAAAAGCTGTTGTATAGAAATCAGTTTTAACAAAGATATACATATTTTATCAATGTTTTTGTCCAAATCTGTACATCTAAAATAGCAATGAATAAATATTTTTAAAAAATCGATATTGAAATCTATCTAAAATAATAAAACACGTGCTCTTCTGAGCAGATTTGCCAACAAATTCTCATCCTTTAATTATAGCTGTTTTTCTTGCTTAAGTGACAATGCTTTCATTTTAATCTCGTGTATTTATGTCACACTTTCTGGGAGTACCGTACTTGGGTTTTCACTTTTCTTGAAATTCCTTGAAAGAGATTGGGAAAAATAGTGAGTGAGAGTGAGAAAGCAAGAGTGAGATAGTCGTGTAATCATCCTATAATCTAATGTGTATACTTGTATTGTCTGATCATCTTTCTACACACATGAACGAGAGAATAGAAATACATACAATATATATGTAGCTATTAGCAAATTAGGACGAAGTCGCAAACATGGATGATTCTTCTTAAATGTCAGTTTAAATGTAGATATTTACTAAATTCGTTTTAGTATGGCATAAGATCCCAGCAGCGGAGCACCAAATTAGGATCTAACCAGTAGTAGGAAGCCTACACTGTGGATTGAAAAAAATACGTTTCTTAATTTAAAATAAGGTTTTAATGACAAGAACAAAATGAAGAAAGATTGGTAATAAATTATATTAAAAAATACAGAAAATGTAAATGGAGAGGAAATAAAATAAATTCAATCTGAAGTGCAAAAACATCAAATTCAATTTTCTTTCATATTATTTTCGCTCATAACGTTTTTCATTCAATTTTTATAAATAAAAAAATATTAAAAAGAAGTGTTTATTCTCTTTCTGCTATCAAATCCATGATTTATTGTCCAGTTTTCATTTTCAACCCACACTCGAAATCTTCATTTCATGTTTCCTAATCAGTTTTTCTTTGTTGTCTGTGCCTTTATGCAGTGTTTGCCACGGTAAGTAAACAAATGTCCGATCATACCAGCAAGTATCAATTTCTAATTATTTACTGTTTTCTCGTTCTTTTTCATTCTGAGAATCAATGCTTATCTGCACTGTTTATTCGTTCAGAATCAACGCTCAACTCCTATCATTTCTTTCTCATTTATTTATTCCACACATCATCAAGTTTACTAAAAGTCTTTCTTCCTTGTTCCAAATTGTGTCGAGCTGGAAAGGGGCGCTGGCATAGGCACGCGTCTGACACTCCTTTAACAGCACGTGGCGCCCAAATATAAGGTGTAAGCAAACGTGCGCATGCGCAATTAAAAAATTGCCTGTGATGTACAAACAATCAACAAAACGTATTTTCAGGCTTACTAGCTCGTGGACTAATACTGCGTGCGTCGCCATTGAAATATTTAAAAAAATACATAATAAAAAATAACGCGCAACCAAAATGAATGCTCTTCATGAGAAGATAAGTTTATTTACTTGAATGACCACGTGTGTACGTTGAACCGATGTATTTGTAGATATACACGTGTTGCTTTTCAGTGTATTTGCTTATTATAGTTGTGGCGCATGTCTATCGTTCAAGACATCTTTAGGTGGATTCGGGTACAAATGCAACAATTACTTTTTTTATTTAACAAATGACTGGATATGGTATATGTCTCTATGTAGACATAATAGTTATCTACAACTATGGAAGAGTTAGATTTTCCGAGCTATTTGCTGATTTTAGTAAATAAACTAAAATTTGTTTTGTTTCACGCAATTTGAACTTTGATGACGTTAAAAAAAAGGGTATCAAATTTACCTATATATCTATTTATCATTTTGATCTTTGTTCATGTTAAGTACTTTCTCTAAGACTGAAATGAGAGAGAGAGAGACACACACACACACAAACGAAACATTATCAGTTAAGGCAACAGAAATATATGACAATTTGAAGCGGAAAACTTATGGGACGTGACAGACGTGAGTTTGAGTCATGTTTGAAACCTTCTCACTTTATTTTGCACGAGGGAATACTGAAAGGTTTTTGGCTTGATTAAGACGTTCCTAAAAAGAATCTGATGTTTGATTATTTGATCACATTTTAGGAAGAGGTTAGTCTGAGAACCTTCAGAAGCCCTAGTATCAATAGGTTAGCAGATCATGGTAACATTTTATTAAGAATAGAGTGAATAGTTCAGAAGGTTGAATGATGCAGAAAAAAAGACAGGGCTATGATGAGAGTATTTGAAAGTATTCCTGCGTGTTTACCGATTAATTTATGGACATATTTACTGAAAATATGTAATTATGATGTAATTTTGGAATCGAATGTGCGTTGAACTAGAAAATAAATATATACATGCATAAAGAAATTGACATATGCATAAAATGTATTCATAGAAGCGGATAGGAGATGTCCTGTTTGGTCATTTGTTCTGATTTTAGGAAGTGCGTATAAGTATATATATATATAAATGTGTGTTTACACTCGATTTATCAGTATAAGCTTTATTATTATTATTATTATTGTGAGTGCGTCTATTCATGAAAATATAGTTGCACATATTTACATACACACACACACATATATATATATATATATATATATATATATATATATATATATATATATATACGTACATGCATACATACACAGAAACACACACACGCATATATAGATATATAAAGTACATTATTTTATTTCTTCAATTAAGCTAATTTAGTAGTTAAGAATATATGGTTATTGGGTATTATTTTTATATTTTAATTATTTATATTTTAAGTAATATATAATTAGGAGTTAAATATATATAGAATATATGGGTATGTATGTATGCATGCATGCATATATATATATATATATATATATATATATATATATATATATATGCAATGAACTTTCGTTTCTTTTACTCTGTTTACGTTTTTGTGAGCCAAATGTATTCGTTCCTTTATCTTTTCCATTTTCTTAAACTACAAATCAATGTTATCTTTTTTCTTTATTATGAATTGTTTTCTTTCCCACCAAACATCTTTTATTGCTAGTGAGCCCTGACCCTATCAATATTTTCACTTTTTCCTCCTGGATTCTGTTATTTCATTGACCGCCCCTTCCATTTGTAAAGTGTTGATTCTTCTTTCTTCCACTCTTCCCTGACTACAACCACCTTTTCAGTCTTTCTCCTCTTTTATTCTCTGGCTGTCTCATATGAGGCACCTGCACGAACTATTGTTCAATTGACGAGTCTAACGTATGCCTGTGCCAAGGCAATGTCTTTACAGAACGATCAAACAAGACGCAAAGCGTGTGCCACAGAGCAACTCCCCATCCTCTTATAGCATCGCTACAAGAAACGAGGTTAGTTTTTAATACAATTCGGAATTTACGGGAGGCAATAAAACAACTGGAAAGTGAAGAGAGAGAGAGAGAGAGAGAGAGAGAGAGAGAGGGAGAGAGAGAGAGAGAGATCTTCGATTTTTTCTTCTACAAACGACACTCGGGAAAATGTACTGAAAAGAAATGCAAATCAGATGCGGGAAGAGAAGCTAGAAAAGAGCGACTCGCTGTTTCAATGTGAATGTCCATTCGTTTTCTTCTACAGCGATTGGTATTTAGTTGGTTTTTCGTTTTAAGGGTTTCGGACCGAGTAAGAGTTTTAGAGGTGGAGATTTAAATGAAAGAGAATAATAGAAACAAAACAGAGTTTGGAAAATGCTATTCTATTCATTCTTTGAATAAAAAATTTAAAGTGTTACTGATCCATGGGGGAAAGGAAACAGGAGAAAATATGAAAGCAATAAAATCAAAAAGGCTAGAATGATTGAAAGAAAAGCAAAGAATTGAAACATGAAGGAAAGTGAAAATTAAAGAAGAGAATTAAGTCAAAAAGTGTCAACCACATAGAAAAGAGAAGGAAAGAAAATATTTGGGAAATATCGAAATTGCTTACCATTATCTCCGTGTTATAAGTAAAAGTTTAAAGCAAGTTGAGAGGAAAAAGAGAAACAGAAATAGAATAGATATTTTCTTTTTGGTTTCTTTACAACACAGATCTCTGATAGTTGTAGGCAATCAAATAACAACAAATCTTAAACTTTCACCTGTTTTCTCACTACTCTTGTTAATCAAAGCATCGTCATCATACAAATAGCCTCATCTCTTCCTTATCAGGATTTTTAGTTTCGTCTCAAAGGAATATGAGACAGTTCTTATGGAAACGAGTAGTCCCCGATTTCCAGTTCCTCCAGCTTCACCTCAGCTGTTCCACTTTCTTACTGGGATTCAGTTTTCGAGTTTCAGTTTTCCATTTTTGATAAATTTCCATTTTTGTTCTCTGTTGTTCATTAAAACCACTACATTCACCACTGAATATAATTTTCCCTCTTTGTTTAAAATTACATCCAGTCATCTATTACAGGTATTTCTAATTATCAAAAAGATAAATCAAATTAATAAAGGAAACCAACCTTCACCGAGAATGACACCTACATTAATTTCTAGCCAAATACTAAGCTATCGTTGCATTTTCTGTTGAGCTTAAAAGTTCTGTTTATTTTATCATTGGTTGGTTTAACATATTTATTTTATTATTTTAGAATGAATATTAATATATTGAATTTTTACCATCTCAGAATACAAAACTTGTTTAGCAAACGCAGTTTCCACTTGAAAGTTGACATTTGCAGAGCTTATTAATGATGCAGAACATTTCTCATTTCCAAAACTGAAATAGTTTCTCCATTTTTCTATTTTGCAAGCTGCAAAATCGGATTTGTAGATCGGCTTGGATATTTTCACTATTTTTGTTATCAATATTGGAGGAATATTTTGAATTGTGCAATGGCTCTGGAGCAATGGATTTTATTCACATCAACTGATTCTTTTATGGTCTTTCAAATCGGCAACATCAATAACAATATCTCAGCGACACACACACATTTACCGTTCATTACTGTTCTATCGTAGTTATCAGTTAAGATACTATCTACAAAGCTCCACTTCATCTAGTATCTCCACTATCCTGCATATTATTTTTCGTTAAATATTCCTTCAATGTTTAAAGACAGATAATCTTTTGGTGGCTTGTGTTCGAATACATATTTTCTTTGAAGCTTTTCTTTCCCATTACTCGTCTTTTTGTTAACTTACATCGACTAATCTCTTCCAGCCCCTTCTCTTTCTCTTTAGATCTCCTTTTCCCTCATTCACAACATGTATCTCTTTGTTAATTTTCTGAAACGTTTCGACGGGAACACTGCCATCTCGAAATTGAATGTCTTTTAGTCTGCAACACAGTTTGAGCTATCAAACAGCCTCTTCAGTGCCACTTGATGGGCTGTGCAAGACTGATACTTCTTAAACATTACAACACCCGTGTTTGAATCGAGATCTTCCTTGATGCCCTGATCACCGCTTTTACCAGCATTTATACTTCTTCAAAGTCATCCGCGTCTTGTTTTCTGTTCGACTTTCTTTTCCTTTCTTCTTTTCACTCGAACGTCTTCTTGTCCTTGTGCTAAAACCAGGATCAGCTCGACTTGTTAGAAATTCATTGATACGAAGATGAATAAATCGGTTGATAAATGTGTGCGTCTGTGTGCGAATTTGCAATGCGGATGTTTGTATGCACGTCACATTACTATATTCGCATCTATTTTTGCATATGTGTACATGCTGGATCCCATTATATGAATGTGTATGTGTGTTTGTATTTTCGCGGTGTTTTGCGCTTGTCTCTTTTAAGACTTGATGCACATGTGTATCTATATAAATGTGGTTATCTCATTTTATTGCTGGATATAACTTTATATTGGAAGATATAAATACTTGGATGCTTACAGCTGCTTTCTGCAAATTTATTTAATTAAGTTAAAAATCTGCTTCCTTTGCGTTTAAGTTTTCGCTGGTCGTTCTGTAAAATAGCAACAACTTGTGTATATTTGTAATTACAAGAGAGATGGATGTATTTTCTTTACTATATCCTCCATTATGCTTAGTTTTATGGTTAATATGTTCTTATATTTGGACGTGCATAGAGACGTTTACTGACGTTAATTTAGACTATCACTAACAAATATATAGAGTAGGTTTGAGTTGTGTAAATTTTTAACTGCTTACCTGGCTGATAGTCTTTGATTTTACTGAAGCTGGAACTTTGGCGTTGGTGAGAGATATACAAATACCTCAGTTTCCAACCAGGCTTTCTTTAAAGATCCGGTAGTGTTGTGGGTCGATCTACTTACACTATCCAAACATACAGTCAATAACAAAAGTTTAAGACCACTTCGTAATTTTAATATCTAAAAATTAAAAACAACACAATAACAAGTAATTTATGAGAGACTGACTCAATTTTATTCACAAATTTAAGCATGACAATGTTCTCTATCCATTTCAAGCCAAATTGTCCAGATTATTTTGTACGGCCTCCTTTGCTTTGGTTATGCTTGGATACGGCGGGTTATGCTGAGAATGAAGTTGTTACAGTAGTCAACCGGAATTTATTTTGTCCAAACTTCTTTAATTGTCCCTCTCAGTGCTTGTTTTTCTGCAACTTTGATTTTGTTGAAACTTGACTAATGCATGGAATAATAATGCAAACACAAAATGTACTTAGAATAAAATGTATTGAAACAAGAAAGTGTACACAATATTTACATATAGTCTTTTGTATATTTCTGGGACGACCGTTCCTGGAGAATGTGTTGACTAAGTCGCAGTCGGGCAGAGTCTCTAGTTGGATCTCTTGATTTGCCTCCCTGTCTTCCGGTACCGACCATATTTATATCGTCGGTACTCCACTATGCAAATTAGGTGGATCCTACCACAAAACCCCCCTCCCAAGCCTTGGAATCCCTTTTGGATTTCAAACTGGCTTCCTATATGGAATGATGATTATGGTTATTTATTTGTAGATCCCCTTTGCATACTTCATATGTATATGTCAATCTGCTTAATTTTAATATCTTTTCCGTTTTGGATTCACGTCCAATGGGTCCGTGAACTTTCGTTTCCTACCGGATCTTCTCGGTTCAGGAGCACTCTGCGGAGGTTCTACTTGAAAAATATCATACATTACATCAATGGGATCTTCCTCCTCATCCGGTATACTCTCTTCATGCTCTAGAACGTAACATTTTTTTAGTTGGTTCTGGTACCTTTTATGAGTATTCTTCGGCCCTTTAATTATGTAAATCAGGTCACCGATTCTCTTGTCCACTATGCCTCGCTCCCAGAACTCAACGTTGTTTCTGTAGCACTTGAAAAACACCTTCTCTCCGGCGGTGTATCTTTTTCTAGCTGTATACATAGTGTTCTTTACTCTATTTCTTCCTGGCAAAAGCTTGTCAAACACTGACTTAATTTTCCTAGCGAACATTAGTTCAGCTGGTGCCATGTTTGATTGTGTTCTCTGGTTTGGCGTGATTCTGTATACTTGTAGGAATTGCTGAAGCGCCTTTTCCGTTGGGACTCCTGAGGCTTTCTTCAGAGCGCGCTTTAACGTATCGACAAATCTTTCTGCGAGTCCATTGGATCTCGGATGATACGGCGGCGTCGTTATGTGGTTAATTTGATATAACTCACAAAATTCCTTAAATTCTTCAGAAGTGAATTGTGTACCATTGTCACTCACAATACACTCTGGCACACCGAACCGTGCAAATTGTTCATGCAAAAAAGTTGTTGTGGTATTGGACGTAGGCTTTTTGCAGCGTAGTACTTCCGGCCATTTTGTAAAACTATCTACCACTATTAAGTAGTAATAATCTTCTACTGGACCAGCGAAATCAATGTGTAATCTTGTCCACGGATGATCCGTCTTTGGCCATGGTTTGTGTACTATAGGTGGTGCCTTAGCTGCTAACGCACACCCTTTACATCGATGAACCATGTTTTCGATATCCACATCCATTCCTTTCCAATATACAAAGCTTCGCATTAAGCTTTTTGTTCTATTAATCCCCGGGTGACCCATATGAAAGTCCCGTAGGATTCTTTTCTGCAACTTTTTTGGTATTACTACTCTCTCACCATATAATAAAATTCCGTCACACATTGAATAAATCTCCTGCACTTTTTGGTCATTTGCTACCATTTTGCTTTTTATTTCTAAAATGAAATCATCGCTTTCAGCTTCTTTTTTGATTTCCTTTGATGTAACCGGTAGCTCTCTTACAATGTTGTTTACCATGCTTTTCACCTCATAATCTGCTCTGATAATTGCAATAATTGATTCTTCGAATCTTTCTTCTTGACTCGGTACGAGTCTTGATAAAGTATCCGCATGAATTATATTTTTGGATGATAGGTGCTTTATGTGAAAATCATAATTGAGAAGAATGGTTCCCCATCTTAACAGTCGATTTGCCGTGTAAACGGGTAACCCTTTCTTTGAACCAAAAATAGTGATCAGAGGTTTATGATCCGTTTCTAACATAAAATGTCTGCCGTAGATGTATCTATGAAATTTTGTTATGGCAAAAATGATACTCAGCCACTCTTTTTCTATCTGTGAATAACTTCGCTCTCCTGGGAGTAATGCTCGCGAAGCATGTGCAATTGGTTTTCTAGAACCATCTGGCATTATGTGTTGAATACACGCTCCTACCCCGTATGAACTAGCGTCACTTGCCACTACAATATCAAGTTTTGGATTGTAATGGGTTAAAAAGAGGTCGGATGTAAGCATTTTCTTTATTTCATCAAAGGCTTTCTGACATTCTACCGTCCATTCCCATGCCTTGTCTTTTTTCAGTAGTTCCTTCAACGGAGCTCTTAGATTGTACATTCCTTTAATGAACGCTTGATAATAGTTTGCGAGCCCCAGAAAACTCTGTAGTGTCGCCCCGTTAGTGGGCGTCGGCATGTCTCTAATCGCAATGGACCTTTCCGGATCTGGAAATCTGCCATTTTTGTTGATTATGTGACCTAAATACTTAATTTCCTCCAAACCAAATTCGCACTTTGATTCTTTGACTTTAAATCCAAAATCCTGAATCTTTTTAAATACTTGATTGAGGTGCTCTCGATGTTCGTCGACGTTTGCACTCCTTACTATGATGTCATCTAAGTAGGCACACGCAAAGTCTAAATCATTCAACATGACGTCCATGGCTTGTTGAAAAATGGCTGGTGCCACTTTAATACCAAAAGGAAGCCTGTTGTACTTGAATAAACCTCTATGCGTGTTTATCCCTAGTAACTTCGAACATTCCTCTTCGACGGGAATTTGGAGATAGGCATCTGATAAGTCGATTTTTGAAAATATCACTCCGCCATTTAGCTTGTTAAAAATCTCCTCCGGACTCGGTAATGGGTAATGGTAGTCCTTAATTACCGAGTTCAACCCTGTCGAAAAATCAACGCAGACTCTGATTTGGTTTGATTTCTTTTTTATGCACACAATCGGCGCAGCCCATGAATTAGATTCTACTTTTGAAATAATTCTCATTTTTTCCAACCTATCAAGTTCTCCGTTAATTTTCTCTACACTTGCGAAAGGCACGTTACGTTTCTTTTTAAAAATAGGCATAGTATTTTCCTTTAATTCAAATTTAGCTTCAAACTTGTTACATCTTCCAAGACCAGGTGTAAAGATTTCCGGAAACTTTTTCTTTAATTCATCTTTAATGTCCTGTCTTGTTTGCGTATTACTTTCTACTTTTCTACAGAATGAGTTTAACGGTTTATCCCACAATTCGAAAGTTTCAATAAAATCTGTGCCCAACAAGTTTTCTCCATTTTTCAGAATGAAAACTTTTATTTTTTTTAACGATCCCGTTCAATTTCATGGGAAGTACAACCTCGCCTTCGAAGTTAATTTCCTTTCCAGTTACCGTTCGAGCGAGTTTCGTTGACTTCATTATTGTAGGTCTTTTTAAAATTTTCCATGTTTTATCGTTCATTATTGTTAAATCTGACCCCGAATCGAGTTGAAATTTGATATTCTTTTTGAATATTTCAGTCGTCACATATTTCCTCAAATCTCTATCTGATTTGATATTCGAATTTGTTTGTCTAATTCGGCTGTTGAATTTTTTCGTTTTACAACACGCTCCTTTGTGACCATTCTTTTGGCACACGAAACATTTCTTACTTCTATATGGGCAATTTACCTCCCAGTGTCTTCCGTTACAACGTCTGCAATTATATGGTGGAACCTTTTTTCCATCCTCGTTCTTTTTATTTTGTCTATTTTTAAAATACGCCGTATTTTTACTCCAATTTTTTTTCTGATGGGTAATTCGACTGTTTTTTTATTTTTTTAATATAAGCAATACCAGCTTCTTCGATTTTTTGCGACTCTTTCTTTAAACTTACGGCCCGTTGACACTCCTCTGCTAACTTTTGCAGGGTAAGGTTTTGTTCAGATTCGAGTTTAGACAAAACTCTACGTCTTATTTCGGCACTCTTACTGGATACCAGTCCTTGAGCAAAAATTAAAAACTAGAATTCTTCAACCGTAATCTCTGCCAATCTGAAATTGTCACAATGTCTATTCACTATATATGCATATGTTAAGTAATCCTGATCGTCGGATTTAGAGACATTCATGCATAACCATTGCTTATGCCAAAGCGACATATTTGCTCCAAACAGCTCTTTTAGCAATTTCACTGTTTCCGAGAATTCCAATTCAGTTGTTTTTCTCGGTAGAATAAAATCTACAAATTTGCTATGTTCTGTTGTACCTAGCTTTCTTAGTAATAGACTGACTTTTCTTGAATTCGACCAGTTTTCACTGTCTGTGTAGAAAATATCTTCATATCGTTTAAAGTACGCTTC
Organism: Acanthosepion esculentum; assembly: GCA_964036315.1. Classification (NCBI taxonomy): domain Eukaryota; kingdom Metazoa; phylum Mollusca; class Cephalopoda; order Sepiida; family Sepiidae; genus Acanthosepion; species Acanthosepion esculentum. The sequence goes on from OZ038502.1 coordinate 39,849,032, forward strand.
AAACGTTTTTTCTTCGTCTGGCACATAGTTGAAAGTTTCCAGCGAATTAAATATGGTGTTATTAGAATATGAAGAATTTCCTTCATTTGCCTGATAGTTGTTTAATTTCTCCAGTGTTAACTTTTGAATTTCTAAAAGTCTTTCATCTTGCTTTTCTTGATATTTTTGCAGCGCTATCTGTTCTTGCTGTCTTTCATCTTGCTTATCTTGATATTTTTGCTGTGCTATCTGTTGTTCCCTTATTAATAAGGCAAACTGTTCATGCTGACGTTGTTGACTCATCTGCTGGGATTTAAATAATTCAGATATGACTTTGGATAATTCATCCATCTTTAGCTGATAGTGTTCATGCAACAAAGAATATACTTTTAATTTGTGTATCCACGGATATCATATAAGCTGACCAAAAAAAATCGAAACAACGTACGACTTTTTAATTTTACGTCTTGCTTTTACATTCACGCCCGTGATAATCAACTTTGGTATTTTTGTTTGTTTTTTTTTTGTTTTGTGAACAGAGACCGTCGGACTTTTTTTTCCGTTTTCGACTTCTGTTCGCGTATTTTAATGACAACTTCTGATTTTATTATCAGAGGTATTTTGTCACTATATTGTTGAACAAACAAAAAAAAAAAAAAATCTTTTAAAGTTCTTTACCTTTCAAAAGTCGACACGGTGTATTTGTGCTCCTTTTACTTCCATGCATGTTTTTGTAGTCAGCCAGTTTTTTTCTCTTTTTAACGGTGCCTCCTTGTAGATAATTTTTTCAATTTAAAATTACCGTTATTCGTTTACGACACCTTTCAAATTTTTCTGAGTGAACGTTCCTTTATGCTTAGTCGTCCTTTAACGAGTTTTACGTATCCAGAAGTTCAGAATCCTTTGTCGTTACGTTAAAGTTGGACTTTGAATTAATAATTTTTTTTCAGCCTGGGTTCTTCAATGACTTATCCCAATTGTTGAAAACTCTCAATTATTAATTCTTTTTTTTTTCCGTATGGTTCGTTCTACTTCGTCGCCATTGTTGAAACTTGACTAATGCATGGAATAATAATGCAAACACAAAATGTACTTAGAATAAAATGTATTGAAACAAGAAAGTGTACACAATATTTACATATAGTCTTTTGTATATTTCTGGGACGACCGTTCCTGGAGAATGTGTTGACTAAGTCGCAGTCGGACAGAGTCTCTAGTTGGATCTCTTGATTTGCCTCCCTGTCTTCCGGTACCGACCATATTTATATCGTCGGTACTCCACTATGCAAATTAGGTGGATCCTACCACAACAGATTTTGACAATTTCCCATAAACATTCAATTAGTTTCAAATCTGGTATCTCCCGGCCAGTCCAGTTTGATCCTGTTCAAAAACTTCCGAACGACCTTTAAGCGTGACACAAAGAACCATCATGCATAAATATTGTGCACTGATAAATCTGCATATGTTGCTGCAGTTTTTCTTGCAGTAATGCAACATACCTTGCACCTTTCATCGTTGTTCCTGGAGGCAGGAAGTAACGTCCACCTGTTCCAGATTTGAGCATGGTGCCCCAAATGGTTTGGTGACTGCGCTTCGTAACCTGAATTGTATACTTTTCATTAAATATATTACCAGAATGTTTTTAATGTTTCTTTTATGGTGTTGTAAAGTAGACTAATCTGAAAATATTACTTTGCTCCAATCTTCAGCTGTCCAGGTTACATGTTGCTTAGCAAATGCCAGACGTTTGGATTTCAGATCAAACTCAAATCTTAGCCGGCGTGAAAATGTCATAGAACTGACATTTGTACAATTTGGAAGCAAAGCAATGCGTATCTTCTTATAAGAAATTGTTGGTGATCCTGTAGCAATGCGGTTTTTCTCGGATGTTTACTTCTCCTTCTGTCACTAAATGAAAATTTGGAAATTTTCGTTTGCAGTATGTCTATCTACAACTTACTTTTACACTAATTTTACTTTCAGAAGGGTCTTGATCGTGTAGAAACTTAATTTAGGCCCCTCGTGTACGTGAAAATGAGAAAATTTCGCCCATATTCTAAGCTTAATTCACTATACAAATACTATGGCTGAAAATTTGGCAATGAAAAACGGCTTTGACCGTAAGTCATATGTGAATGTTGGCTGATGCAATAACAAAAGCGATTGAATCATGCAATCTCATATGAAAGAAGGCAATGCAAAAAAATACAAGAAAAACAAATATAACCTTGTTACTGTTAAGTGGTTTTAGATTGTATTTATATGAAGTTTGTGTTCGACGTCACCAAGGTTAAAACCCAAATAAAACAGAAGACATTTTACCGCAAGTACTCCGGATTGTGTCTGCATGTGCGTATTCGTGCGGAGTTATATAGTAAGTAATATCAATGAATAACAGATTACACGAAGAACTCGGAGACCAGGAATTTATATAGATTTGTATACAAGTACTGAGTATAATATTGTACAAAGAGGAAAGTAAATTTTGCCAATTTGCAAATTAAACTCTACTTATCGGCTAGTTGGAGAAAGATTGTTTGTTACTTCATCCAAAATTGTTATTCATCTACGCAACCTTCTTATGTTGTTAGCCAATTCTGATTATTTGTTTCTATTGTGTCCATGTTTGATTGATTTAATATTTGGTAATTCAGAACACAAATAACCAATCGGAGCGCAACATGCATTTCTAGTTTTTTCCAGTTGGGCCATCTTGCTTTTGCAACTTGAAGTAGTAGTAGACTCATCACACTAAGATTAATTGTGTACTGGACCGGAGTAAAGACATTATGAGAATAATACTCATTCATTTGGCAAATCGTTTTCGAAACTAGCTAGAGCAGGCGACCAGACTTTAAATATACAGAAACACATCTCATCTACGGACACCCCCATGAACAAACTTCAGATGCAACGGACAAAATCTGCAGGCAAAATTAAAAAAAGATCTGCAAGAAAAAAAAAACTTTCAAATCATCAGCGATGTATTTCAAAATTTGCGGGCTTAGTGGAACGAGTCGTATTAGTTCTCAAAGTGACTGCTTGGCGGTGGTGGTGGGCCTTTCAATTGTAAACAAAGTACGATACATTAGCGCGTGCGTGAGAAAATAGCTGTGAAAAATTTATTATTTTTGTTATTTTGATTAATATATTGATTGTTCTGTCTTCATCATGGCATCGAAGCAAAATGAAAGTGTAAAAAGGAAGTATACAAGCCTAAGTATCAGTGAGAAATTAGAACTTCTTAAGAAGTTAGAGGCTGGAGTTTTGGTCCCAAAAGTGTGCGTGGAGTATGGTGTAAAGAAACAAACAGAAGGAACTGGAAGAAGCGGTGTACAAGTGGTACGCTCAATACCGGTTGCTAAGTTCTTTCCGTAGAGGAAATAGCAGAATCAGTTCTGGCTGGTGATGATTCAGTTGAGAGCTCCAGTGACTCGGAGAAACGGGTAGTGGTGGAACCAAAAATGTATCATGTATGAGATTCTATTGACACTCTCTTCCAAATCGATGATGCAACAGGTAATCCTTCCATTCAAGATTATTATCAACACCTCCGCACATTGAGAGAATTAATAATTTGTGAACAGAATAAGTGTGGAAAGCAATTAAGGTTTGATTAATCTTTTAAGTTCAAACTCAACCCAACAATCTCTCCAACACCTAGCCAGAGCATCCCAAGCACAATCACTGAACAAATACCTGTGGTAGCCACCAGCAGTGATTTAGAGGAACTTCATAGCTTCACTGACTCAGAATAATAAAACAATCTGAGTCTATATGATCATTGCAGAAAATAAACTCCATTTTCTACTATATACACAAGCTAAATAAACATTAACAAGTTGTGGTGTACATTTTAATATTTATAATAATATAATGATATTTTTTTTTAACTATATATATTAATATTATTCCCTTCCTTCGAGAGAGGGCGCTATTGATGCTAATCAGTGTGTGTCATACTCTATATTTTATTACTGTATAATACGGTATATATATATATATATATATATATATATATATATATATATATATATATGTATATACGGTATGCTGTACATACACCGTACAGTATATATTTATTTATGCTATATATACATGTCTATAGTATTTATATTATGATCATAATTAATGGTAGATACTATAGTAGTTTTATAACTCAAAAATAATCCCTATCTACAGACAATTGGCTTTAACAGACTACCACTCCCCCACTATTAGTTCGTTGATGAGAGGTTTGTCTATATATATATATATATATATATATATATATATGCAGAAATATAGTCTTAAAGTGTGCTATATTTATGGGGTAAAGTGCTCAATATCAGAGATAGAGCGTGTGTAAATATAAAAGTGGACATGGAAGTCAGCACTTAGAGGCGACAGTCTGTTTCATGCTAGTGCAATCGTCAGGCGACTAGTGCTGTTATTTTTCTCGGCTATTTATATAAGGGTCAGTGGTGCATTATGGGTAGTCTATTTTGGCGGTTACTTTTACCGGAAGTGGCTTATTTGTTTATTTATTTATGTCAAATTGTTTTGCTTGTTTTTTGTTCGTTTTTTTATTTTTATTTTTATTTTTTATCTTATATATTTATTTATTTATTCTTTTATTTTGATCGGTGTTTTTGGTTAACGTAGTAAAAATTTGTTTATATAGCTTATTGTTGGTAGTCTATAATGGCCGTCATTACCGGAAATCGCTTGTTCGCTTATTTATTTGGGTCAAATTGTTTTGCTTGTTTTTATTTATTTTCATTTTTATTTTTTATCTTATATATTTGTTTATTTGTCATTGATTAAATCTGTTTGTTGAATTTGTGTTTTTTTCTGACTATTATTTAGGTGGGAACAGTTTTTAATTTATCTATTTAGGTTGGTTATCTTTATTTGTTTTTGTTTTGTTTTGTTTTTTAAACGGCTAGTTTATCGTAATCCGTTGTTAGTTTATTTATATATTTGGATGTATTTAGATCGATTTATTATACTTGTTGTTACTTATTTGTTACACTATATCTTTTTGGCTTTCGGTTTTTAAGTAACGTAGTATATTATCTTTTATTAATGGTTTTTTTTTTTTTTGTTTTTTTTTATTTGTATAACAGTTATAACTTTCGTCCGTTCTTTTGTTTTGATTTTGTTTCGTATATTCTAACAGTTGTGGTTTTATGATTTGTTTGGAGTAATTTATTTTGCTTATTTTATTGTTGTTTGTTTATATATTTATTTATTTTTCTATTTTAAGTTACGTAGTAAAAATTTGTTTTCATGTCTACATTTTGAGATTAGCTCGGATCTTTTATTTAATAATTTATTTTCATCTGGGAAGGTAATGATAGCTATTTTTTCCTCCAAGCAAAGTTTGCAGGTTTTTGATAGGTTGTTGTAGGCTGATGATTTTTTCCTTATTTTCCAAGATATTTTTGGTGTGGTGTGTGTTTTGTTTTTTATTTCCCAGATATACTTAGAAAGCATTGTGCTGTTCGCATATTTACTATTTGTGAAAGACATTTTGTGTACATAATTTCTTTGTTTCCATGGTCCTTCGGTTACTCCTAGAACGGACGAAAGTTATAACTGTTATACAAATAAAAAAAAAACAAAAAAAAAAACCCATTAATAAAAGATAATATACTACGTTACTTAAAAACCGAAAGCCAAAAAGATATAGTGTAACAAATAAGTAACAACAAGTATAATAAATCGATCTAAATACATCCAAATATATAAATAAACTAACAACGGATTACGATAAACTAGCCGTTTAAAAAACAAAACAAAACAAAAACAAATAAAGATAACCAACCTAAATAGATAAATTAAAAACTGTTCCCACCTAAATAATAGTCAGAAAAAAACACAAATTCAACAAACAGATTTAATCAATGACAAATAAACAAATATATAAGATAAAAAATAAAAATGAAAATAAATAAAAACAAGCAAAACAATTTGACCCAAATAAATAAGCGAACAAGCGATTTCCGGTAATGACGGCCATTATAGACTACCAACAATAAGCTATATAAACAAATTTTTACTACGTTAACCAAAAACACCGATCAAAATAAAAGAATAAATAAATAAATATATAAGATAAAAAATAAAAATAAAAATAAAAAAACGAACAAAAAACAAGCAAAACAATTTGACATAAATAAATAAACAAATAAGCCACTTCCGGTAAAAGTAACCGCCAAAATAGACTACCCATAATGCACCACTGACCCTTATATAAATAGCCGAGAAAAATAACAGCACTAGTCGCCTGACGATTGCACTAGCATGAAACAGACTGTCGCCTCTAAGTGCTGACTTCCATGTCCACTTTTATATATATATATATATATATATATATATATATATATGGTTAGGAAAACGAGTCCACGTATGCTTCATATCTTCATATAGTTTATAAATTAGAGTAGATAAGTTGGTCAATAAAACATAGTCAAACGAAAGTGTATCGATGAAATCAGTACGAAAAACATTTATTGATAATAACCAGGTTACAAAAATGAAGCACAGAGATTGAGGTTCCAAGTTCGGAACTTTCGAACACGCCTGTGTTCTTTATCAGGGGATGCGAGAAATAAACAGAGGAACGGTGGAAACTAGCCAAAATGATTCTTTAATCCTTTTTTGTAGTATTTCTTCACTATTTTTTTCTTTGATTTATTTTATTTTTATGGCCTTGTTACACTCTGATCCTATCTCCATGCACAACACATCTATTTTTATATGATTTTTCACTTCCACTTTTCATATTATCATTATCTTTATTTTTAGTATTATTTTTAAAAAAATTTCTCAGTTTATTTTTTCCTCGCCGCCCATTATCTAACAATGGTTTTTCTAATAGTATTCTTTCCCCTATTTTTGTGCTATTTCTTTCCTCTCTCACTCTCTTTTTTTCTTTTTCTCTTTCATTTTACTTTTATTGACAATCTTGCTATGTTCCCACACTGATCCTCACACAAACAAAATCTTTCAACACTAATACTGGTCCTACAACCCTTTTTTCCCCTATGTTCACCATCTCACTCTCCTACCATCCACCACCAATCACAATTTTTAAATTTGAGGTTATTTTCACATTAAGTTTCGCACAGAGAGAAATCAAACAGGGAACGAATTTTTTCTAATAATTCCACCTACAAGCGAACTCTACCCACCTCAAAAACTAATGTTAGATAGTCTCCACCGTCCCTCTGTTTATTTCTCGCATCCGCTGATGAAGAACACAGGCGTGTTCGAAAATTCCGAACTTAGAACCTCAATCATCTCCGTACTCTTGGGCAGGTGTAATGGTTTGCAAGCGTACCTCGCTAGAACAATTGCGACTGGGTAGTAAATTCGATCCTCATTGGGTGCCCCTATTTTCAGCCTTGTGCTACATCTAAGCTACGCTTGGAAAATCACTATACATAGGAAGGGTTCTCGGCTTGACCAAAAACTGTTCTAAAAGCCTGCTTCCTCATTTAGTCGTTTTGTAGCCCGGATCAAGAAACACTGAGAAAGGTTGTAACACCTTGAGTTTTCAATTTTAACTAGTAAAATATGTCTGCATTTTTATTGAGATTACACTCCATTTCGTACCGTACAAGATATCAAGGTTCGAGCGCATGTAAAAATTAAAAATTCGAATCCTTATTTTAATATCTCTTTGTTGAAAGATTATGTGCAACATAATCTTCCAGCCCTTATTCATCTTTTTGTTTAGTAAATATCAAGTTATTGTGCTTTGTCATTAGTGCATTCCTTGATGCGTCTTCTTAATATTTTATCTGTTCGTTGGCTTTTCTCTATTTCAAGAAAAAAAAAGCCACCATGTTTCGACCGTTGCATCTAAGCTTGAAAGCGAATGGTGATAAGAGCATGCCGTTGACATACTGATTGCAATGTACTTGCAACGATAAAGGTGTTTCATGTTGATCTTTTCGCTTGGCTTTAATTGATTTAATCTAAGTACGTCACGTTCAGTAAAAGATTGAACTGCAGTTTGAAATTCTCTTAATTAAACTGCAATTATGAAGTGAAAGTTTGAGATCGAGGGAGAGGCCTGTGATTGGGCAAGCAAGAATAAACGCTTAGAAAATGGTGAAAAGAAATGTAGGTGGGAAAAAGAGGCAGAAACAGAGAAATATATCAAAGAGAAGAGAGTGACATAGTGGGCAGGGAAAAGTCAGCCACGTGTCAAAGTAAGAAAGTGAAGTTGCACAAGGGAAAGTGGTTGGACGCGGCGTGGGCAACGTTAAAAAATTACAAAGAATTGTTAATGTATTGTTTGAAATATTATTTCTGGAGCCAGTTGATTTGGGATTGATCGATCGTGGATGATAGATATTTACAGAACTCATTAGCTAATTGTAGAAAGTAACATAATGAAATGATAAGAACGATGGAGGGAGTTATATACAGAGAGCAAAAGCGAATGAAAGCTGGATCAAAGAAGTAAGAAAAATGAAATTTGTACCTGAAAGAAATTACACTTGCTTTAAAGCTTTTGCTTAGATGTTGATTACAGGTAAGTGAGAACACCGAAGGCATACATTATTAAACTCGTTCAAAATAAAGTTTCTCGGATTTTCAATGGAACTCGAATAAAAATAATACTTTGTTGCATGTACATACTTGATTTTTATGACACCCTTTTACTAATTGTTGTTCAATATTAGATGAAACTCTCGCGATGATTTGTTGTTTCAACTCGTTTTAAACAATTCGAATGCACTGATGTTGAATAGTTGTCTTGAATATAAATGATCTCATTTCACAAAGGGCAATTTAAATTCCGAGACTCACTTTTTGGTAGCTCCAGTATTTTGCCTATGTACCATTGGAATAAACACATCAGTTCCCATATGTTTGATACATGAATTACAGAAAAAAAACTCCAAGTAGTAAAAAAAGAAAAAGAAAATCATGTTTCTATCAGGTCATCCCATAAGTTCTGTCCGAATTTTGAATAAAGAAAACAAGTGACCAAATGTTACATTTAATTACAGATTCAATCAACAATGTATTTTCCCTGATTATCTATGACTTCCTTCCATCTATTAACAAGCTTACTAATTCCATTACTGTAAAATTCTTTTGGCTTTGATTCGAAGAACTCACAAATGTCAGTTTTAACCTCTTCCTGTGTTACAAAAGTTGTTTCTTCCAAATTATTCTGTAAGCTACGAAACAAATGGTAGTCTGAAGGAGCAAGGTCGGGAGAATAAGGTGGATGAGGAATTTTCTCCCAACCAAGTTCTTCGATCTTTTGTGACGTGATTCTTGCTGTTTGTGGTCGCGCATTGTCCTGATGAAACATCACCCAGGTCTTTTTTTCCTCAAAGCTTGGTTCAAACGCTCTAATTGCTGACAGTATATTTGAGCATTAATTGTTTCATTAGGTGGTAAGAATTCAAAGTGGATTATTCCTTGGCAATCCCACCAGATTGAAAGAAGAACCTTTTGCCCATGAAGTTCCCTTCTCGGCTGTGGCTGGGGTCCTTCCCCTTTACCAAGCCACTGTCTACGACGCTTAACATTTCGATAAAAGATTCATTTTTCGTCGCCAGTTACAAGTCTATCCAAAAAAGGTGAAACAAGTTGGCGAGAATGGAGAGAAGAGCAGATGTCAACTCGGGATTTGAGATTGTTTTCAGACAATTCATGAGGCACCCATTTTCCAAGTTTAGGAACTTTTCCAAGTTGTTGAAGATGACAAACAGTTGCATGGTTTGAACCGATAACCACTGCCAATTCCTCAGCTGATAAAGCAGGATTTTCTTCAATGGCTGCTTCAAGAAGCTTTTCATCAAACTCAACTGGACGTCCGGTTCGATCTTCATCTTCACGGGTGAAATCTCCACCTCTGAATTTTTAAAACCATCTTCTGAAAGTTCTTTCATTCACACATTCCTCTCCATAAACTGAGTGAATGTGTCTAGCCGTTTCGGCTGCTGAGTTTCCTTTCTTGAACTCATAAAGCATTATGTGCCTCAAATGATTCTTGGGTACTTCCATGTTAGCAGGGTTTTAATCAAACAACATTTAATTTTAATGTTCTCTGAAATAAAATTTGATCAGTTTAAATGCATCTAAACATAAAAATAATGTTCAGCTCTATTAGACATTATAAAATACTCTTTAAATTTCGTTCACTTTAACAAAAAGTTAAAATTCGGACAGAACTTATGGGATGACCTAATATATATGATTTATTGTTTGAGTACAATGATGTGGCAGCTCATTATCAAAATCATATAATTTCCCTACTTTATTTTCGTACTTTTCTTTAAGTGGATAATTGTCTTAATAAATATATACTTACAGTTATCAATAACTTGCCACTTGGTATGATCTTACGTAGGTACAATTATAAATGTATCTTGTATTGGGGATTTTAATATTAATATCGTTCAACATAGACATTATTCATGATGTCATTTCTGATCTATCACTTCATCCCCTTCAAGTTCACAGCTTCAGTGTACTCCATTATGTGAAGAATTTTACAAGATGTCATTTAGCATTCACTTCCAAATGTAACTTATTTTGTTTGTTTTTCGTCCATATTTAGTTCTCATTAGAAGATAATATTGGAATTACTTACATCAGCTTATTGAGTGCTTACAAAAAGACCACATTCACAGAAGGAAAATAAATTTAATCCTAAATATTACTGAATCTTCGCCAAAATCACTAATGTCTTCACTAAAAATCACTTTTATTTTGAACATGTATATATTTGAAACAGCAACTTTTTTCCGACTTCCACTTCCTTTCCTACTGTTTGCCTCTAAAAATGCATAAAACAAGTTGCATTAAAAGGAATTCAAACGTAAACTGCCATGAAAAATAAACTCTTTTTCCGCTTCCTACTTTATTATTTATCCTTGTCGGGTTGTGTTTGTTGGGAAAATTGTCTATTTTTTGCGGATAAAAAATCAACTGGAATTTTACTTTTTCGTTTCTTTGTCTGTATCCTGTGTTTAAAGGCGAACTCATCTGGAAGCTTTTAAATCTGTTCCTGTTTTCGGGAATAAACATAAAAAATGCACCAAATTGATTTAAAATATAAACAGCTTCTATGATAACTACAAACATTTTAGTTATTTAAAGTCAGAATTTTTCTGTATTAGAATGTGCAGTCAGAGACCAAAAGTAAAAATTTCAGTTTTTCTGGTGAGTCAATAAAAAACTTCATTATGTAAGCAACGTAACAACTAACCTGGGTACATGGTATCATCTTCGACAAAATGGAATAGAAGGGTACAAGAGGGTACAACACTCAGGAAACAGCTTCGGTCTGTCTACCCTATCTGAAGGGATTATCGGAAAAAATACAAAAGATTTGTAGTCCATATAACATCAGAACGAACTTAAAAAGTGGTTCAACACTTCACAGATAACTCTTCCGCATAAGACACACCCCATAGAGAATAACATGAATAAGGACTGTGTGTATGCCATCCCGTACAGCAGTGGTAAGAAATATAAAGGAGAAACAGGCTATCCCCTTAAGGAAAGATTGCAAGAACATCGTAAAGCCATAACACGAGGGGAAATAGAAGAATCAGGCATAGCTGACCACATATGGAGGGAAAAGGGAGATCACCGCCTACTGTGGAACAAGTTTGAAATAATAATTAGAGAACATCACTGGAAAATATGAAAACTTAAGGAATCAGCACATATGCTTGGCTACAAAACTCTCCTGAGCCGGCCAAGCATAGAAATGAATATAATATGGGAACCAGTAATACGGAGTGCTAGAGAAAAGCGTTAATAACAACAAAAATTGCAAAAAGAAATGGCTACTCAGACATTAAGTTTATAAGTCCCAAAAATTCATACACTGACATCCTCAAGGACACATGGCCCAGTGGATAAAAGCGTTGGTTGAATCCATTGACTTGACCCAAAGACTTGTGTCTTCCGTATCAGGCTACTACAGTGATGAACAAAAACGTGGAGAGTAGAGTTAAAGGGAGATAACTGATAAACCCGGAAGAGGCATGGCACGTGGAACTAGAACAATCTACCCCGGTGGACGAAATAAAGGGTTGAGTTCCAAATTTCAGTCACCTGAAGAAGGCCGAAATGTTGTGAATATGGCAACAAAAACGAGGACAACAGTCCGAACAATGTAAATAATTCATTATTGTCATGAGAATCTTGATCACCGGATAAAATAATTAAATTCTTTGTAGGTGATTAATTCTATGCTAATTCTCTAATCACTTGTCTCCAATGTCGCCATCTATTATTCTGGTTTCGTTCCATAAGAATTGGTAACATTCCTTTTCCTTACATACCTGATCAGCCATACCTGACTTCATATTGTTTCCACAGACTACAACTTTTGGATGTTCATCCAGCCTTAGATTTAAAAAGCGGACGATTTCGCTTATATATTTAAAAAATATTTATTTTTATTGACAGCAGATCTTCCAAATCCGTTCTGACACATCTCTGTGGTAAGATTACATCAGTTTTGCTATTATTATCATCTACACTTATATTTCTTCTCGTGGAAAGCCGATGTAATTCTTGCAGAGAAATTGCTTCTCCAAAGATTCATGCGCCTACTGATAATTTCTTTTTTTCGGAGACGGAAATTCATTATTTATCCAGAAACAGCGATTCGGTATTTCCTCTACAATGATGCTAAAGGGATTTCATGAGAAAAGTTTCCTTTATCTGACTGAAACTGTTAATGGGTAGTAGCTGTACTATGTTTATTCAATTATAATAGACCACCAAGGTATCATATTACTTGGAACATTAACTACGTAACTATTTCTTTCTTCAAGTGATCTCTGCGCAATCATGTTTTTATCTTTTTGTCTTCTATTCCTCCCTTTTATCTTTTGAAGATACAGATAGTTGTTTTCTTCTTTTTTGCTTTTTTTTTTGCTTAGAAGTTTCCTAATCCGGCACTTGTTTCTCTATTGTAACTTCCGGTTGCCGTGATTTCATTACGGTGACGTAATTCCTTTGATGCTTGCCTCGTTTACACTGACAACTATTCTTTCTCCTTTTCTTTTCACATAAAACCTTACGTTATGATTGTTATTATTAACCTAGTGTTATGATTGTTATTATTATTGCTGATATAGCTTATTATTCATACAATTATTTAATTGTATTAAATCTTTATCAGTGACATTGTAATTATTTTGTCTCTCTCATGCATGTTCATAGCAACTGTTCGTTCCTAAGTATCGAGTAAATTTATTTGGATTTCCAGCACCTTTTTGCAAACCTCTAATTGGACAGGGTTATTCTTCTAATCTTCAATGTTTTCAATTTTGACTCCAGGGTTTTTGACATGATTATAAATACGCTGTCATTTTCAACATTTTTTGTTCCCAGGCGAAGTCCTGACAGTTTAAATTCCTTTTTTTCTTCTTTGCACAAGGTCTACAGCCATAGCCACCCTTGGTAGCATTTTTTTCTCTTGTCCATATCTATCAGTTCCTATCCTCTTGCTTAAATAGATTTGTCAGCTGGAATTTCACAGTTTCAAAGCATTTTACTTTATTTTTTTCGTGCCATTTATTTACATGGTCAAATTAAAATCATTTGGCCAATTCCCCATGTTTGATTGTCCACTCAGTATCGAGTCATGTTTTTTAAAAATCCTTTTTCAAGTTAGTTTGCTTTATTCACTTAAAATTGTAGTCCCCCCCCCACAAAGTAGCGCATAGTTCTATTCTGTTTTACCATTTTTATTACTTTAACTTAATTGGTACTGATGCATTTGGTCTAGGGAACAATAATTAAACGTCCCGTCTCCTTTTGCTATGTTTCCTCTGTGAAATAATGACAATAACATAATCCCTGTCTATTTCTAGATTTAACATTTTTTTCTTTGTGTCTTTTCCTATTTTTATTTAATTTTATTGCTTGATTTACTGTTACAAAAATTGTGATTCCAGTTGTGTTGGGCGTATTTTGCAGATTCCGTTAGAACCGTCTGATAGTTTTCATACTGATGAGTCTACTTGCTCTTCCCATTCGTTTTAATTGTAGTCTGTTAATCTCAGCTCTGATGTGCACAACTTTGTGTATCATCATTAATGTTTTGGCACTTCGCTTCAGTAACTTAAGTTCATTTCTGCTTCCGTTTAGGAAGTATCTTGAGTTTTTCACTACTTCTACTGAGTCCTTCTAGTTCCCTTAATGTTTACCTCTTCTTCTAAATTTCATTATTAATAGTACTAATGATTTTTTTTACACTAGACGTATCTGGCTATTATCATTGAAGATAAAGTACCAGAAGTCTCATCAGATCTCTTGCACTCGAGTAAATATTTTCATCTCTCTTTGCAGTGTCATTTCTCATCTCTTCATTACTGACTGTAACAAAATCAATATCACTTCAACCTCAACTAAAAAATAACAACGATAAAAATGTGGATGTTAGGAAATAAATAATAAATAATGCTTTTATTTTGACAAAGATACAAACATAGACATGATAAAAAGAATCTTTGATATAAATGCAGTATCGACCAAGCTAAATGGCGGAAGAATGTTTTCCGAATTGAAGTGAAATCTGCTCGTGAAATTTACAAACAAATTTGGCAAAAATAATGTTAAAATAAAAAAATCTATAAATGCAATTAAAACTGTAAAAGAAGGAACAAAGTATGGTTTACACAGAACTTGTTTAGCTTCTGCTTCGTTATTTTTCCCTTCATTTTGCTTCGTGAAAATGAAGGAATCCATTCTGATTAGGAAAATGACATTTTAGTTTTATGTATGTAAAGTAGTTGCGTTGTGTTGTTACGTTACCACGCATCCAACCCCTAATCCTCAATATACATTACACCTATAGGGAAAAATCTCTCTTTCCTTCTCTCTCTCACTGTGACATTCACCCACTCTCTGAAATCAGCAGTCGAACGAACAATTGGGCAGACAAATGACTGGCATAGAAACAAAAGCGGTCGAGATCTAAAAATAGCATCTCACACACGTGAGGAATCACGTGATCTGTTATGTAAAGTTGAGCGAGAAAATACCTGAAGAATTAGTTGTACTGCGGAGCTCGAGCGATCAACACCCTTTCTTTTGTTATCGTCAACTACAGGAGATTGCATAATGAAGAGACTGAAGCCTAGTCCTAACTCACACACACTATGCTGCATGTGGACATATATTTGATAAACCAAATAGTTCTAGACAAATTGCAAAGGTGAATTACTCAGCATGTTAATCTCCGAAGACAAGAGCGTGTTTGATTATTCCAATTATCGAATTAGAGAAAGCAACGGTCAACCTCGCGCCGAATCTTCCTAACTAAAAGAGAAATTTTATATTGTTGAAAACATGAAAGGGAAACGACCATCACTTGAGGTCAAAACTTGCAACAGTAAAGAAAGAGAAACAGAATTTAAAAGATATGCCTGCACGTACGAATATGAAGACAAAGGACCGAATTGAAAGAGAAGAAAAAAAGGGAATTATAAAAAAGAAAAAGGAAAAAAAGAGAAAACATATTTATTTCAGACAATGGATAAATGCTAATTGTTTCATTCGATTTTTTTTGCATATACCACACACATCTTTACATGCAGAAATATTTTCTATTTTGTTCTAATGTATAATTAAGTCTTGTTAAATCTTATTCCTTTGTTTGTCGTTCGTCACTATTGGTTATTTCTCTTTATCCGTGCTTACTTCACCCTGTGAGAGAACCCACCACTAACGGAATGGAAACTTTGACAACAAGACATTTTTTACCATTTTCTTTTTATATATTTGTGTTTCGGCAATTGTTTCGTAACAGGGTTCAGTGGTTTTAGCAATAAATTACCTGTAAATATCTTTATATCCTGATTTAAGGTGCTATCTTTGTTAATATTTATTAACCTGTCTCAGTACTATACCTGACATCAAACTATCCAACAGTATTCATATCTTACTACTAACACTTTTTCAGTCATCAAATGACAATACGAATTCTGGCTCTACGCTAATTTTAATATTTGCTAGATACGCAAGATACAAGATGTCTGTCTATAATTTCCCAGTAAAAAGCAGTTAAAAAAAGCAAAAGTAAATATCTCACTTCAGTCATTAAATTTTTCCGCTATCGATTTATTATATTTACTGGGTGCGCAAAATACTTAAAGAGCGATAACTCGCCCATCGCAAAATGACTTGGAAAACAAACGCCATGTTTCGCCATTAAACATTTGTGGCCTCGATGTAATGTTTATAAACAATAAATACATTTTACCCTATTAAACACAAAGTTGAAAATTCAGCTGACACAATAACATTATCGTAAATAGAATAATATTAATTATGAAAGCAGATGAATGAGTGGAATTGATTAATGTATTTGATAATTTAAAAAGAAAATCAGTATCGTAATTTCTTTAATGATAACATATATTTTGGTGAAATGGCTATTTCACGTGTTTTCTGGATACCTCCTTATTTTTTTTATTCCAACATTTCGGTTGATGCCTTCTTCGATCTACCTCAGTTATATGCCAGATTTGTCTCCCCTTTATATTCTATATAAAGGGGAGACAAATCTGGCATTACACATATTTATTTAGAAGAAAGTTATTCAAAGTATATATTTCGCATTCGTATTGTAAGCAAAATGTAAAAAAAAAAGGAAATTTATATTTGGTGTTTGCAAATATACCTGCGAATATTAGTCCAGGCATGAATGCATGCTTTGTTTTTTTTTCCAGAGTAATGCAAATGCGTGTAATGGATCCCAAGTCTCCAGATTTTACTTATTATTCCCGAGAGGTAGGAAACTAAGCCTGACTGAAAAGTTAATTATTGAACAGAATATTATTATTTCTTTTACTATTTTTCCTTTCAGTTACTTTTTATCGCATCGAATTCAACCGTCATTCAACAACCGTTAATTAATAGCCAAAACCGAAAATAAAAAATAAGCTCTCAGCGAGATTCAGGCTCATATCTCGTTATTTATTATCGATCAGTGTTAGTTACTAACACCCATAGAATGACAGTCTGAATAATTACGAGGAAATGTAACTGAAATTAAGACGAAAGAAATACGAGTTAAAATTAATAATCGCTTTATATAATAATAATAATAATAATAATAATAATAATAGATGATGTTAATAATGATACTCCTATGATTTGTGTTACAATAAAAACATTTCTTGGATTCGGCTTACACTTGCAGATCTTACAAGATATAGAGTATACAGATTAGATAAGAAACGTTGTCGCATAAATGCTTGATGCGGTGAATGAACAGCAGTAAAACTGTCGATTGTTTTCGCCCAACGAAGCCATAAGATCAGAGTTGCTTACAAGCAGATATAAGATTCCCTCCAGTCTTAGCTCTACAAAAACGTGGTATGTAATATAAAAACTTCCCAGATAGTAATTAAAGAGGAAAGTGTAGATTTAAAAACCAATAAAAGCATGGTAAATAAAAAAAGCGAATATATAAATTACTTTTCACTTTTTTTTCAGAGAAAAATCAAAAGAAAAACTCTTCTTCAAAAGCAAGACAACATCACAAACAGATATTCTGTCTTTTATGTCACAGATTTTATAAAATTAGTGATTTTTTTCATGGAATCGAAAATAACTATACATGAAAATATCGCATTTATTGGGAGGAAATTCAATCAGATCAAAAGAAAATGCTCCTGGCTTGATTGACAATGAAGCATGATTTCCTTTACATGACGACAGTGAGTGGGTGATGATTGAATATTGCTGGATACAAGAATATCGGCAGATGTTAAAGGCACATGTAAGCGTTAAGCGTTTTAAAGAAAATACAAAATCACAATAGAAAGAGACAACAACAAATCGTAAAGATTTCGTCAGTCATTCCAGGTGACTTATGAAAACATTTGTTATCGCTTTAATTTATTTCTTAGTCGTAATTCCTATGCAATAAAAACACTTTGTTAAAAGTTTATTACATTTGAAATATGTATATATTTACATGTAGAATGTAGATTTTATTAATTAAAGCTATTGATTAACCCAATCACTTTTAGGCTTTAGAATTCTGAATCGTATTAATTGCTTTTGTATTGTGACAATCTGGAAACACAAAAGAACAAACAGGTAATATAGATTTTGCCAGCACGAGTACTTGAGTGAAAATTATGATAATGGAACTACTTTGATAATCAACGTACGTATGTGAAATGTGGTCTTTATTCTCAGATAAAGTTTCGATCAATCGAGTGATGCACAGGTCGGCAGATATTAGAAAGGAGGAGCTGGTTAGCATGAAATTATCTGAATTACTAATAACTATTAATGAAGAGTATAGAGCAAATGTCATTGTTAGCGTGCCTCTAACAAATTAGGAACTTTTTAATTTTTTTAAGTTCTTATTTAGAAATGAATTTCAAATATTTAGTAAATTGTGATTAATCTTTTGTAAACACATGTTATATTGCGATAAAAACATTTTTTATATTGCAAAATAATTTAAAATACTTTATATAAATTCTTTACAATGTACTTGGGTAGAGAAACTGAAGAAAAATTCCGAAAGGATTAATGAAAGAACGATAGACATCAATCTGTAATAATTGAAACAGTTCCAAAAGAAAGGAAGGCATAGCTTTAAAGGCATTTTTCAGTTTCTAGCTGCATGAATGAGACTGTTTCCTTGTATCTGAAAGGTCACCCATGATAAATGTCAATCATCAAACAATATTGGAAAAAAAGCTTCTTGCTTCTTGATTTATAAAGAGTAAATAATACAAACTTGCGGCACATTTTTCTTAATTCCTAAAAGACAATTGAAAAGAATAAAAGAATCAGAACCAGGTTTGTAATTTTATCTTTGATAAAGAAAATTCTCAGAGGATCCTTTTCCCTGAATTCTGACAATTCATAGTTGAAAAGGTCATTGATGTGTTTTGAATTGGCTAAAATTTATTTGGCTCTTCACTGATTTATACAGAAAGAAAAAACTAGCTGGTCTTCGTAGGAATATCGTATCATTTCGCTTCAGATATTTTACCACCATTATATAACTCTTGTTAAATCATTCATTAAAATAAGCGGAAGGAAAAAGGAAGAGAAAACGATCATAATATTCTTATCCGTTTCATATAAATATATTTGGATATATCTGCATGCATAATGGGTGCTATTATGGTACTTCAGCACGGTTAGCAATCTTGTATCGCTCGAACAATTACGACTGAATAGTGAGTTCGATCCTTACTGGGTGCCTCATACGTTCGGCCTTGTTCCACATCTAAGCTACACCTACATAATAGGTGCTATGGTGGTATAATATAGTGCGACGACTAGTATTAATGTGACGTTCATAAATTGTGCCATGTCGCTAAATCCAGTTGTATCGATATGTGTTAAGAAACAGATAATGACGGATGATGGGAGTTTGAAACTTAACAAAAACTTTATTTTATTTCCAGAAACTATATTGGCACTAAAATATGCCTATCAAGTAGATATTCAGTAGATTGTAAGTAAAAACAGATTATCCAATAACAGTTTTCCTGAATGTCGATGCAATCTGGAAAATTTCGGGATGCTATTAGCATATAAGTCCACCTAGAGATGTATTTACATGACCACGTATAGAAATGTCTATCTTTCTCAACTGGAAGTGGAGTTTCATTATATGATTTTATGAATTAAAAGACAAGCAAAAAAATCAATATGGCATACATGTAAACATTATCACCCACAATTATATCTAGTAAAACGACACAGACAGAAATAAAACAGCATGAGATCAACATAAATAGCTTTCGAATGTTTCTTGTTTAAATAATCAAGTACCTTAAGTCCAGTATGACAGCTATTTGGTGTTTGGATGTTTGCATGATCGAGCGCGAGATCCATTTCTATTGTATGTATTCTACATATTGGATTAAGTCAAATATTCTCCAAGAGACACCATAGCCTTTGAGATTGTGACGAAGGCCAGCATGCTAAACTCTGTGAAACGCTTTCGAGAAATCTAAGGCCACAGTCCGAGTTTCTCTGTTCTTATCTAAAGCCTGATAGACAAATTCAGTAATAACTGTTAACACATTGGCGGTTGACATATAGAAACCAAAACAATATTATTTATCTGAAAAAACGTCTGTGTGGAGTGAGTTGCTTGACCAATTCAGAGTTGATTAGAGCATCTAGTACTTTATCAAAAGGACGTAAAAAATCTAGGGCGATAATTCGAGATATCAGAAGGTTCATATTTCTTAAAAACAGGAACTGCAGAAGTGAATTTCAATATTTAAAATTGAATTTCTGGAAAGCAAGAAGCAGTAACGTTACAGAGATTGGGGAGAAGCGGAGCCAGTTAAAGAGAAGATTTCCTTTGTACAATTGCAGGGGGTCTAGTTTGGAGATGATAGCAGAAATCATGGACGGAGTTATGGGCATCAATCAGTTGAGATACCGTCCTAGAAGGAAAATCAGGCAGAGATATCCCTGTAGAGTCGAGAGTGGCTTTGGAAGAGTAGTTCCATTCTGCTTTATCAACAGTAGATGACAATACTTTAAATCGATTGAAGAGAGGAGGGGGTTGAGGATTTACTCATCTTCAACACACTCTAGAGAGCCCCCGGTAATCCCTAGAAATGTGTGTGCGTTGAAATTATTCAGAGCTACCAAAAACGGTTTTTTCAAAAGACTCTGGTAATTGGTCATTTGATCAGTTTGCATGAATTGGCTCGAACTGAGAAGTCTTCAGTACCTAAACGTATATTTCAAGCACGTGTTGTGAGTAATTACACAGAAGTGTAAATCTTTCGAGATTTTTCTTTCATAAGAAAGTAAAAAAAAGGCAGAAATTTTCTCAGTTATTAAACGTGGTTTGAAGTAGCGTCCATAGTGCGTAGTATGATGCATAGTATATATATATATATATATATATATATATATATATATATATATATATATCTCAGGAGAGATAGCAAGGTGGAAATGTAAGGGAGGAATCTGTCTATCTCAAATGAAAATAATCATTTGCCGAATAATACATTGAATTTCTTGCATCAATTTAGAAATCTATAATGAAATGAGAATGCTTCTTTTTATATTTAATAATTAGTTTTAGGACATTTAGGTGCACTATGTACGTGTATGTGAATATCAGAGAAGTGCTGAAATCGCTTGCCCTGACTAACTTCTCACAGTTTGAACAACATTCAGAATTTTCAGAGAAGGGCTTGTTGTTTGGGACTTTTACATTGAAAAGTAACTCCCTATTTTATGTATGTGTAGCCAGCCAGGAATCCTGACTTTTCACCCCGTGATTTTCTTTTGGGGATTGGTTAAAGAAGCAAGTCTGCTATACCAAACCAAAACTTTGGAAGAACTTGAAAGACGAATACAAGAAGTTATGTCTTCCATACCACAAGAGTTCCTGGTAAATTCAGTTGACGCGATTCCTGGGCGGCTCGAGAAGCTGGTAGCGAAATCTGGTGCCCACATCGAATTTTAAATAAAACCTCATGCTAAAAGCATTTTAAAATGGGGAGTAACTTTTCAGTCACTCTGTATATATTTAAAAGTCCATAGGCTGATTCTGAAAAGTGATGCAAGAGCCGTGAAATCTTGCATGCATTAATTTAAACTATTCTTGTTAATAACCGCATTGTTTCTTTCCAGGTAAACTGACATTTAACTGTTCAAAGAAAAATTCAAACGTAACAAGGAGCGACTTCACTTGAAAATGGAAAACTACCTGCAGAAGAAGGGTTTAGCCCCTCCAAGAATATTCCTGTTGACATGGTTTCTAAATTAGGTGATGACGCCACAGCTTTATCAACAGTACAAAATTGGGCAGCTGAATTTAGAAGGTGAAGGGAGTCTTCAAGATGACTCATGATCTGGACGACCTGCGACTGCCATCCCCTTCGTAGGTGGAACCATTGTCTGATTTGGCATGCTTTAGATCACTTGGAGAACAGAACCTTGCTTGGCTGTGAGGACTTCCGTGATTGCATTAGTAAGTCAGTTTGAAGAAGTTCCTTTTCGAAATGAAATTCATGGACACATGGCATAGTGGATAAAGTTGTTAGTTAGACAGGACCCAAAGAGTGTGAGTTCAATACTTGGTTAAGGCGGTGGAGAACTTGGAGAAGGGAATTAACAGTAGGTAACTGATAACTGACATCCATTATACATGGCACGTGGAATTAGAGTAGTCTACTCCAGTGAGCGAAATAAAGGGTTCAGTTCGACATTCCAACCATCTGAAGAAGGCTGGAGCGTACAACGGCCGAAACGTTGTAATATATATGGCGACAAAGATGAGGACAATAGTCCGAATAATGTAAATAGTGTACATAATACCTCATCTCAAAATATAGACACATACTGAAATTAAATTTAGCAATAACAAAATAACAAAATATTCTATCTTGTCATTCATTTGGTTGATTGATTTGTTTTTTACAGCTTATCAACCTTTTGAGGGTTATTTAAAGCCAAAACATATTCCGAGATTGTAAGAATTCTTTGGAGATAGTAATGATTTACTGATACAAGTTCTACTATTTAATACATAGCTGGAGGGAGACGTGGTGGATTCATACTTTTCCAAGTGTATTTGCGCGTAAGTGAATATAACGAACCCAACTGGAATTGGAACTCGCCTCTGCGATTTCCAATTCCAAGCCGGTACCCATTACATCACCCGCACATCCAAGCTTACAGCACTTGGTATTCACAAATCACTTATCTCGGTACTAATCAGGCTCGGCGTTGCTTAACTTCGATAATCGTACGAGGTTGGTTTTTAAACGTGATATGACCATAAACCTGTCATTCGTTTATCTCCTCACACACACACACACACACACACACACACACACACACACACACATATATGTACATGTAAATACACAGACATATATATATATGTGTGTGTGTGTGTGTGTAAGTAATGACTGTTCTCTGGAAGCTAATACTCAAACATATAATGTAAAAAAACCACAGTTTCCTGAATAGACTGGCAAAGTTTTGCGCATCTTTGTACGTCCTCTGATCTTATTTTTATTGGGCTCAAAGTCTCAGGAAAAGCTTTAATGTTTATAACAATGAATGTTAAGTGTAAACTTCTCTAAACGAAGCCATTTACGCAATTGTTCTAAAGATATGAAATCTAATGATAAACAAAGACAAAATTCATGCTTGTAATTAACATAAAACATTAGTCGCGAAGAAAAAATATTTTTGATGTTTTTTTTTTCACTCATTAATTTATTGCCAACCGAAGCAATATAAATGTTTATCAGCAAACATCAGTTTTTATATCTACGACTTTTGCAACAATGTTTTTTGTAGGTGACTTCTTTTTCTATGCATACAATGCAGTCTCTTAAAGGAGAACATCATAAAAAATGGTTTCCTGTTTTCACTAACACAACATAAACTCAATGTTTGCCATCAATGGTAGTCTTTTCTAGCAAAAAAAAAAAAATGGTGAAACTTTTTAATGAACATCATGTTGTGTTCAAAATTCCACGAACAAAAACTAATACGCTATAAAAATTGTTAGTGACGACAAAGAGAAAAATTCGTTTTGAATATATTTTCTCGCCATAAACAGGGCATATTTCTTCATCGGGGAATGCTATATGCTTCATTTGCATTTAACCGCGTACTGACAGTTGGAAATGAAAAAGACCCCTTCTGTGATAAGCATCTCATATCTTAATGATACACAGGGAGTTTTTGCAAATTAAAAAGGTCTTTGTCTTTTAGAAAATAAAAATCCATTAGGCTTTAATTGGTTTTCTGCGTCATTCTAATTTATTGCAAATAACTTTTACTTGCATTTCTCTCATCTGACTAAGCTACTTTTACATTTTTTTAATTCAAACTTCTAAACATTTGCAGTTATTTTTTTATTTGCTTAGTTTATAAAGTTAATAGGATTTGATATATTCAAAGTTGCTTCTTGACTGCTAAATGACAATATTCCGAAAAAACAAAAAACGAGGCGAAACTATAGTCTTTTCCTGCTTGCTCAGTGCATCTTTTATCGATAAGCATCGGTATTGTCTGTCAGTTCTTTCCATGTATTGAGTCTTCATTATCACCCATAAGTAATTCATTTTTATTGAGAATGAAGCTCACAATCAGGAAGTAAGAGTTGCTAAAATATTTGATTCATTTGATTTTATTACTATATGGGTAACCTGATAACCATTTCACACACACACACACACACACACACACACACACACACACACATATATATATATATATATATATATATATATATATATATATATATATATATATATATACGGTATATATACCCCCAAATCACCCTTAAAATTTCGTCTTATACTACAATTCTAAAAAGAAGCCTTATATTCTGTGTAATGTTTGTCCATAGGCAAACCTCAGCCTCATTGAGATAACCAGTAACGTACATGAAAAGATTCACATTATCAAATAAACTCATCATAAAAGTAATAAAACCATTTCTACCTTATATATTACTGGCATTTCATAATAAATTGCCTATTTGAAGAATTATTCCATATCAATGAAATTCACTTATATCTATGCAAGCTCAGCTGAGAAAATCGAAACATCGAACTATGATTGCGTTCGTAACAATGGAATGTGTTATTATCGCCCATTATCGTACTGCTATTAGCAATATTTTGTGATTATCGATGAAGTATAAGTAAATGGCCATCAGGCTGTATGTAACTGTTTAGATATAAGAAAAGAAGAGGAAGAATCACTATTCACAAAGAGATCACGTATGAAACGTAAACAAAGCAGTGGTTTCCCTTTTAGGGGACGTGTGTAGGAAAAACATGATATAGAATAAGTTATGTTAATTCGTTTATTTTGAATTTCTAAGGATACAGTAAGTCAGCAGTCAACTACAGGTATAGGAAAAATTCATGAAACTTTGCTATATTTTTTGACTACATCTTATCTAAAGGTTGCATTTTATGCGGAAATATACGGTATATATATACATATATATATATATATATATATATATATATATATATATATATGTGTGTGTGTGTGTGTATGTGTGTGTGTTGTAAAGTTGTGAATCTAGCATTAGAATTGGAGCAAAGAGATTTATTATGTTTAGTTCACTTCCAGATTGGAGAGGTATTTAAAAATCATGACAAATGTTCTGTAACTAGTATAGTAGCAGTAAAATTATCGACCTTTAATTAATAATGATTTCAGTTACAGGATAAAATAATTCTTTTATCATCGAAAACGATTAATTAAACATGCATGAATCGCAGTGTGTGTGCGTGCGTGTGTGTGAGTGTGTGTGTGCGTGAGCGCGCGCGTGTGTGTGTGGGCTGCTGAAAAGCTTTCGATCAGACTTACCAAAATCTGAAATATCAGAATTTATATTGGAACACCTTCCTGATCGGACTGAGTAATTTTCGGCATGCACTCATATATTTGGTGCGTGTGTCTTTTATGTTTTATGTAGTTAGCAAATGACAAAAGAATGGCAGGTCTTGGTCTTTTTCTTTTGATACAGTCACTGTATTCTGCTATTGAGACCATATTTTTTCAATATAACACGTTCTTATCAGCAATTCATATTTAATACGAAAATAAGAAAAAATATTTTTTCATTTTCTATCAATTGATACTAAAACAGTGAAGAAATAAGAAGGCTGTTAATATTTACGCCTGAAACTCTTGGTAATACACAATTATGTTTAATTTGTTATATTTATTGATCAACTGTCAATAATAATTCAGATCAAAAGGCAGTGTTATTTGCTGTCTAAATCGTGGTAATTAGAAATTGATAAAAATGATAGGGAAGCTTTAAGATCTCACCCTGAGATAATGTTTATATTATCTACAATATGAATTGTCATTATCGGTTCATTATTACTTTTACAAGAGGTACAAGTAAATTTTTTAAAAAATTGTTATTGAATAATACAAACTAATAATTTATATTGATTGGATTTTATGAAAAGTAAGAATAATGAACCTGGAAGGAAAATATATTCCAATAATGATTTAAATATTTTGATGGTTGAGCATCAGCCAGAACGTGACTTTAAAGACAATAATTTAAAAAATTCCCAACTCTTCTACTCTTGAATAACTATATTATTAAGCAATTTATTAGTTCTTTTCTTTTTGCTTATTTATCTTCAGTGATACGGCTATGGCACAGATATCAGTGTCCTGTTTTCTTCATAGACACGTCACTGGTAACAAAGGTGAATCGCCAAATTTATATAAAAACGTTTTTATAAATTGGTCGGGTTAAATCCATTTTCACTTTGTATGTAAAAACTTCATACAAAATTTCCTTAAAAATTTAATTACTTGCTAAGTTTAATATTACAAAAATGAATATTTGTTACTAAAATCTTTATCGAAAGCAAATCTTAATTTAAATCTTATGATTATTGCAGTTGTTGACATGCCTGAAACATACTTCAAAAATGGAAGAAAGTGATGCTGATGTTTTAACAGGTGACGAATGATAACGGAACCAAAAATATAGAAAAAGGAAATGGTACTAATGCAACTTAGAAACACGATTTGGAAGATAATTTGACAATAAAAAAATTGCTCAATTATTAGGATAAAGATTAACCGATCTGATTTATATAATTTAGTGCAGGTATGGTAATTAAAAATGCTCTAATGAGTGAAAAACATACCAAAAATGCGAAACCAGCGTAGAAGTCGAAAATGAAAAAAATAAATTATAAATATATGGATAGAAGTAAATCAATAAAATCCCTTTTAAAATATTGGGAAATTTCTACGTTACATAACTAACGACAACTAGTATAAACACACTCTCCTCTCGTTGA
Source organism: Acanthosepion esculentum (assembly GCA_964036315.1). NCBI lineage: Eukaryota > Metazoa > Mollusca > Cephalopoda > Sepiida > Sepiidae > Acanthosepion > Acanthosepion esculentum. The sequence continues at coordinate 39,875,836 of OZ038502.1, forward strand.
TTTCTTTTATGTGAAGCTTATTATCTTTCTATTCTATCGTGGCTGAAAGCAATTTTAGGCCAAAGTTTATTCGGATATAAAGTCATTATAGTCACCTAAATATTTTATATTTTGAGTCAAGTTATTAGGAAGAAATGCAGATCTTGAAGCACGAATCTAAGAAATTCCACCATGAAATTGAAATAGAGAAATATACTATGGAAATCATTAACAATGACAAACATCAACAGAAGGGATTGAACGTCTAAACAACCTCACAAGCGCGCGCGTGTGCGTGTGATAGAGTAAGAGTGAGAGAGATAGATAGAGAGAGAGAGAGAGAGAGAGAGAGAGAAAAGAGAGTGATAGAAATGATGTAGAAAGCATGGGTAACGATTTGGAAAAAGTAACCCGTCAAAGACTGGCTGACTAGACAAAAGTCTTGGAAGGAGGATAACTCTCAAATTGGGTTGCATAGAACGTGAAGAATGGCAACTACAAATAGTTGAAGACTAGAAAATTCAATTGTAAACGAACATCAAGAAAACTAATGTCGATGATGGATCCAATAGGAACGTCTCACAAAATAAAAGATTAAATGTTGCAATTTTAACTTCACAACATTAATGAGAGAAACAACGATAAAGCAAGAAATGACACAATATGGAATGCGAAAGATTCAGACGAAGGCAATATATTGAAATTAATAACACAGCTGATCCTGTCAACATAATCGTACCGGGGTCTAAAAGAAATTTGTTTTTTTTTTTACGGTATATAGACCATTTTCAGATTACTTAATGCTGAATTATGTCGTTTTGATAAACAATAGAAAGGTAGAGATTAGTTTGGTTTGCACAGGAGTACAAAAGGTAGACATATTCTGTAAATAGATGTCCCCTTGTGAAGTTTACCCTTCTGCACAGAGATGTAGTCGGCGTATTCTTGATTTCAACCGTTAGATCCCTCATCAAAAATGAGAAATAAGATTTGAAAGATTATTACGTTTTCACGTTTTCAAAGCAACTAAAAGTTATAAAGACGGTGTAAATACATTACTAGAAATAAGAAAATGTGCGAGGTCATGGTGCAGTCCAAAGATTCTGGCTTTAAAATTTAATAATGATATACTTCGTCACTAATCCATAAACAGAAAATACTCACAAAATTAGATAGGCCCACAACTTGTAAAAAATAAGGGCTAATGAAAAATAATGAACAGCAGTATGTTCACATTAATACATTATTTATGCATGATGTAATATTTCAAATAAACTTGCACAAGAGAAAACACACACATACATTCACACTGATATAAATATTCATATAGGGTGCAAAACTGAACTCAAATTGATGCATATTCTGATGTAAATTAACAAAAATAGTTCAATTGAAACTCTTACACACGCGAACACAAGCACTTAACCTCCACAATTCATCAGAGACGAATTCACAAACACTTAATGATTACTAATAAAATAATTGTCTTTTCTTCTTCTTTTGTTTGCTTTTAACATATTTCTTTTGAGAAAACTGAATGGTCACCTACTGCAAATGTTTGAAAGAATCCGTTTTCCAACTGCTGGTCAACCAATTGATATTTCTACTAATCCTACCACCGACTCAGACCCTGAATACAAGAACTGCATCGGATCTTTCTTACCTGTACCTTCAGTTTGCTGTCTGGTTTTTCCCTAGCTATTACCACCTTTGCCAAATCATCCAGTCGCAAATCAAACACATGCTTCGTTTGTTATTTCTCTTCACCCCCATTAAAACGATCGAGCGACGACGAGTGGAATTAGCAGTGTGCAAAAAGGCGCACTATTCTCTTGTCGATTAATTGCAATTGGAACATCATTTTATGTGCTGTTGAATTGGATTTTTTTTAGTTTTGTCTTGTTGATCAGCCGCCTGCCTTCTTGGCATCAGCTTGTTGACATATTTGATAGCTTGTTTAAGAAGTCTCCTTCACATCGAGGCCTGCCATCTAAGCTGCCATTTCTCTTTTGCTTGTTTGATATTTTTTTCATTCTCAATTTGTATCTGATATTTTTCAACGTTTCCTTATTTTCAAGAAGCTTTGTCGTCTTCCAATAATGGATCGACATGCTTGACTAATGTGAAACACACACACAAGTAGCAAAAATAATTATAATTATTATTTCAACAATAATAATCGCTATGGAATTCATAAGGAGGCACGTACCTCGATAGTGAAGGGCAAGTAGGAGAAGTGTGGCACTTGATGGGATGGGGTATGGGTAACCGGTTTGAGAAGGGCGTTGCTCTTTGTGAACGAATGGGAAGGGGACAGAAAGGCATAAAAAGAAATGATTAGAAACAATTTTTGAAGATGACTTAATAAAAAGAGAAACCAAGGAGTATCGAAGAGAAGAAGAAAGAAAACGTGAGTGACTGAAAACGATTAAGAAAAACAAGGTGAATAGGACGTAGAAAATTTAAAATGGGATGCAAGCATAAAAATACAATCAGATGATAATATTGCAAAGAATTTAGAAGAGATAAGTGAATGAGATTTCCATTAATTTTCGATTGATGTCTATTCACTAATCATAATAAAGATATTATTAGTGTGAGAGAGACAACAGTCGGGAAGTTAAAATATATTTGAAAACAATGGAAATTTGTATATATCAATTTATAATAATTTTTTCTCTTATTGTTATCTATATTGTCATCTCATGTTTTTTTAAAGTTTTTTCACATTTAGCTTGGCTATCGTTCGAGATTTCAACCATGAAACCTTTTATTTAAACTGAATTTCTTTGTCGGAAAGATTATCTAAACAATTGCTTTTTATTTCTTTAAATGAATAATTTATGAATTTTAATGGAACAACAAGTTACATTTTCACAAAATCTTGCACTGGTTTTAAGTAAATCATTTGTAAATAATAGGACCTCTGAAGCTGATTAAATGCCAAGTGAAAGTTACAGTTTTTGTTGCACTGATAATAGCCAGCGTTTAAGTAAACTCAATTTTTGTATTTCACCGTTAAAATAAGATAGTCCTGTACATAATTAAAAATATCGCCAATGAATGCTAGATATTTAGTTTCTATTACCGTTTTGAAAGTGTCTTTTTTTAAAACTCATTCAATTTAGCGTTTTTCACACAGTTCCAAGTGCACCAAAATATAAGCACTACTATAACCTTTATGTTTTTTTCTCAGCTCTTGATACATTTTTTGTATTTTTCAGTTATTCGTTTGTTTTTCATCTCTCAACTTATGACCCATTGGCACAACCACAGCTGTCATTTGAAAATAATCTTATCCAAATCGGTTCTTTTTCTTCGATAGGTTTGGATATCAAAGTTCCAGAATAGACATTAATACCCAAGCTTAGACAAATGGAATATAGTACAAGACAGAGATTAAAGTGAAAGCCCCATGCATACATTAGAAAAAGGGCTAAATGTTTTGCAGTTCCCATTGGTTCTCCCTCTTTTGGGTACACCAGAGATTAATCTACCTGTAGAGGTGACCCATGACTAGGAGAAAAGATTTCTCTAGACCAATCTGCATTCCACTTTTGATGCCACCTCAGGCACCGGGAATTGAGTTATCTTACATAGAAGTACTGCATAGGGCGGCGGTTCCCTTGAATATGAGCATGTTAGACTTATAACACCGATCAGATTTCAGGATATTTTTTACTTATTTTTGTTTTCCAGAGTTTCTGGTCTGTGTTGATAACGTTTGCCTACATAGCTGAACCCAAGTTATATGCATATTTCCCAGTATCTTACATATTTTTCTTGTTAGCATCAACATTTTAGGAAATTATTTTCCTGCTTTTCAAAAAACTATAAATCGTAATATAAATTACCTGGGCTTAGCAACAAATATTAATAACTTCAAAATTCACGAACATTTTTTTTTGTTTTCTAAACATTGACTTTTACGGGTAATGTGATTTCAATTCTCATGGATATCAGAAATTGAATGTTTTATTTGTTTTATTATTTAGCATAAATTTTCTTTCGGATCAGTGAATGGTGACAAGTATCGTTTAATCGCGATGTGTGATGGAACTTCTATTTGTTGTTCGAAACCCCGGGTCAAACTTACCATAAAAATAGGATTCGAGCGGCTGAATTGGCTGAACCGTTTGAAAAGAATTTAAACAGAAGTCGAAAATGAAATCAGATAAGAAAGGGATTGCAGCATAAACACAAATAGCATTCAATTCGGAAAAGAAAAGCATTTCATTAAAAATATTGTCATGGCTTTGAATTAGCTTTTACAATTTTTTATCAACGCTGCTATTAAACGGTCTTCTGTGAAAATTCGTGTACATTGCATATAAAGGCAGTTAATGAAAGACGAAAAGAAAGAAAAGGAAAGAAAAGGAAAGAAACAATAAACCAACGAACTTCCCGTTATGAAAGAGAGAATGAAATGAGTGGAAGGAAAAAGGAAAATTGATACTTATCATGATATGTTAATGTAACTGAAAAAAGTGACCAACGTAATGCTGGCTTTGACGTCACTCACGCTAAACAAGTATATTCATAAATAACTTTAAAATTAGTCCGTTCTTTGTGTAAACTTGGTGATTTTACTTAAATAACAAGCAGCAGACATAAAGCCTGTTATGGACTTTATTCAAAGAAAAAAATCTATTTTTATATTTTGCGTGTCATTTTACACATTAGACAAATGTAAGCAATGTAAAGCTATCTCCTGTAACTAGGCATGCATCCTTGCTTTCAGACAATCGTTCAAGAAATTTCCATAAACTCCTCTATTTACCCCCAACTGATACGCTGATAACTTTTGTCGGATTGCAAAACGAAAAATTTCCTTGAAATTAAAAAATAATGAAAAAACAAAAAATAAAACAAAACAACATCACAATGAGTTTTTCGAATGACAAAGAATAAAATTATTCATAATTCAAAATTATTCTCAATAATCGCCATTACGCACATTCTTCATCAAAAAGTATGAGAGAAAAAAAATGAAATATTTCTGTAAAAATTCTTAAGTCTCAATGTCAGTATATTTTATACCGACATTGATACTTGAGAATTGTGTATATATGTATATATGTATATATGTATATATGTATCATACAACTAGAATCTATGGAAAACTAAAAATTCTGGAAGAAAAAAAATATTCAATAATATTTTAAAGGGAACAAATGAATCTCCAAAATATTAAATTTCAAATGATACTGAAATAATAAAATTGTCAAACATTAATATTTACACGTAATGTTTAAAAAGTTTGAATGAAACATAAACTGAATTATTACTTGTATTTTGAAAGTTAAAGAGGAGTAGGTGATAAGTGTTTAGTGAGTCCCGATAATAAAATATGAAAATAAAATATATAAACTAAAAAAGAATTTAAATTTAAATACGGTATTTGCGCCCTCCTTTAAAACCCTTATCTCTTTTTCCCCCTCGTTCTAAACTTCTCTCTATATACTTATTTCTCAGATAATGAGAATGTAACCCCCAAATAAAAAAGAGGATGAAGAAGAAAAGACTGAACTTGGCCGCAAAACGGCGGAAGTTTGCTGTACCAGAAATTAGCCATTTGTGACTAAAAACTACCAAAGAGAGGCTCCACGCATAACTTCCGCTATATAAAAAGAAATGAAAGAAAATGGACGCCACAAAATAAAATAATTTTGGCCAATCAAAAAAATAACATACATTTTTGATGTTAGACGAAACCAAGGTTGGTGCCAGTATTCTGGGAGGCTTGTCAAAAAGATATAAATTGACAGTCGTGAACCAAACGGAGAGAAGAGACCGCCGGAACAAGAGAAGGTAACGCCGGGCAAACCAGCCATGCGTGAAGAGACTTTCTTCCACTCGTTTTAGAGCCGAAAAGACAGCAGATTTACACCGACCTATTTCTAAGATGATTCCTACTAACAAGTTCTGACCCCGAAACTACCCACTACCGAGTCGAAACTTTCTCCCGACTGCTGCCGCGATTTGCCTTATAAAAGAACTTTTGCTACAGCGAATATCAAAGGACTCACCCCAATTTAAATCAAATAAATAAATATATATTATTTGTTTATACTCTTCAGTCAGTTCGTTCTCTTTCCGAAGTTATTATAAATAAATACCAAAAGCTCTGGCGCAACTCTCTACAAGAGAAGATGATGTTCTATATTTTTAAAGATGAGTTTGATAATATCGAAATGAGTAAAGAAGACCATGAAATAATGTAGCCAGCTGCAGACGATATATGCGTTCGGAATTTCCTTGATTGTGCCACACTTGAAACTATCAATATAGAATTTAATCTGCTTGTAGAATCAGCTCCATTAGAGAATAATTCGCATTATTGGCGTTTAACTTATATTTAATGACGATGCAAGGATATATAATGGTTATCGTTACGCAAAATGGTAATTGTAAATCGTTCGAATTTCGGCTGAGGTCGCTTAAAATTAATACCATTGAGATTTGCCAATGATTCACATTCAGCATTTCGTCCTATCGCCTGATGTTTTGGATAAAAACTCTGTCAAACTTGTCAAGCTTTAGTATTGAGACGTAAACACAATGAAACACAGAAATCAATCATGAAAGAATTGCAGATGGTTAAATTTTTCAATGCGGTCACATGATGGACTCTCATACTTACGAAAATGGCAATGTTTCTACACTAAAAACAATAAAACAAAAATTATTTTAAAAATATTAGTTTAAAACGACATTTATTAAACTTTTCTATTTTATATTCGTAAATATGTTTTTCACTTAATAACAATATCACCTAACCGGTTGAATTAGTATAGAATTTTAATCGATTTAAATTATTATATTTAAAATAAAACTAAATGAAAACAATTCTTGTAAAAATTCATTATTCATCGAAAATTTGCCTTTCTTAAGACAATAGTCTCCTTAATAAATCTTATATATAAAAGCAATTAAAAACTTTTCTAATTAAATAATGTCATAGTTTATTGCATTTTTTTTACTTTACGATTCAGAGAAAATTTTGGGGAAATATGAAGTAGTTTGAAAAAAATGATTGATTTACGTTTTCTAAGGAGTCCTGCTTTTAACTAATAAAAACAATTTTGAGATTGAAATTTAATTTCTGAGAATTTCATGAAATTAAGTGTGTGTGTGTGGGGTAACATGTGTAAAAAATGACTAAGATTTTCTAAAAGAAAAAATTTCAAAAATAATTTCATTTCATAAGTCCTGAAAATTTAATTAAAATCCGACAATTATTTAATTTTTGCAAGAATTTCTAAATCAGTGTGTTTTTTACCTGAAATAAAGGCGCTAAAACACTAATCGTAATTATTACGTCGACTGCTGACAGAAAAAAAAACAAGATTTTTAACCAAAATTTCGAACGTGTTAGAAATGATTAAAATATTTGATAATATAATAAAAATACTTTGGTCTTTCCTCTTAATAATAGCATAAACATTTTGACGATAAAACTATGTTTTTATTAAGTTTGGAACCTTTTTTCCACATACTATGCTGTTTTTTCAGCGACAAAGTTGAGGTGCCTATTGTAAAATATTTTTTTTTATCGTTCAGCATAAATTGTTAAAAATAAACATTTTCGGTATGTTTAAATAGTGACTTGCATGTGAGAAAACGAATCAGTAGTTTTTTAATCTTTTCTTAACTTATTTGGAAATCTCACTTCAAAACATAATGAAGATTTTCAGTGCACACTTTGAGTATGTTAGGTTTTGTCCACGTTGTACAACATTGGTTATTCCCAGTTAAAATCCTAATTTTCCCATTATCATTCTCAACTGGTCTACCCAACAGGAAAACAACATTCAGCGAGAAACCGTCAACACAAAACATTGCAAACCACTTTTGTCTTATTTGATCATAAACTATACAAATGTTTTACACATCAAGGACGTATGTTGCTCATTTTCTTCATGGCATATTGATTGTAATCAATTAACAAAAATACGCCTGTTTGGTTAAATCTTACGTATACCGAATTAGTGGATGTACCTATAATTTACATTTTATTTATTCTATCCTTATTTCACTCAGTCTTACTCCCTTTATTTTTTTGACTAATTACATTTTTTTTGTTTTCATCATTTTTTCTTTTTCTTTGTCTATTTTCCTTTTCCGGCTTCTTGCTCTTTTGATTTTTAGTCATTCTTTTTTCACATTTAAGTTTTCTCTATCGTCTCTTTCCTCCCACATCTTTTTATAAGGTTTAATCAAACACAAAACTAATCTTTGCTTTCATAACCATTACAATAATATATATTAAAACATTTTCTTCTTTCCAACACAAGTTCGGCTATAAAGAACTGGAACAAATTGAAACCGATCCACTACTGCTAGGGTGAAGAAAAAAATATGATAAAGTCGAAGATGGTGCCCTTCAATGCTTGTCTTTTAATTTTTCGCAAGTTATAATTCCCAAGCCTTTTCTCCGCCAAGAATGCCAACACTATTTCTCTGTGGGTATTTCCGGGGAGCTGTCATTTGAACTGCGCATCAAAATTCCATATTAATATCGATTTTAGAAATTAAAAGACTTAAACAAAATTATGCCTTTTTCTTAGTGTGTGATGATTTTTTTTCACTAAAAGTGACGTACAATTAATGGATGCAAGTGCGCACGAGTGAATGGATGTTTTTTTCACGCAGGATGATTGTTCATTTGAGAATGTGTTTATGTTTATATACATTACACTAATACACAAATAACATTTAATCACATAAGATTTTGCATGCAATATGTCACAATTATACATTTTACATAAATTCTCATTTGAATATCCTTGCTTGCCAAGGATATTCAATAGAGAATTTATATAATATCCATCAACACTCTCTTTCTGTCTCTGTCTATATGTATGTACATGTAACTATTTGCATGTATGCGTGTGAAAAAGAGAGCGACATAAACAGAGTGTAAAGGTGGTGTATATGTAAAAGAAAGGAAATGTTAAAAATAAATCCGAAGAGTCGTAATTGAATTATTATAGTACTTATTTTCAGTTTTGTTTTAATCATTTCACCTCAAGCAAGGCAATAAAGTTCCTAATACGCAAGGGATTACTGAGTGTGAGAGAATATGAGAAAAAAAGATAACATTATTAAGGAGAGAGGACAATAAAAGAACAAGAATTAAGAAGACAGGAGATAACGTTTGAGATTGCATTTCCTTTTTTGAAGATCAAATTTGACAGGAAAGTAAATCCCGGAAGAATGTTCCACAAGCGAGAAGAGAGCGGTAGCATAGAAATTACGGTTAAATAGAGCCATTTCCTCTGTAAAACGATGAGACCTTCAAGAGAAAAGAATCTGCACGATAGAAATTGTTACGAATACTAGGAATATTGGAGAAACAAAGGTTGATGGGGGTAGGTGATTTTTGTTTATTGGTTCACTTGTATTTCTTTAACTGTCATAAGAAGGTGCTTTAAGGGGAAAAAGGCCCAAATAATTATTATCCCTGTCTATCTTCTGTGGTAATAAAAACTGGCCAGAAAGTGGCTAAGACTAAAACATAATGTGGCCTCAAGTTTGTCCACCAGCAGTACATGCAGGGTCACCTATCCATGCGCGACATGGCACTGCATATAACCCGATATTATGCAACTGTTGGCCAAAGCAACTTATTTAAACGCTATCAAAGAGTTTGGGCTCCTCACTACCAATTGAGATGCAGGAACGAGAAAACTGTCAACCACGTACCTTCATAAAAAGAGTTGCACCCACTGATCAGCCAGATCACCAAAATGTGATAAACTTCTACTCCTGTTCAATAAACATGGAAGGAGTACTGGCTAGGTGATGGGTGACCTTATCTACTCCTATTAACCTATTGACAGCACAGGAGGCTAGACGCTTTTATTGAGACACCATTTCTAGGAAGGTTGCCGAATTAGGCTCTAGATTTATTTCTGACCAAGGAGAAAATACTAAATTTTTAAAACCGTCCTGAAGATTACTCTAAGGAATATTAATCTAAAAATAGATCACTTGATTTCAAGCAAGAATCAATTTAAAACTAATAAAATTTTAAAGTTTAAATATAAACACACACACACTAACAGGTACACACATATATATTTTACACTGGATGTTGGAATGGAGAGTTTGTCATCAAATGGGCCACTTAGTTGTGGGATACCTCACTTGGCAAGATATCCAAAACAACAGAACACCTGTCATGCGGCATGATTTAAGTCTATAAAAAGGCAAACATTTTTTCTCTTTCTCTCTTTTTTCCTTGCTTCCAGATGTAGTCGCAAAGGTGTCCCCCTGCTGAGGTACGTTTGTTTCCTTGATTATTGAACTCTCTCACACCCGCACATACATACACACACACACACACTTGTTCCACACGGGATTGTTTCGTACATACACAAACAACCACAGTCTTATAACTAGTTTTAATGTCTTTTTCAACTGTGTCCACATGTAATTGTCGTTCGTTTTAAATTCCATGTTTTGTATTACTTATTTCATCCAGATTCATGTGAGTCCCGCCAAATATTATTTGCAGGACAAATTTACCAGGAGTCATTAAATGTTTACTGGAAAAACGATCGCACCTGGCAACGGCAGTAGAATCAACTGTAACATATTCCTATTATTATCATAATTTCAATTTAAATGATAAATAATAGAAATCAATCAATAAATATGAAATATATATATATATATATATATATATGATAAAATAAAATAAAGAACAAAGTATGAAACGAATTTCCATCTAACATGTTTCCCTTTTTCCGCCAAATTTTAACATTGTTTCTTCTCTTTCAGAATTATCAAGAACAGTAGCATAGTAATTTCCTATCTGACAAATGAAATGAAATAGCCACCAAATACAGTAACTTAAAAATAGTAATTTTTGAAAGTGGTTAGATGTTTAGTGTTCAAGAGAACTTTTGGTCAAGACAAAAAAAATTCTAACCGTCAGATATCGTATATACAACAGATTTAGCCCAGAATGAACCGGATATCATCAACCCTGACCCCAGCAAGTCAATTGGGTCATTGCCAAGCAAGGAGCAGACTCAGTTCAGATTCATGCGCTGATTAGAATGACTTTCATCAGGTTTGGAAAAGCTAGAAAAAGGCAAAAATAGCATAAAATAAGCAATTAAAATGAAGAAATGTAAAAGAAAGAAAACATGTGAGTGATGAAATCAGTGTAACAATTTGTAAAACAAATAACAGAAATGCAGAAAAGTGACAAAAAAGCACAAAGAAAGAATTAAGACAGGGAAAAGCAAAGAAGTGAAATAAGTGTGCATAAAAAAACTGAAAATGAACCAAATGTTTTAAAAAGTAGTAATGAAGACAGGAAAAGGCAGAAATGATGTGTAATGATCGACAAAAAATTAGAAATGTAAGAAAAGAGTGAAGCACTGTTTAGTGGAATATTAGGAAATATGTAAAAATGATGTGAAATAATTAACAATGGTGAAATATTAGAAATAAGGGCTGTTCTAATAACTTGGATCGATTTTAAACTTAATTCACATTGAAAATCGTTAAAAAGTTATTGAAACACCCTTTATAAAGAAATGTGCTTTATTATAAAATAAATGTTATAAAATGAAATCTTAAAATAAAGAAATCTCCATGAAAGCAGAATTTAGTGAAATGTAGTGATAAAAAGATGAAAAATGACGTTAAATTTGGAAAAGAGCTGAAATAGTAGAAATATAAAGAGTGTGCACTATTATAAAAGACAATGCTATAAAGCAAAACTTTAAATGTAGAAATGCTAAAAGGACAATTTAGGCTACGTGAGTCCATGTTCGAATTTCCAAGTGTCCAGGCATGAACCCTTACAGTGCCGGCAAGAGGTGAATGAATCTGCCCATGTTTTTCTCAAGAGGCTGCGACCAGTAATAAAACGTTGTGAGTGTGACTTCATAGTCGAGGAGACGAACTTAGTGAGCTTATTTATTTTGGGAATACACCTCAAATCAACGAAAAAATCCTTACTGAAGAAATAATTATGAAGTAGGTAGAGACGATTCTTATCCCATTGTAGAAGTCCAATGCTAATGCAGTTCAAATAAACGATGGCAGTGAAACAAATGCAGGTCCTGTGGTAGGGACCATTAGAAAGGAGAATATCTGGTGAAAGGCAAGAGGCGTTTGAAATGCAAGAAGAGTGGTTATTTTTCTAACGTATGTCGCACA